>JAKSZT010022231.1:1090718-1231553 GCA_026826555.1 Tolypeutes matacus
ATTACCCTAATACCAAAACCAAATAAAGATACCACAAGAAAGGAAAATTACAGACCAATTTCTCTAATGAACCTAGATGCTAAAATCCTTAACAAAATACTTGCTAATCGCATTCAACAAAATATCAAAAGGATTATACACCATGACCAAGTGGTTTTCATCCCAGGTATGCAAGGATGGTTCAATATAAGAAAATCAATCAATGTAATACACCACATAAACAAACTGAAAGAAAAAAATCACATGATCATCTCTATAGATGCAGAAAAAGCATTCGACAAAATACAGCACTCTTTCCTCATAAAAACACAACAAAAGATAGGAATAGATGGAAACTTTCTGAAAATAATAAAGGGTATATATGAAAAACCCAAAGCTAACATCATTTTCAACCGTGAAATCCTAAAAGCCTTCCCTCTGAGATCGGGAACAAGACAAGGATGCCCACTATCACCACTCCTATTTAACATTGTCTTAGAAGTACTTGCATGAGCACTGAGACAAGAAAAGGACGTAAAAGGCATCCAGATTGGAAAAGAAGAAGTAAAAATTTCATTATTTGCAGATGACATGATCCTATACATAGAAAGCCCTGAGAAATCGACAACATCTAAGGATGTTATTAAGAAAATAAAAAGGCAACCTACCCAATGGGAAAAAATATTCAGCAACCATATATCTGATAGGAGCCTAATATCCTGCATATATAAAGAAATCCTTCACCTCGAAAATAAAAGGACAAACTACCCATATAAAAAATGGGCAAGTGACCTGAAAAGACACTTCTCCAAGGAAGAAATACAAATGGCTAAAAAGCACATGAAAAAATGCTCAATATCACTTGCTATCAGGGAAATGCAAATCAAAACTTCAATGAGATACCATCTTACACCCATCAGAATGGCAGCTATGAAGAAAACAGGAGACATTAAATGTTGGAGAGGATATGGAGGAATAGGAACCCTCATCCACTGCTGGTGGGACTGCAGTATGGTCCAGCCACTGTGGAGGACAGTTTGGCGGTTCCTCAGAAAACTAGCAATAGATCTTCCGTATGATCCAGCAATTCCGCTGCTGGGTATATACCCAGAAGAACTGAAAACAAAAATACAAACAGATATATGCACACCAATTTTCATAGCGGCATTGTTCACCATTGCCAAAAGTTGGAATCAGCCCCAGTGCCCATCAACAGACGAATGGATAAGCAAAATATGGTACATACATACAATGGAATATTACTCAGCTGTAAGAAGGAACAAAGTGCTAACACATGGATGAATCTTGAAGACCTTATGTTGAGTGAAGCAAGCCAGGCACTGAAGGATGAACAGTATATGACCTCACTGATCTGAACTGAGGAAAGTGAGCAGTCTCTGAGAACCATTGACTGAAAAATAGGTTAACAAAGGAGAGTAAGAGAAGAGCAGGCTTTGAGCCATCACCCATATGGACATAATCTATGGTAAAGGGATAGAGTGTGGTTGCATGTTGGGGGATGGGGCAGATGAGTGGTGGTATTCCTGGGTTTGGTGGTGCAGCACTGGGGGGTGGGTGGATTAGGAAGGGCTGGTTCAAATCCCCAGGGCATGTAACTGTGAATCTAGACATTCCATGGGTTGGGAGATGGGGGTATCATGGGCCCTGGGGGGCTGGGGAGAAGGGAACAGTCAAGATTTAATGGGTTGTTTGGTGGTCATGGGGAAGGTTTTTCATTTCCTTACAGTAATGGACACAGGACATGGTAAATATCATCAAAATTATTAAACTGTATCATCTAAATTGTAAACTATACTGTAAATCATTGACAATGTTTATTTGCTATATATTGCTATCTGCATAACAGTTATAACAATGCTAACAAAAAAATAAAAGCGGGCGGAGTTAATATGGGGTGGGGAAGGGGGTTTGGTTTGGTTTCTGGGAGTCTCTGGCACTCCATGTGTGACTTTGCTGTGACCTAAACTTCTTTGAAAATTAAATGAAAAATTGGGAGACAATGGGGATTGAGAGGAGGAAGGTGTCATGGCACACCAGACATCTGATAACACAGTGATAAAGGGATGGAAAAAAGGGAAAAAAGAAAAGAGAAAGGAAAAAATGAATATATATATATATATATATATATATATATATATATATATATATATATATATATATATATTTTAAAGGCATTTCCTTTGCTTTTTTGCCCAGTTTATGAATGTCCCAATCCACTAATTATATTTTATTTTGTTTTGTTCTTTGTTTGATTATGTGTTTTTTTTCCTTCTCTCTTTTTTTTTTCTTCCCCTGAATTTCCTTATGTTTGTCTCTTGCATGTATGCTTATCACACTTGTTTCCTTTTCCTAGTAAGTGTATTTCATTATTTTATGGACTAAATGTTCATGGAGGATTTGGATCACAGAAGGGTTACAATGGGTACTGCAGGGGATTATTGGGGGGGGTTTCGTGGGGATTGGTTCATCCGAATATACATGAAAGATATACAAAATCATTCAAAGGATCGGGGGATGGGGCATGGTCACGATGGGTGGATAATCACACAATAAATGAGGGAATCTGAATTCCTAGCCTGGAGAGCTCTGTCACAGTCTCCAAGGGAGCAACAATAGTCCTCTGAGTATAGGGACAGTGCCTGTCAAAATAGGATGACCCAGTGATGTTTTTTTTTTTAATTGATGACTACCCTTGTGAGTCTTTGCTCTTGTAAATGAGACTTAGCCTTCAGTTGTGTGGTGCCTAAGGCTTGCCACCTGAGAGCCTCCTTGTTGCTCAAATGTGGCCTCTCTCTAAGCCAAACTCAGCATATGATTGCATTACCTTCCCCCCAACGCGGGACATGACTCCCGCAGATGAGCCTCCCTGGCAACTAGGGATTAATACCAGGTGCCAACTGGCAGCTTTGCACAGTGGCAGTATCGTAGCCAATGAGGTTTATCTGAGGCACGATTATTGCTAATTGAAAACTTTTCCCAAGTGCCAACTGGCAACACAACTGGAAAAAGACCTTGAATAAAAGGGAGAAATGGTAAAGACAAATGAGTTCAAGTGGCTAAGAGACTTCAAAGAGAGTCAGGAGCCCATCCCAGAGGTAACTCTTATGCACACCTCAGTAAGAGCTCATAGAACATCTAAGTGCCTATCACCCCACTCAGTGGGGTTCCTGAGAGCTCCGGAGACACCCTGGTCATATATAAGGGGGGATAGCCCCAGAGACTGATGCCTTATCAGTGGGTTCTATTTTGGAATCTGTGCTCCTGAGAGTGACAGAATTGGACTCAAATAAGTCCTCCCTGCACATGGTTCACCAGTCCCTTCTATTCAAACCTATATGCGTTGCTGGAGTTTTTAGGTATACTTCCAGAGACTGGAGCCTCCCACCTACCTATGTGCCAGGTGTGCATGAAATCTAGGTGGAGCTGCAACTCCTACCCTACAGCTCAATGTATTCATCCAAGTCACCTGGTGAGGAGACAATGATGGGAAATGGCCATCCCAGGGAATGGAGAGGGCCTGCATCTGCAGGCAGGATCATCCAACCCACCATATCCATGGGATATAAGCCCTCTCTCACTTGGAGTTGGAGTGGACATCACCATCCCAGTCCCCTCAGGATTGGGGGAAGAACTATGGAGTAGAGTGGACTTCATGGTATTCTTTTGTTCACATATGGTGATTCTAGCAATGCAAGAAATTATAACAATGAGGTGGAGCCAGTGGCCACTTGACACTTTTGGGGTAGGGAGGGGACGAGCAGTTGAAATACAGTGGTTTCTTTGGGAGTTGGAGGTTGTCCTGAGTACTGTTGTGGCAACGGATGTAGGCCATTTTAAATCAGCACACACCACTCAGAACTGAGTGGGAGAGAGTGTGGTCTACAGTGTGAACTGTGGTCTATGGTTGGTGGCAAGGCTCCAGGATGTGTAAGTTCATTGAGGGTGGTGGGCCACACTGTGGGAGTTGTTTGTGTGGGATGTGATGGGAGGTGTGGGAGGTGGGCAACATGGGAATCCCAGTGGGTTCCGTGTAATATTTTGGGTAATCTAAGCACCTCTTAAAATATATGTATATATATATATAAACATTTTTGTAAGCAAATACACATATATGCATGTACATTTATATATCATTTTGCAAATGTTTGTATGTATGGTGAGAATTTTGATTTTTACCCATGATAAAAAAAATAAAAAATAAAAAAATAAAATAAAACCTTGAAGAAAAAAAAATGAGTGTGGAAACATTGTATTTACTCATATAGAATGGCCTCCAAATAAAAGTGAAAAAAGTAAGGGTTAGAGCAGTGTTAATATCATGCTACCTGTTAAGTTATAAGGGAAAAAATATAAATAGTATTTTCTTACATAACCATAAACGATTTCTAAAAAGATTCACAAGAAAGAAAATGTTAATTCTGCCTGCCCTTTAGATGGCCGGGAGATAATGATATGAAGGGCTTTTTTACTTTTACTTTTGTATGTTTGGAATTTTGCAACGTGAATCTATTACTTATACAGAAACATTAGATACAATAAAGTGATAAGTGAAACAATGATATGTATGTTCATGACATCATGGTTATATAAGGAAATGACCTTATTTTTTTAGAGCTGAATAATAAAGTATTTAGGAATTTAAGATCATATCTATATACTATGAAATATTTAAGCAGAAAAAAATAGATAAGCAAATTTGGAAAAATGTTAATGGTTGTTAAATATAAGTTTTGAGTATATGGAAATTCATTATACTATCTTATTTACTTTTCTGTATCTTTGAAAGTTTTTGTGACAAAGAGTAAAAGAAAAAAAAACTTTAAATAAAATGAAAATAAAATATTAAATATATATATATATATAATCTTTGTTCTCAGTTAGAAGACGGGTATCAAAATCTGCAATTCTATTTGTTCATACATGTATTTCTTCCTATAGATTTACCAGTTTCACATCACACATTTTGTAGCTCTGTGATTTGAGGAATGCAAGTTTGGAATTGATGTCATCTTAATAAATCGACTCCCTTATAACTCTAAAGGACTTTCATTATCCCTGTTAATAATTTTCTATGAAATCTACTTTATCTGATACTAATGTAATAACCATTCCAACCTTCTTTAAATCAGTGTTAGCGTTAGATATCTTTATTTTCAACTATGTGTTTATAAATAAAATGCATTACAAAGGCTACATAGATTTGAGTCTTGTTTTTGAAGTCTACCACAGAATCTCTTCTTTTGTTATTTATATGTCTATGATAATTATAATTATTGATATGTTTAAGTTCAATTAGATCATATTACTATATTTTCATCTTTAACCATTTTTTTTGCCTTGTTTATTTTTTAAATAATTGTTGGCTTTCATTTGGATTAAGTGTATTTTATCTTCCTCATTACCTTGTAAATTGTAACTTTTTTATTTCTGATGTTGGATTTTGCTTTAGGATACATGGTATACATGTTTAACTTATATATGTCTACCTTCATTTGATTTTACACTCCCTCTCAATCAGTATAATAATAATAAAAATAATACAGTAATATACTTTCAGTTATCCCTTCATGGCCTTTAGGTTATTTTTGCCATGCATTTGATTTATAGATATGTTTTAAAAGTATCAATGTATTGTTACTGATGTAACTAGCTTGTAATTTAATCTAGAAAATAATGAAATCATCCATAAATTCATTTCTATGAAATTTGGTAACATTAAAAAACATTTTGGAAAGAATGAGTTCATCTGAGTCCTCAAAATCATGAAGCTGCAAAAGAACATGTGACTCAGGGTTCAACTATAAAAAGCCCTTACCCACTCCACCCTACTCTGTCCCCTTGATAATCTTCTACATGAATCTGTGACACTGGGCATGATTTGTATGTTTGCATTTCTGGCCCTTTCATGACTAAGTATCTACCACCATCAGACCTGATTCTACTCTCTCTTTTCTTGATCTAATTAAATCCTTTTTATTTAGCTTAAAGATTAGGCTTTGTTCCAGCAATATTAAAAATAATAACTTAAAAATTTATATATATTTAAATATTTAATTAAATATACTAATTTATTTATTCATAGAGTTATCATTAAATATTTTATATTTTTCCCATTTCAAATGTATAAGAAGCTGATGTGCTAAACATTTTTTTCCCAGGATTACACAATTCAATGGAAAAAAGAGGTTATAAACCAAGACATTCTATTTCTGAATTATGTGGTTTTTATTGTTTTCCTAATTTTAAAGTTTATATCATGAGACTCTGGCTTTTCTATGGATTTTACTCATGAATACATTTCAAATTATTCAGAAATAACTCATTTTTTGATGTCCACATCACCCTAATACCAAAGCCACATAAAAGTTGCCACAAGAAATTAAAACTACAGACAATCCCTCTGATGAAACTGGTCCATAAAATCCTCAACAAAACATTTGCTAATCATATTCAACAACACTTCAAATGAATTATACACTATGATCAAATGAGTTTCCCCCTTTTATACAAGGATGGTTCAACATAAGAAAATCCAATGAAGGTCCTTGATGAGTTTTTGGGAGACATGGCTGTCTAGAAGCAAGCTTGGAAATTCTCTCTGAATGCTGAAATCTTTTCCCCTTTTAAGGCATTCAACTGATTGGATAAAGCATCACTCATTCCTGAAGGCAATCTTCCTGGCTGATGTAGATGTAATCAGCTACATATGCAGTAAACTCACTGGTAACTAACATCCATAGATGTCCTTGTATTACAATTATCTCAGTGCTTGCTTGAACAAACAACGGGGCACAAGTACCTGGCCAAGTTGACACATTAGCCTAACCATCACATATGGCCTAAACCTATCGAGCAGACTCAGAGAGCTAGAATCTGGAAGATAGGTTTTCAGGTGACAGAAAGGGAGTAGAGTAGGGTGAGTGAATGCTGAATATGGGCAAAGTCCATGATTATGTAAAAGGAGGTGGTTTGGCACTCCAATATAAACCACTGACCATGGATAGTAGCAATGCTTCAATAATTGTTGATCAATTGTAACCAATGTACCATACTCATGTAGGATGTTACTGGTAGGGGAGGATGTGGGGGTTAGGGAATGGGGTGTATGGGAATATCCTGTTATTTTCTTATTTTATTTTATTTTTAAAGGTGCTTGAGACTACATAAATGTTACATCAAAAATATAGGGGATTATTCCCAAGTCCCAAAAATGTTCCCAAATTACACCTATTTTTCCCTCTCCCTCTCCTCAGAACCTTCATTGGCCACTGCCTCCACAGCCATAATAAAAGTTTTTCCATTGCTAGGATCACAAGTCTACAGTAGAACAACTATAACATTGCAATGACAGGTATAGGCCAATGTATATCTTGTAATAACTTGCAAAAATGTGCGGAAGAGAGTGTAAATTACAATGTAATCTATAATCATTGCTTAGTGGCAATGCTCCAAGATGTGTTCATCAGTTGTGGCAAACATACCACACTAATGAAGGATGTTATTGATGAGGGAAAATGTGGGAGGGTTAAGGAAAGGAACATATAGGAACCCCCTATATTTTTTGTGTACCATTTATGTAATATGTTTCTTTAAAAATTAAAAAATATAAAAGTATATTTAAAAACAAAAAAGTATATATATAGGGGGATTTCCATTATCTCCCATGCCCTCCCACTCCCACACACTTTCCCAATAACAACATCTTTCATTAGTGTGGTATATTTGCTTTAATTGATGAAAACATATTAAAGCATTGCTACTAACCCCAGTCTATTGTTTACATTATGGTTTACACTTTGCACCACTCTATTTTATAGGATTTGACAAAATACATGATGGATTTTGTCCATCATTGCAATGTGATGCACAAGAATTCAAACATGCCTCAAATCCCCATATTACACCTGTTATTCCTTTTCCTTCCCCTCTAAACCTCTTGTGACCACTGCTTTTATATCAATATTACCAGTTTTCCTATTCCTAGAAAAATAATAAGTCTACTTCAGTCCATAGTTGCATTTCCTGTTCGTTTGTTAATTGCTCAGTCTGGAGGATTTTGAGATGGTGATGCCCACTCTTTTTCTGATTGAGAGGAGGCTTAGATCTGATGTGGCAAATGGATAGAACTGTCTTACTTGCAGTTGCATATACTCTCTGTCTTTTGGGATGGGCATTGTCCATCAACATCCTTTTTTATTTGTCCTGGGCATTCCAGTAAACTGGAGATTAGTTGTTGCAACTCTGCTGAGATACAGGCCAAAACTGGCATATAACAGACCAAAGATTTAAATCTCTGGGACATATATTTAATGAGTATAGTGCTATGTATAGTTTTAAATAAAAGAAGAAGAAGAGCCTTGTGTTGGGAAATTATAAATGAGTCTAACCCTTTCATTGGAGAACATATATTGCAAGGTAAGGCCAATATATAAGGTGCTGAATTTCTGAGATTGCCCTGCCTATAGAGTCTAGATGTCTCTAAAGCCCTTAGAAGCTCCTCTGTTTGAGACACTGTTTACTGTGGCAGTCAGTGAGATCCTCCTGAGATGTACATAAGTGTAACCTCTGGGATGACTTCCTGATTCACTTTTAAATTTCTTAGCCATAAAGCTCATTTATATTTAATATTTGCCTCTTTTTGTCTAGGTCTTTCTCCACATGCATCATCAATTGGTGCTTGGTGATAATTACTTGGTGCCAGCGAGGCTCATCTCTGAAAATCATGACCCTTGCTGGGGGAAAGGTAATGTTTTTATATGCTGAGTTTTGCTTAAAGAGTGGCCATATTTGAGCAACAAGGAGGCTTTCAGGAAGCAACTTATAGGCAATATATGATACAAGGCTAAATTTCAATTTCACAAGAACAAGGTTCATAAGTACATCCATCAATATCTAGGACCTGGCATTTTGGTCTGTCCTCCTTCACTAGACACTGCCCATGTACTGTTGGGACTCTTGTCACTATATTAGAGAATGTAGCAGGATTATCGAAGATGGTAATTCAATATTCTTTGGATTATTGTGTGGGTCTTTACCCACCAAGACAACACTCATGACCACTTGAACATATTCATATTCTATAGAGGCATGTCCCAGGAGCACCTCTCTCCTCACATCCCCTCATCACTGACACTGCACACCAGTGATCCTCCCATACCAAAGTTTCAACCATCTGCAATCAAAAAGCTTCCCCCGGGAAACAGATGTGACTCAAGCGATTGGGTGAGGGCAAGCTGGCCCTTGCCCACAGAAAGCTGATAACCCATGCCTGTGGAGAGCTGACAGCTCGTGCCCACACCTGCAGTGAGCGGAAGGTCTGCACCCACAGAAAGCTGACACAGCAAGATGACACAACAAAGTGAGATAATCAGGCACAGATGAAATGCAAAGTGAATGGACACAGAGAACAGACAGAGAGTGCAAGCAGTGAGGTATAAATAAATAAAAATAAATATATATTTTAAAAACCTCCCCAAAAACAAAGTGAAAAATAAATAAAAGTAATTAAAAAATAATGATAATAAACAAAATACTAAAATAAAATATTTAAAAAATCATTGTGTCTTTCATCACAATAAGATTGGTTATCTTTTATTTACAGTGACAATTATTACTGTATGTTCCCCCTGTGTCTTATTTTTTTTTTTTTGCTTTATATTCAAAGAAGCTTTAGGTTACAGAAAAGTCACATAGAAAATAAGAGGATTCCCATATACTCCATGTCCTCCCCCCTCACATTTTCACCTATTAATAACATCTTACAGGAATATGGTACATTTGTTACAATTGATGAACAAATATTGAAGCATTGCTACTAACCATGGTCAGTGGTTTACATATGGTTTATGCTTTGCAGCATACACTTTTATAGGTTTTGACAAAATTTAAAATGGCCTGTATATGTCATTGTAAAATCATGCAGAAAAATTCCAATGCTCTAAAAATGCCCTTTGTTCCATCTATTCTATTCTTCCATCCCCTCTCCTCAGAGCCTATGGTAACCACTAAGGTGCAGTTTTTTTAAATAATAATGTTCATAGTTACATAGTTAGATAGTTAATAATGTAGGCTTGACATTATTTAGTCTGTTTTCTTTTATTAGGCATTGCCCATGTTTTCAAAATATGCTTGCCCCTGAAATTGAAAACATAGTAGGACTCCCCAGGATGGGAGTTTAATATTTCTTGTATTTTATATGGGCCTCCACCTACTGAGATAACACACTGTGACAAGATGAACACTTTCATATTCCATAGAAGCATGCACACTATCCCACATATCTTCCCACCTTTGACCCTCTGCACCATTAATCTTCCCCTGTCATATTTGCTAAAAGTACATTCCCACCATTATTGCTTTAATCAGAGACATATATATCATCGTAGTTCAGCTGTTCCTTCTTACAGCCCTCCCCCCCAGTCCAACTCAAACCTCCAGCCTATTTCTCCTCATTTTCCACATAATGTCAACATTATTGTCATCACTGAACCACTATCACTCCCTATCCTCTGACAAATCATGCCCTACCACCTTATCATATATTTTGCCCATTTTGAGCATTGGCTTACCACACTATCCATTTCTGTCACATGAAAACCTACCTTCCAGACTTTAGCTCTGTGAGTCTGCTCAATTTGCTTAAATCATATCAGTAAGGTCAAGTAATATTTGTCGTGCAGTGACTTGCTTACTTCACTCAGCACATTGTATTCAAGATTCATCCATGTTATCCCTTGTGGTAATACTGCATTCTTTCTTATAACTGAGTAATATTCTATTGCATTGTACCAATTTCCTTATCTATTTATTTGTTGATGTCCATCACCAGATGGACAAGCACTTGGGTTTCTTCCAACTGTTGACAATAATGAATAATGCCTCTATGAACATGGTGTGCATTTATCTGTTCATGTCCCTACTTTCAATTCTTCTGGATATATACTCAGAAATGTGATTGCTAGATCATATGGCAATTCCATAATTAGCTTCCTGAGGAACACCTCAACTGTTCTCTACAATAGTTGCACCATTACACATTCCTGCCATCAGTGGATGAGTGTGTCCTTTCCTCCACGACCTCTCCAACACTTGAAGTTCTCTGATTTTTTAATAATCACCCATTTAATAGGTGTAAGATGATATTTTATTTTATTTTATTTTTTGGTTTACATTTCCCTAACACATAGTGAAGTTGTGCAACTTTCATGGGCTTTTTAGTCATTTGCATTTCCTCTTTGAACTAGTGTCTATTTAATTCTCCTGACCATATTTTAATGGTTGTTTGTCTTTTAATTTTGGAGATGTAGTCTTTCTTTATATATGCTGGATATTAGGCCCTTTTCAGATAAATAATTACCAAATATTTTCTCCTCTTGATTAGGCTGCCATTTCACTTTATTTTAAACTCCCTTTAAGTGTAAAAGTTCTTTTTTTAATTTTTGAGGAAGTCTCATTTATCTGTTTTCTCTTTTGTTGCTTGTGTTTTGGGTTTAAAGTTTATGGAACTCTTTCATTGTACAAGGACTTGTAGATGCTTTTGCACATTATCTTCTAGTAGCTCTATGATCTAGGTTCTTATATGTAAGCCTTTGATCCAACTTGAGCCAATTTTTGTATAGGGTGTGAGATGGTGATCCTCTCTCATTCTTTTGGATATGGATATCCAGTTCTTCAAGCATTATTTGTTGAAGAGACGATTCTGTCTTATTTGAGTGGGCTTCATGGTCTTGTCAAATGTCAGTTGACACATATGCAAGGATCTCTATAAAAACTCTCATTTCAGTTCCGTTGGCAGAATGTCTTTCCTTGTGTGAATCTGATGCAGTTTTAACCACTGTAGCTTGGTAGCATGATTTAATGTCAGGTAGCATGATTCTTCCAGTTTCAGTTTTCTTTTTCAGTATATTTTTGGCTATTCAGGGCCAATTCCCTTTGAAATAAATTTCATATTTAGCTTATCTAATTCAGGATAAAGGTCTGTTGTAATTTTTATTGGGATTGCATTAAATCTGTAAATCAATTTGGGTAGGACAGACATCTAAATGATATTTTATCTTCCTATCCAGGAACATGGAATATTCTTCCATTTATTTAGGTCTTCTTTGAATTCCTTTAACAATGGTGCATAATTTTTTGTTTATGAGTCCTTTATAGTTTATAGTTTATAGATTACTTTTCAGTAATCTAAAGCTTCTAGTGAAATAAAGTGAGAAAAAAATAAGACAATGGGGGAACACACAGAAGAAATTTTCAATATACACACAAGGTAACAGGTGTTATGGTAATGAAAGTCACAATGCAATTTTTTTAAAAATGTGTTTCTTTATTTCTGTGTTATTGTTGTTATTTTTTTGTTTGCTTTGTTTTGGGGAGGTTTTGGGTTGCAGAATGGTTGCAGCTGTTGTAAGAGAGGATTTGCTGTCACTGTTGGGCAGAGGACAAACCAATATTCCAAGTGTTTGATACTGATGCTTGTACATATGAACCCTGTTCATATGAAATCAAAACTTGCCTTGGTAATATATATTGCCTAAGAGTTGTCTACTTAGGCCCTCTTTGTTGCTCAAATGTGATCTCCCTCTGAGCCAAACTCAGCATATAAATCCACTGCCTTTCCCTGAATATGGGGCATGATTCCTGGGGAAGCACCTCCCTGGCACCAAGGAATTAATACCCCATGCCAGCTAATGATGCATTTGAAGAAAGACCCAGACCAAAAAGTGGAAACATTAAATAAAAATGAGCATTAATGGCTAATATATTTCAAAGTGAGTCATTCCAGAGATTACAATTATGCACCACTCAGTAGGATCTCAGTGTCTGCCACAGTATACAGAGCCTCAAGTCGTGGTTTTCCTTGGGCCTTTAAAGACATCTAGACACTATAGATAGTGCTGACAATCCCAGGAAATCAGGACCCCATCAGTGTGCCTCACCTTGGACTATATGATAATCCATCTCCCCTAATGAAGCATTTTTGAGACATTGGAATTGTTCTTGCAGTGATGGCTACAGGCCATGATAGATTTTGTCACAACATAAAGTTTTTCAGTGCAAAGTATAAACTATAATGTAAACTATAGACCACGGTTAGTAGCAGTGATTCAATATATGTTCATCAAATGTAACAAATGCATCATGCTAATTAATCAGGGAAAATGTCGGGTGGGGGGGCCCATAGGGAAAATGGTAATATCTTAAACTTTCAATATTACATTTATGTACTCTGAAGCTCCTTTAAAAATAAAGATACAAAAGGTAATTAGCATTAACATGCTAATTCACAGTTAGAGTAAGTCCCTGCTTTCCCCCTTTCCATTACCCCAGTCTCTCTTCCCTGAGGCAACTACTTTAGATTTTAACTATTTGTTCTGGTATTTACATCTCTAAAATTCTAAATAATACATGTACACTGCTATCTTTTAACAAATCAATTTTATTGATACACATTAATAAATCATAAATTAAAAAAATTAAAAATTAAGAAATTGCAGGTTTAGATCAAAGTAATTGCTACAATAATTTATTGTTTTTCTCTTTCATTCCTCATGTTTCCCACATGGTATTTCTTTCTTCTTTTCTTTTAATTCATTAACCTTGTCACATGTTACTTTTTATATTTTATTAAACCTCCAAAGAAATTACAACTTTCCTTAACATTTCTACTTAGTTTGTGGACACATTTTCTTTATTCCTTCTTTTTCATAATTTCCTTTGATTAACCTTTTCTCAATTTTTGTCAACTTTTTTGACTTGAATGTATGTTTATTTACTTTCAATTCTTTTTTTCTCTTAAAAAAATATATAGATTTATGTCCCCCCCAAAAAAGCTATGCCTATATGAGCAGTTCATTAATGAAATTTTATTCTTTGGCAAAATCTTTAAAATTTCTGATGTTTTCTGCAAAGCTAGTTAGACATGAAATAGTCTTTCCAAAACTTATGAACACATCAATATAATTATGTTTATCCAGTAATATATCTCTGAAAAAAATTTAATTTTACATATGTATGTATATTTATATGTGTGCATATAGAATATTTTAGTCATATGTAGAAAACTGAACAGAATGCCAGAGGATCTATATTTAAATAAATTGGTCAGAATTTTCAAGAATTGAACTTATATATGCAAGTGTATGTCTTTATAGCTATATCATTATTTAGAGATAAAATATTAGAGATAAATGACACACTTAAAATCTATGACAAAAATGATGATCAGCTATAAGTAATACATAGAATGAGAAGACATCTAATCAGAATGAAGGCACAGAGGCAACAGATAAATAAGGGCTACTTTTGTACTGTTAGAGCAAGGCCATGTTTGGGCAAGTGTGAGTGGGATGTCTAAATCACAATTTTATTCTCAATAAACTTTCAAGAAGGAAGACAAGAATACACATATTCCAGCATAGAAAGTAAATTTATCATACCAGAACCCTGACTATATTAAATGTAGAAGCATATATTTTAGCAGAAATAAAATTAATTTAAAAAGTTAAATTGTTTATTTAAAAATGAAATGAAGGTAATACAAAAACCCTAATTGTAAAAAAGTTTGGTCATAAATGTTGAATAAATTAAATAAATTAAAGAGTTGACAATAATAATAATTATACTTTCAAAGATAATAATGATTTTTGTGTTTGTAAAACAATAAAATTAATATTTTTAAATAAAAATAATATGAAAGGTATAGTGGTGGTAAATAACATTTAAAATATGCTTAGGCCATTGTCATATTTTGGGAATTAAGCAAGTAAAATAGAAGGATTTACTTAAATGTAAAATCAAACTAGGACTTTGTAAATCAATATAATCTCTCATTTTCTATTTCTTTTTCTTCAGTTTACCTTTCCTTACAATCACCATGATGAAGCAAGTTAAAGCTTTTATGGTAAGCATTTTTATAGCACCTGGCATTAATTGCATGTATTGATGTGTAAAGTGGACTTTATTATAAATAAATAAATAAATAAATAAATAAATAAATAAATAAATAAATAAATAAATAAAAAAAAATAAATAAAGTGGATTGCTTTATTATAAATGAAAATAGATTGCATTGATTTAGTGCCAAGGTGCCAAGGTGCTAGTCAGTGATGAAACATGCATAACAACTCGGATATCTACATAGTGAAACATTTTGTAAATCCCTTGAATGTCATAAACTAGAAGTGGTCTGTGTGTTCCTGAGCTTGAATCTGTAAAGGAATAGAATGCAAAACAGAGTATTATAAAAAATAATAGGCATTCTGCAATCAGATGTGTATAAAGTTCAGAAATTTAATTCATTCATGTTTGAATTCCAGTTGTGCTTAAAATCCAAAATCTAAGATTCTAATATATGGAATTAATTTTTATATTATAAAATGAAGCCAGTTAAATTTATAATTTTAATAAATTGACTCAGAAAATAGTTCTGATAAACTGTGCTTACTTACCCCTAAATTCTATTTGCCTTGGGGCATCCCACATTAAAGTTAGGGGCATAAAGTTTGAGTAAAGAATCAAAAAAGGCTGTTTTGATATCTATATCTAGAGTACAGCTTTGTATGTGGTTTCTTGTATACAAAACACACTGGAATCAAATTAACCAGAAACTTATGAAGATGTAATGAAACAGTTATTGACAAAGAAGTCAAAATTCCAAGTGTAAATCAACTTTGATTGCTTGAAGTGTGAAATAACTCTTGAGTTCTTAAACTTCCACAAGCAGATGCTGCCATGGAACACAGTTCAGTCTACAAGGAAAGCATGCATCCTAATACCCACTACAGATGTGGCTAAGAAGACTGATGAATAGGGCAGTTCTTTCAAGAAAGTTGAAGTGGAACCCAAATGAAAAAAATGTTTCACATCAACCAGTCTAAGATTTCTTGATTTTATAGACCCAGTGATATTCCATAGCTGCTGCGGACAGGAAGTACTATATGTCTTTGTGTGTGTGTGTGTTACTTAAAATAGAATCATTTATTTTCTTTCACTTGTATGATTTTAAAATTTATTGCAAGGATAGATTTATATTAAGACAAGATACAACTTACATGTCCAAGAAGCACACAGTACCCCAATAAAAATAAATCCAAATAGACCTATGCCAAGACACACACTATATGTCTTTCATGCTTATTTTTCCCCAAAATTCAACTTTTACTGTGTTGAGCTTGTTCCTGCATCACCTTTGTAAATTTTGTGGGGGCATGAGTGGTTGAGAGGGACAACTAACATGTTTCCTTAGTTTGTGGGACATAGTGAATATATACAACATAAGTGGATAATGCAAACTATTCTTCAAATGTGGCATAAACAGAACCCTACCAATAAGAGTCTCCAATAATTCATCTTCACCAATACTTGGTATTATCAATCACTTCAGTTGCACTATTATGGGATATATACATGTGGATACATGTATTTTATGTGTGCTGTGGGTAGGAGTATTTCATTGAGGTTTTAGTTTGTATTTCCTGATTCCTAATGAGGGTTAACACCTTTACTTATAGGTACTGATCTTGTTTCTCTCCTTTGATTTGAAGTGCCTGTTCAGATTTCTTGCCCATGTTATTTACTCTGTTCTATATCTTTTCTTAATGCTTTGCAGAAGTTGGTTATGTGTTCTGGAAAGGAGCTTTTCGTTCAGTTTATATTTTGCAAATATATTCTCTTACTATATGGTTCACCATTTCCTTCAGTAAGTAAGACAGCATGTTATTTGGGTAAGGATAAACAAATATACCAAAGAAACAGAACAGAGATTTCAGAAACAGATTTAAGTTTGATACTGGCAAATGTGAAACTGCAGAGCAGTGGAGAAAGGATCTCTTTTTAATAAATGATGCTGAATAAAAGGAAATTTTACTCCTATTTCACACTATGTCAGCAGAATAACAATATTCTAGCTATGTGGTGAAATCTAAAATAAAACTTTAGAAGTCAAAGATAATGAATTTATGATGAGCAAAAAATAAAACTCAATGACAAAATAATAAATAATGTAAGATTCTCTTATATGAAGTTTAAGTAATCATACTATTCAATGTCAGAAGTCAAAATAATGAATATTTCTGAAATATTGAAAAAGAAGGAAAATAAAGATATATTCAGAAAAAAGAAAGAGAAGAAATTCAATTCAATAAGCCTATGGTAAAAGAAATGTTAACAGAAGATTTTCAGATTATATGAAACATAACAGGAGGACACACTAGAAGCAAGAAGAAATGAAAAATACAGATGGGGTAAATATGTGCATTAAGGAAGTTGTAAAAGTGTATTTAATAGTGAGGCATTATCATTCCAAACTTGTATACACATACTATTATGACATCTAAACATATACTATGTAAGATGATGTAACACAATGGAGAATTTCAAACTCTCCAAAATTAGAGATTTAAGTACAATTCAATCAGTATGTAAAATATGAGATAAACTTCAGTAAAAGTATAAAACATTTGAACAACATAATTTTCTAAACTTTTCTAATTAGCACATATTAAATTAATGCACTGGTGGTACATAATACACATTCTTTTCAAGTGCATTTTGATCATATGATAAAATGGACCATATAGTGGCTAAAAATCAACATATTTCAGCAATTTTATATCATAATGAGAGTGTTGCTAGAGCACAGTAAGTATAATCAACAACAGAAATATAAGTTGTACTTCTAAGGACCGTTTAAAGTTTTCTCTTTTCCTGACAAGATCTGACTGATCCACTCAAACCATTGGTGTGAAAACTGAAGAAGTGACAACATAACACTTCCTATATGCACCAAGTGCCAGGCACTAGTCTAAATGTGTTACAGAATCAAGAGGCTCCTCAGGGTGGACATTGTCACCTATTTGTTAATTGATGAAGAACAGAGGCACAGGTAATTAACTGCAGTGACCACACAGTTAAGAGACCACTGTGCTGGGCTTTAGTACTAGGCTTGCTAATGGTATTCAATCCCTTGATTCCAATATTTGGACAATTTCATAAGGCCTGGGTGGTGGTTTGGAGCTCTATAAACCCCAGGAAAAACTGTTATTAAGCTTAATCCATTCCTGTGTGCATGAACCCATTGTAATTAAGACCTTTCATGAGGTTACTTCAATTAACCTGTGGCCCACCTCAGTCAGAATGGGACTAAATCCTATTACTGGAATCTTTTATTAGAATGAATTTCAGACAAAGAAAGCACAGGAAGCCAGAAACTGAAATTCAACGGAAACCAGAAGAGAATGAAGAAGCTAGGAGAGTCCACTATGTTCATTGCCATGTGACAGAAAAGCTAAGGTCCAAGGATGTTAGGCAGTCAGCCCCAGAATGCCACTCTTTGGGAATAAAACATGACCCTGAAGATGCTTTGATTTGGACTTTCTTTTAGCTTCAAATCCATGAGATAATAAATTCCCATAAAGGCATCTTTACACAGGAGCAATCAAGAAAAACTGGAAACAGCTAATCACCCTGCACTGCATCACACTACCAACAGGTGGCCAGCATTACTCAACTGCTACACAACAGCACCTCGCACACAAAAATACGTAAGAGTTTAGAATTGTGTTTGGCAAATAATTCTTTCTAAAATATGAAGTCTTTTCACCTAAAAAGTCTTTCTGTAAGTTTGGGTTCAGATTACATTTAGATCTGAAGGTAAATAGCGTATACAAACAAATTTACACCAACTTTTATAGGTTTTTAATATTAAGGAAAGAAGGCAATGTTGCATCAATCTCTTGGCAGTTTTAGGCTACTCAGAAAGAAATGGCTAAACATGTTTCCTTAAAAGTCATGAGGCCACAAATTAGCTTAATAATCTGTTTAATTTCAAACAAAAAAAAAGCCAGCACTTTTATAAATCAAAAATGAATATTTACTTCAAATAGCCAAGCCACTAATGAAATCTGAAGTCATTCACCTCACTAAATTACAAGAAATTTGTATATCAGCCACAAAATTGCACATAAAATGAAGTTTCCTGCCACCTGAGGCAAAGCACAAGATAAGTAAAAAGGTGGACACATTGTTATTACAAAATAACATTTTCAATAGTCAGTTGCTTGTTCCAAGGACTCTTTGATGGACTGAGTAGGTGGGTCCTTTCCCCCCAAGTCTTCCATTATGTTGCTTGATGATTCATTATTAGTTTAAGACGACAATGCTCCTTCTTCTACAGGGGACTTAACTTACTATAATTTTGAAATTATTAAACTGAATATTCTGAAAGGAGCAAGAAGACTAAAAAACATACAGAGTAGATGAGGAATGTCAATCTTCAATAGTTCAGTTTTTCTAAGAATACCTTATGTCACAAATTCTAAAAAGCTGTGTAAATACTGAGGTTGTATTAGTCATGGGGGAAGATGTAATGACAGGAAGGTTAGGATATAATTTAACCATTGTAAGATGGTATATTTTGAATAATCTACATGGTTGGAAGGGTTTTACTAAGATCAATGGAAAGTTTTCATTCATTCAGCATCTTTCACACAATATATTAGGAAAATATCATATTGACAGATTTTTGTGAAGTGAAAATATTATAGTGACAGATTTAGGTTCTATAAAATTAAATTAACCAAGAAATACCTGATGATCAATGCACAGAATAGGATCTAGATGGCTGTAATATTTTGATTAATTAAATATGTTATTATCATAAGTAGACACCATTATATGCCTAAATTTTTTCTGTTATCCTCATCTGGGTACTAGGGCAGTAGCAGGGTGATGGAGTGATAGGTGGGCAAGGTTGGCTGGCAAGCAGGAGACTTGCCAGATGCCATTGGCATAAGTGAGAGTCCTAGATTCCTCTTTCCTTTTTGTTCTTTCATTTTTCTCTTACTTTTTTAAATATTTTCAGCTAAACACAGGCAATTCTAAAGATTTAGTATAAGGGGAACTAAGTTTCAAACAATTGCCTTAACAAAAAAGAAAAATAAAGAGGAAGGAAGGAAGGGAAGGAGGGAGGGAGGAAGGAACCCTAGCAAGGGAGAGAAATTGACCATCAGAGTAAATCCATCAAGATAAATGGATTCCAAGGCATCAGCAAAAAATTATAAGTCATCTTATGTAACAGGAAGAAATGACTGCATCAAAGGCACAAACTAAAAAAGGAGAGGAGATCCAGAATTTAGAACTAATCAAAGATGTCCATAAACATTTCCTAAACAAACCCATGGAAATGAATGAAGAGATAAAGGATATTAAGAAGACACAAGATGTGCAAACAGAAGAAATTATGAATATTTGTAAAAAATAACAGATCTTGTGTTATTGAAAGGTACAAGAGATGAAATTAAAATTACCCCAGTGTGGAGCAGATGTGGTTCAAGAGTTTGGACACCTGTTTTCCACATGTGAAGTCCCAGGATCAGTCCCTGATGCCTCCTAAAAACAAAAACAATCAACAAGAAAACAAACAAACCAACTGCAAGACAATCTTCTTAGAAAAAAGGCATAAATCAGTTGCAAGTGAAAGAATGGAAAACAATTTTCTATGCAAAGTGTAACCCAAAAAGAGCTGGGGTAACTATACTAATTTTTAACAAAATACTTCAAATGCAAAATTATTGTAAGAGACAAAGAACACTATAAATCAATAAAATGAGTAATCTCCCCAAAAGAAAAAAACAAGTATAAATTTATATGCACCTAATAAGGGTGCCCCAAAATACAAGAGGTAATCACTGTCAAACTGAAAAGAGAAATAGATGTCTTTACAATAATAGGGGGGGATTTCAATACACAAATCTTAGAACTGACAGACCACCTAGAAAATGGATCAATAAAGAATCAGAGATCTTGAATAATCAACAAATGTACTACACCTAACAGAAATATACAGAACAATGCATACCAATACAGTAGGATATACATTCTTCTGAAGAATTCATAAATCACTATCCAAGATAAACCACGTTAGATCATATAACAAGTCTCAATTAATACGGAAAGATTGAAATTTTACAAAGCACTTTCTCTGAACAAAACTTAATGAAACTAGGAATAAATAATTGGCATAGAACTGGAAAATTCACAAAACATTGAAATTAAACAATATGCTTTTAAACAATCAGTGGCTCAAGAAGTAAAGTGCAAGAATAGTCAGCAAATACCTTGAGTTGAATGAAAATGAGAATATAACATATCACAACTTAAGGGATGCAGTGAAAAAAGTGCTGCGGGGGAAGTTCTAAGTTCTTCGTGCCTATATTAAAAAAACAAGACAGAATTAACATAAAATGCCTAAATGCACATTGGAGGAACCAGAAAAAAAAAAAAGCAGCAATCTAATCTTAAAGCAAGCAGAAGGAAAGAAATAAATATTGGAACAGAATAAATAAATTTGAAAATAAAAATCAATAGAGAGAATAAACAGAACCAAAAGTTCTTTTATGAGAATATGAATAAAATTGACAAGTCATTAACTAAACTAACAAGGAAATAAAGAAAGAAGATGCAAGTAAGCAAAACCAGAAACTTGTGAGGGACATCACTCTACTCCATGGAAATAAAAAATCATAAAAGTGTTGTGGCAGACAAAACATGGATGATGAAAAACCCAAGCGGCGCTCAAAGAGATGGAGGAACCAAATTTTATTACATGCAGGCCCAGAGGAGGTCAGGTCTCCAAAGTCTGAGCCCCGAGTTTTGGCTTTCATGAGTTTATATAGGGACTTTTTGTGCACAAATTCCTTAAGCAAGAGGGCAGTTTGGGTTTACAAAAACAGAAGTGTGAGTTTAGCTTATTTTCCTAAAGCAGAGGGCCTTTGTCGAAGAGGAGGAGAGGAGCTGTTATCTTCCTAAAGCTGTGGGTCTCTGCTGAGGGGGAGGAGTAGAGCTACAGCAATTTCTTCATCATTCCCCCCTTTGCTGCCTTTATAATTCCTTATGGGGCATCATCTGCTATCATGGAGATTTTTCTATAGTCCCCAAGGGCTGATACTTAACATGAGGTATTACTTGTACTTTTAAGGCATTTAGACGGGAAGTGATTCATTGCATCAGGTACTGTAGAACACATGGCCTAAAAGTTAAAAGGAAGAAGACTGCAGCTATTATTGGCATGAATGGCAAAATCCAGGAGAGGAGATACTGGAAGTAGTTCTCATTGCAGATGCCTGGTATGCATGGTTTAAGCAGTGTCTGGCTTATTCTTTTAGCAGGGCTACCTTGTCCCTAACTATCCCTAAGGAATTTGGATAGAAATGACATTCTTCTCCTAGGACCTGGCAGATTCCTCCTTAACCTGCAGTGAATAAGTCTAATCCTTGCCTGTTTTGTAAAACTACTTCTGCCAGTGAGTCTATTTGGTCTTGCAACCCATTGAGAGTCCCCGGTATTTCCTTGAGGTCATTCGCTCTTTGTCATGCTAGGGTATGTATGCCCTCCTGACCAATTGCAAGTGAGGCTCCTGCTTCTCCGGTGCTTCAGACTACTCCTAATCCCAAGAGTAGGGGAATTGACTGTATTGCTCATTTGGTTCAGGAGAGATCTCCAGGCAATTCTTCTCCATACACAGAGAATGATGGCATTGGCCAGGCCAGGTAGTAGATGCCCGGGCTGTCCTGGGGTAGGCACCAGTAGGGGTTGATGCCACAGATCCAGATGGTGGAGTTTGTGGTGCATTGGTCAGACTCATTGAGTGGGTGGGTGGTGTTACAGTTAGCCTTTCCAAGAGGTAGGATAATTAAAGAGGAGCTGGTAGCTATGTTTTTACAGTTAGCTAATTTTCCTGGGGGCTCGGTTATGCAGACTGCTGGAGCTTGGTTCCCACTTCAGAACTATTATAGGTCAGAGGGTTATGTTCCATGAGACAAGTACAGGGAAGATGGTTAGACTTGAGAAAGTACATAATGGCCAGCAGGATGCAGCTATGTTGGGCTGTGATTTATTTACCAGTTGGTAAAAATTTTGAACTTGTTTCAAAAGGACGTTGTGGTGGGTTGTTTTAACTTTGGCTTTTAGGATCTGGACAGCTTTACTGATACTTTTAACCAGGGTTTTTTCCTGTGGTTGGGTTACAAGGATCAATTGGACTAGTATGAGGTCCTCTGGGTATGGCCCCGCTGGATCATATATTCCGATTTCTAGTTTTAGTTCTGTTTGGGCCTTTAAAAAGGTATTTGCTGATCCAATGGCTACATTTAATAAGGTGAGTTTTATGGGGTTAAATGTATCTATGCTACACCCTGCCGGGATGGGGATTTTTTTGCAAGAGATATTGGAAAGTTGGGACACTCCTTCAGGGAGCAGAAGCACATACCAGCAAGCTCCAAGAGCAGCAGAACTCTCCACCCTTGCAGGGGTCTCAGCAGAGGTATTTTTATAACTGCCCTAGTTGCATCCCCTACACACTTTCCCAGGGGCATGGGGGAAAGGGGCAGCTAGTAAGGTGTAAGGAGTGTAATCTTTGATTGCCCTCTAAGTGTCGAATGTTACAGAGGCTGAGATTGCACCTGCTGAGAAAGGGACTGAAGCATTCAGAACAGATTATCTGCCCCAGCTTTGACTGACTTGAAGCTGCCACTGGTTTTGAGGGTGGGTATCGGTTCCTAAGGAGGGGGCGAAGAAGAAAAGGATAAGCAATTCAAGGCACCAAAGCATCAACTATACACTAATAAGCTATTGCAATTAAAGCTTTATTCACTATAGTCCAGTCTGCAGTGGCTGCAGCAGCTAGTACAGTTCTGAACAGTAGGGTGAGTAGTCCTTCCAGGAGTAGAAACCACCCAGAGCAGGGGTCCATTCAGCAAGCGTTATATGAAGGTTGTGTTCAGGAGCGGTTCTGGGTGACTCAAACTCTTAAGGGATGGCCGGGTTCAGGTTGGGTTTTCCAGCTGTTCTGTTCTTTGTCAGGGTGTGCTCTCTTGACCCTGGAATGGTGGATCCAAGGGGTGGTGCTGGCATCTTTAAAAGAAGTGGGAGTTACAAGGACCACAGTATGTGGACCTGCCCAGGAAGGCTGAAGGGGTTCTTTTTACCAGTCTTTGACCCAGACTAAGTCCCCTGGCCGGTGGGGTGCACCAGGCATCCCAAGGGGATGAGATTTCAGGACATGACATTTTTATGTATTTGGGCTAGAGTTTTCCCCAGCTGCTGGAGGATGTAATCTTGGTCAGCCTCCCCCAGGAGCTTGAGATTTCCTCTGAAGGCCTGTAAAATTGGGGGTGGCCATCCAAATAGAATTTCAAAGGGTAAATAGCCCGTGGGTCCTGGGGTACACCTAACTTGGAGAAGGGTTAAGGGAAGTAAGTCTATCCAGGGAAGACCAACTTCTTGGCAGAATTTGGCTAGGGTGATTTTGAGGGTTTAAATCATGCATTCAACTTTCCCCAAACACTGGGTCCTGTAAGTGGTATGGAGTTTCCACTTGATCCTTAGCATCTTTGCCAGTTCTTGGACTACGGCATCAATGAAGGACGGGCCATTATTGCTTCCAATGGACAGAGGCAGCCCATGTTGGGGAATGATTTCCCTGAGTAAAGCTTTAATCACTTCTCTTGCTTTTTCAGTGCAAGTGGGGAAAGCTTTGACCCAGCATGAAAAGGTGCATATCATCTCTAACAGAAATTTGTACCACTGACTTGGTTTCACTTCTGTGAGGTCTACTATGAGATCTTCAAAAGGGGCTGTCCCCATGTGCTGGATGCTGCCTGGAGCTCAGGGGCCCTGCAGAAGGTTGTTTTTGGCACAGACTTGGCATTGGCTGCTGATGGTGACACAGAGGAAAGCCAGTCAGGCTATGTAGTAGTATCTCCCAAGTAAGGCTTCTAGCACAGTTTTCCCTAGGTGGGTGAGTTGGTGGAATTGCTGGATGAGGGCATGAGCGGGCCTTTCAGAATGAAAATCCAGTTATCCAGGAGCTGCCAAGTTCCTTCAGGGGTTCACCTTCCCCCTTCTCCCTTGGCCCATTCCTGTTCTTCCCAGTTATATTTTAGTTGATTAGATTTTTGTTCTAAGAGGGACAGCTATGGTGTCGATTCCAGGACTCATGTTCCATGGATCCCTTCAGCCACTTGCCAGGCTGCTTTGTCAGCTAGCCTGCTTCCTTGAGTGACCATATCTGTTCTTTTCTGATGTTGCCAGCAGAGGATGATGGCAACTCTTTATGGTTCCCAGATTGCTTCTAATAGTTGAAGGATTTCTTCCTTTTTCTTTTTTTATTTCCTTTCCCCTCCAGTTAGGAGGCCTTTTTCTTTATAAATTGCTCCGTGGATATGAGTGGTAGCAAATGTGTATTTAGAGTCAGTGTAAATGTTTACTGCCTGCCCAGTGGCTAACTACAGGGCTTGGACCAGTGCCCAGAGTTCTGTTTATTGCATGGACCATCCCCAGGATAGAGATGCTGCTTCCACCACCTGTTTGGCAGTGGTGACCGCATATCCAGCAAGCTTCTTCCCATTTTTAACAAGACTGCTTTCATCTGTAAATAGTGTCTGATCCGGGCAAGGGAATGGCTTGTCTTGGAGGTCAGGGTGACCAGAGTAAACTTCTTCGGTCACTTCAACACAATCATGTTCAGGAAGCCCTTCCTCATCTGGCAAGAAAGTGGCAGGGTTTAGACTGCACACTCTTTCTATTGTTACTCTGGGGTTTTCAAAGAGTAAACCTTGGTAATGTGCAAGCCGGGGGTTAGATATTCACTGGTGCCCATGTCAGTTCATTAGGGCAGTGACCGTGTGTGGCACCATGACACAAACAGCCTGTCCAAGCGTTAATTTATTGGTTTCTTTGGTGAAGGTTACAGTTGCCGCTAGGGCTTTCAGGTAGGGTGACCATCCCACAGCCATGGGGTCCAGCTGCTTGGAAAGGTAAGTGATGGTCCTTTTCCAGGGGCAGATTGTTTGTGTGAGGACTCCCAATGCTATCTTGTTCTTCTCATGTACGAACAGGTTGAAGTTTCGAGTAACATCAGGGAGCCCCAAGGCAGGGACTTGGCAAAGTGTCTTCTGATATCTTAAAAGGCCCTCTGTTGAGCTTCTCCCCAGACTGTAACCATCAGAACTTCGTAGAGGGGCTAGGTCATGGCTGCAAACCTGGGAATCCAGAAGTGACAGAACCCTACAGTCCCAAGGAACTCACGAAGTTTTCTTTTTGGGGTGGGGTAAGGATGGTGTAGATTACTTTCTTTCATTCTGGTCCAAGCATCTGGTGCCCTTGTGAACTAATGAATCCCAGGTATTTGACCTGCTGTTTACAGATTTGGGCTTTCCTCCAGAACACTTTGTACCCAGTCTGTGTTATAAGTTGCAGTAGAACCTGGGTCCCTCTCCAGCAGTCCTCTTCCATCTCACTGGAAAGAAGGAGGTCATCTAAGAATTGTAAGAGGGTACACCTGTGGTCCTCCATGGGGTAGGTGACTAGGTCAGCCACCAAGTCTTCCCTGAAGAGGTTCAGGGAGTTTTTGAAGCCCTGTGGGAGCTGAGTCCAGGTTAGCTTTGTTTTCTGTTGGGTTCTGGGATCCTCAAAATCAAACAGAGGCTGGCTCAGGGGGGCCAGCCTCAAGTAGAAGAAAGTGACTTTCAGGTCCAAGCAAGTGAACCAAGTGGCTTTGGGTGGCAGCTGTCCCAGCAAAGTGTACAGATTAGGAACAACCTGGTGGAAGGGGAGGGTGGCATTGTTGATGGCTTGTAGATCCTGGACTGGCCAATATCCTGTCCCATCTGGCTTCTTTACTGGTGTGTTCCAGGGTGACTGGCACTCAAGCAAGATTCCCTCTTTTCTCAGGCAATCTATGTGCTAGACCATGCCCAATTGTGCTTCATGGGGAATTGGATAGTGCCTCTGCTGGACCGGGATGGCTCCAGTATTCAGGTCAATGATGATGGGCTCATGGTTCTGAGCCATTCCCAGCGGGGGGGGGGGGGGTTTGTCCAAACTTCAGGGAAAAGTTCCAGCAGTTTCTCTAGATTCTGACTTGAGCTTTCCTCCTCATGGAGTCTCAATTCTTCGCTTCAGGGTATGGTGACAAGGAGAGTGAGGCTGGTCCCGAGGCTTAAACTTGCTGGTCCTTCAGGTTTGAAGGTGATCTGGGCTCCTAGTTGGTTAAGAGATCCCTAGAAAGTAGTGGAACCAGACATTCAGTCAGGTACAGAAATTCATGGGTTACTTCGTGGCCACCAAGTTGACAAGTTCTCAACTGGCATAAAGGCCACTGGCTTGACAGTCTCCAGTTGCTCCTATGATATTAGCATTTTTTCTGCTAAAGGGGGCAACGGGAGTTTTAACCACAGAATATTCACTGCCACTGTCTACCATGAAATCATTGATTTGCCCCCAACCTGTATTTTGACTGTGGCTCATGGGGGCCAAGTTCCAGTCAGCCTGATCACTCCTGTTTGGAGTTAAGTCCCACTAGCCTGATCAGATGGTTCTGGGGCTCAGGTTGGTATTTTCCTTTCAGGATGTTCCCTTCATTCTTTTTGGGGCACTCATTTTTCCAGTGTCCACTTTCTTTGCAGAGGCACATTGGTCTCTGGCCAGGAACATCCTCTTGGTGCTTGTCCCTTATTTTCGAGGTGGCCCTCCTCATCTAGTGGGGTCAGGATTTTCCAAGGCCCCTGCCAGCAAGTAGGCTTGGTGTTTCATTCACATCTTGGCCTCTCATTCAGCAGCTTCATCCCAATTGACAAACCCTTTATTGGTGACCTCAAGGAGTTGAAAGATGTTCATTCCCATGAACCCTTCTAATTTTTGGAGCTTGCTCTTAAAGTCTGATGCTGCCTGCATGACAAAGGTGGCATTCACAATCCTTTGGTTTTCTAGAGCTTCTGTGTCAAATGGGGTATAGATTCGGAAGGCCTCACAAAGCCACTCTTAGAAATCTCCCAGAGATTCTTCAGGATTTTGAGTGACTAAGGTCATTTTTGATATATTTGTGGGTCATTTGGCCAGTTCTCAGACCCCTTGTAGGAGTACTTCCTGGTATCATTGGAAGGCAACCCATCCCTGAATGGTGTTGAAGTCCCAGTTTGGTTGGGTCTCTGGTGCCACCTCTCATGCCCAATCTTCCAGGTTTAAGACACCAGCAGGAGTGTCTTAAACACTGCTGCAGCCACTTTTGGGTTTTCGTCAGAATCCGTCACCTCTCCTCTGTATTAAACAAAGTCAGGAGGAGTTGGTGGCTGTCATCTCAAGTGGTCTGATAGGTTTGGAAAATGGGCCCCATGAGATCAATAAGGGCCTGGGGCTTTTCCAAGTAGGAAGGGGTGTGGTGCTTCCAGTTTAAGAGGTCTGTAGTTGTGAAGGGCTGTTAATACAAAACAAGCCTCCCAGGTTGGATGGCCCCATCCTCGCCAATCTGGGCTGGACCCTGCATCTCACAGAGGGCCATCTGTAACGTGGGTTGTGCTGACTGGATCCTCCTTGCTATTAGGGTTCCAGGGCTTTCTCCAGAGTGGGATGATGGTCCCAGAGGGACTGAATGTGGAGGTGTTTCTGGGAGATCTGCCTGTGCTCCCGGGCTTGGAGGGGAGGCTAGAGCAGCTGGTGTGTGTGGCTGGGGTGGCGGATCTTCTTCTGAGTATCCTTGATGAATGACCAATTTCCAGGGCCCCGTACCTTCTAAAACTAAGACCCTGATCTATCCCTTTTTCCCAATGCAGAATCGAACCCAAGGGGGCAGAGTCTGGGCTATTTCTAACCAAGAGTCGATGGAGAGAAACTGATCAGGATGGCCAGGAGTTCCCGTGAAAATCAGTCACACTGGGCTTACCTTGGCTACATCCAGGGTCCCTTCCGAGGGCCAGTCAATGTTAAAAGTTGGCCACTGTAATTCACATAAGGTTTGGAGGGTGCTGGGGTTCATCCAGATGCCATAACCTCTGGAAAAGTCCTTCTTAAAATTCTTAAGCATGCAGTCTAAGAAAGTGGGTTTTGACTGTGATGAGCCCATGCCCTGAGTTGGTGGCACAAGACAGACAAAGGAAGGGGTTGCCTCTTTCAAGGCCACTCAGATGCCCACCTGTCTGCATCTCTCATGAGAACCTTGGCTCATCTTAGCTAAGGCACCCAGGTAGAGTTTGGGTTGGCCATTATGCCATATGACATAGCCATGGAAAACAGGTTAGGGTCCACTCAGACTCTGTAGCCTGAGTTGTGGAGCCACACACTGTCATGACAGAGGCATGCCTCTGCAGTCTTCATTCACAGACAATACTCAAAGATTATGCAGTCCCTCCCACAGGGTCTGCCCTATCCTGGGTTCTTGATTCTTGAGATTTTGGGAGGTGATTAGTCTCCCCTTCTGTCCAGAGATGGGCCTGACTGAGGACTTGGCACCCAGGACCTTAACTTTCTGAAGTCTTCTGGCACTGTTCAGTCTGCCTCCCCACTGAGTCAGACCGGGGACATGTGGGGACATGACCTATGAGGACCACCTCAGAAGGAGTTCCCATTCAGAGGACAGGTGGCACCTACCTTGTTCACTTGGAGATCACCACCGGCCATGCCCATCAGTCCCAAGCTGGAGGCCTGCTTGGTTGAGTTTCATGGTCAGGGAAACAAATGTTGTGGCAGATGAAACATGGACAATTATAAACCCAAGCAGCACTCAGAGAGATGGAGGAACAAAATTTTATTACACGTGGGCCCAGGGGAGAATCAAGTCTCCAAAGTCTGAACCTGAGTTTTGCCTTTCATGAGTTTATATAAGAACATTACATGGGCAAATTCCTAAGGAAGCTGGCAGGTGGGGTTTACAAAAGCAGAATTGTGAGTTTAGCTTATCTTCCTAAAGCAGAGGGCCTTAGTTGAAGGGGAGGAGATGAGCTGGAGGAGAGAAGCTGTTATCTTCCTAAAGCTGTGGGTCTCTGCTGAGTGGGAGGAGAATCTTCATCACATTCAAGAGGGAAAAATTTGCATTCTCACATTGCCAGGATCTGTTCATTTCCTTTCCTGTAGAAAAGCTGAAATTTAGAAATCCTTTGGGGCCAACTGGTGTTTGAGAGTACATCCTTAAAGATTTGCCTAGACAACACATAGTTTAAGGATTATCTTTAGATGTTTTACAACTGAAGCTTTTAAATGCTAAAAATATGTAATTTATAGTTAATGCTAAAAAGAATATTTATTGCAGAGGATACTTGCAAGGCCAGTATGACTTATAAAGCAATGCTGTCTCCCCTTGATTGAAAAGCACAGAAACCTTTCTGCCTTTGACATTGCAGATTTGACATGGTTTGTAAAAGATAGGTCATTTTTATAGGCAAGGAAGGAAACAAAAATAAGGAAAAGCACACCAAGTCATAAATGTGGTTCTGTTTGTTATTTCTCAAAAAAGTCAGTTCCATGGAAAACTAGAGTAATTAAAACAAGTTCATTAATGAGGTTCTTATCCCCTGCCCCCTCCTTTTAAAGAGAAATTTAGCAACAGAGACAATTTGCATATCTTGGCTCTGTCCATTTTGTAATTATCCTTTAGGACATGTTAAAGGGAAATGAGGAGAGCTTTGAGGGTTGGAGATAGCACATGAGGGTGTGGGCTAGTGGAGAGGGGATACTGCCTTCAAAGTGACAACATGGAGTGGCAGGCTGCAGCTTGATTTTATTAATGTGCTGCTATCTATGATTTTATGGCATAGTTTGGAAACAAATTCAGGCTTCTCTGTATCTGGTTCACGTTGTTTTGCTGCCATTGGAGGATCAGTTTTTTTTGTTTTGTTTTGTTTTGTTTTACAATGTCATATACTGCTGTTTTCTAGGATTTTAATTTTCTCATCGGATTTTGTGTTATAGATGCCAGGTTTGTTTTTCTGTTTTGTTTTTTTTTTTTTTTTGTAAATTTTTTTAAAATGATCAATTTTGCTTTAATGTGACTATTGCTCTATTTCAAATAAGCTCCTGTTTCACAATACCTCATGCTTCACTTAGCCACGTGTATGTAGGTCCAGGGAGTCAGGTTCTGCTGGACCATGGCCTCTTGCTTCAGCAAAGGGACCCACTGACAGGTCCCACACAGGTGTCACTGAAGACTGCACCCAGTGGTTTCCTTTTCCCTTCCATTCTTACCCTGGGTTATTCGCCTGATCCAGGGTTTCTCATCACACTTGTCATTAAAGCCGTATCATTCTTTGCGTTTAGCTATGAAAGTTTCATTTTTATGTAACCCGTGCATCTTGCTTGCCACCATGGTGGTGCTGTATCCTTGGGACTCAGTCATTTGGGATGGTTGGGCTCTTCTGGATTTTGTTAAATTCGGGGCATTATCATCTGTTATGATATCCTGGTGCTCTGTCTGTTATTTTGTTCAATACAGCATAGTGCTAACTTTAAAAGACTCTAAATCTCAATGAGGCCAGCTAGGGGCACCATGTGCCAGAGTCCACCAGGTACACTGCCAAACCCAAAGCATGTGCCTGGTCTGTGCTCTCCGAGACCGTGGCAGGCATGGGGCTAGCCCACTGCTGGGATCTCTTCTTGTGCTTACCTCAGAACCATTACAACTGCGATGTCTGTGTCCAAAACAAACATAAACCTTGTGGGGCAGTGTGTCCAGGTGGAGTGAGGCTGGAGCAGGTGGCTGTGGCCCATGGTCTGCATGGCCTGGGCATTTGTGGCAGGTGGTGGCAGCACTGCCAGGCCTCCATGGGTGCTGCTCCCTGCCACGGATTGGTCACTGGCTTGTTTCCAGAAGAAAACAAAACATGGAAATCTAAAATAAAATTGGTAAACCTCCCCCCTCCAAAAAAAATATCTAACATTTTGTACTTACCATACCATTCTGTTTTACATATAAAATTAAATTGATCTGAAATGATACCCTTAAAGGAAATTGGTTTTTGTATTGAAAGGATTGTTAAGAGGAATACAGCAATTTATGCTTTGGTATGTTTCATGAAAAACATAAGTAAAATAGTTGTGGTTACAATGGTTATTTTGAATAAGGAGATTTCAGTTAAATCTAGGAAAGCATGTAGGCAAGATACATGGACAGAAATTTAAGTGTTCATGAAATATTGCAATTAATGCCTGATGGAAGGAAGCATGCATTGAGGAGGAGTAATATCAGGTGGATGCTTCTCTTAGTTACTGTGTGCAGGTAAGAGTGTAAACTAGACTGAGAGCAAGAGAACTCTGGCACACACTGCAATGGGAAAATGGAATCAAATAGATTCTAATATAATAAAACATTTAATGGATGATGCTGTAAAGGAGGAAAGCAAGGGTTCCAACTCATATGTTATAGAACAACTGAAATGAAAGAGTGGTGACACCTAATCTATCTGGTCACCACATTAAAACCATTCTGAGAAAAACCACATAATCATTCATTAACTGTGTTACAAAAACTGAGATTAGTCAGCTGGCCTAAGACTGGGAGATACAAGCACACCTCCTAGTCACCTGGTACATGAAGAGAATAGCTGTATAATGCTCAAGCAAATGAGCTGAGGCAGAGAATCTCCTAGAAAGCATTTCTGAGTTGACCATTTGCTAACGAATGAAATGAGAAAATAATCCCTAAATATGTCCAGGCCAAAATTGTAAAGATATTTTACTGAAATAGTGCACATATTACTCAATAATTCAAAGATTTATTGGTTTCATTTTATATCTTTTAATGTACTAAGATTATCTGAACCTATGGATGTTGAAATTAACATATAAGAGCAAAGTTAGGAAAGAAAGTGAAAAAAGAAATAAGCAAATTCATTGCTTTGAAAATACTTGTGTTCCTTTCTTCTAAACTATATTCCTCATAAGAAACCACATTTTGATGCCAAAGGTGACATTTTATTTCTGAGTAATATGGATTATCTAAATTTAGCTTTGAGAATATTCTTATCATTTTGTACTTTGACCACAGGGAGATGGAAGCATATTAGCAAACATGGACAATATCACTATTTTCACAGAATTCCTCCTAATGGATATCTCAATGTCCTGAGAGCTCCAAGTCCTGCAAGGTCTGATGTTCCTAATGATGTATCTGTGAACTCTGGCTGGGAATCTTCTGTTACTTCCATTGTAATGGACTCACATCTGCATTCTCCAATGTACTTCTTTTTAAAAAAAAAAAATTATTGAAGTATACCTTTCATTCATACATGAATATACATAAACTATAAGTATCTTCATACATAAACTATAAGGAAGTAAACATTGTGAACTTATGAAACAAACATACATAACATCATACAAGGCTCCCACATATCACCCCACCACGAATACTTTGCATTGTTGTGAAATATTTGTTAACAAATTATGAAAGAGCATCATAAAAGTATTACTACTATTATCCATATCTTACTCCCTTATACATTTTTTAAGGATTTATTTATTTATTTACTTTTATCCATCCCCACCCACCCCATTTTTGCTGTTTTTGTCCATTCGATGGCCAACTCACTATGTCCATTTCCTGCCCTCTCTTCTCATCCTTCTCCTCCTGTCTGCACTGGGATTCAGGGATTCAATCCTTGGAAACTTCAATGTGTGAGAGAGGCATCCTACCACCTCTGCCACCTTAGTTCCTGATTTTTTGGCATGTCTCTTCCTGGCTCTCCCTTGTGTCACTCTCCTGTTACATCATCATTTTTGCAGGGCCTGGTGGCACTCCTGTGCACAAGGCCTGGGGGGCTTACCCACTCATGGGGCCTGGCAGCACACCCATGCAAAAGACCTGACACAGCACCCACTCATGGGGCTTGGCAGTACACCTGCATGTAGGGCCTAGTGGGCTCATCTGCACATGGGGCCTGGTGGCACACCCACTCATGAGGCCTGGTGGCAAACCCACACGCTGGGCCTGGAGGGCTCAACCACTTGCAGGGCCTGACGACACACCCACACACAAGGCCTGCTGGCCCATGTGCCTTCTATATTTTTCTTTTTTAAATTTTTCTCTGGAAGTCCTGGGGATTGAATGCAGGTCCCCGCATATGGGAGACAGATGTCCAACCATTTGGGCCACATCCATCTCCTTGCTATATCTCTTAAGGTTGACCAAAGATACCTAGAGTTACAGTCTTTTCCCATACAGGATGGTAATATAATTAATCAGGCTTAGTTAATCACCAGCATTCTTAAAACCAGACCTAGGGAGAAAAACTAGATCTGAGGACACAAGCATGGTTTCTAATATAGCGAATGTTTAGCCTACCCTGATTATCACAAAATCAGGACAGCGACAATATCCACACAATGTACTTTTTTATGGGCAATCTATCCCATAGACCTTTGCTGCATTTCAGTTATTCTGCCAAAAATGATTGTGAATTCTCTGACAGGCAGTAAACTGATTTCTCTCCCAGCTTGTGCTTCCCAGATCTACCTGGTCATCTTCTTTGGATCCACAGAGTTGGCCTTCCTTGTGGTGATGTCATATGACTGCTATGTTGCCATTTGCCACCCTCTCCACTATGGGCTCACCATCACCCTGTGTCTGTGCACTGGTGTGCTGCCACACCAATAGCATGTTCAGGTTTCCCTTCACAGAGTCCAATGTGATCCATCAATATTTCTGTGATGTGTCTCAAATTTTGAGGGTCTCATCTCCAGATATACAATTTTCTGAGACTATGGCCTTAGGTCTAATGACTTGTATTATATTAGCATGTTCTGTCTTTATGGTTAAGTCATATATTAATATATTTACAATGGTGCTTAGAATGCATTTTGTGGAAACCCATAACAATGACTTATCCACCTGTACCCCACAGTTGGTGGTTCTTATTTTGTTTGTAATTGCAGGGGTGACTGCTGCCTTTTGGTCCTATTGCAAATAAATCTTCCCTTAAAAAACTCTTCATGGCCATGTTCTACAACATGATGCCCCCAATTATAAACCCCGCTATATATAGTCTGTTGAACAAAGACATTAGCACTGCTATAGGAAGAATGTTCCACAGATATTTTGAGTTCCCAAGGAGGGATTTACTTGATTAAATAATTCTGAAAAATATTTGAGTGAACTTTAATTTTATTTGTTATATGTTCTAAATTTGAATCTACTCATGTTAAATATCCATGGTTGTGTGCTCTGTATATCTTTTGGTGTTTCATATATGATATTGAGCTATACATTTGTTTCCAATTTTTTTTAACTCCAAAGATTTCTGTAATGCACCCATTGTTATAGAAAAGATTTCCTGCACTGTTAAAGTGTTCTGAATAATGTTTAGGGTAATTTTGAGCTATGTCAAAGAATAATAACCTGTGGAGAACACCACTGGTGAACATCATTTCAATGCTATATATATATATATATTTAATTAAGGTATAAAATACTGACACTTTGGAAGAGAATATTGAATGTTGAATTAAGGAATTAAAATGAAATTGATCTCTTTGTATTTATCTTTCTACAAGGTCTGCACCAATTTTAAAAAGTGATTAAAAATTAAGGCACAACTAGGGGCAGTGTCTGGCAAAGGAGGATGATCCACTGATGGGCCCTTGTTATTAATGAGTAGCCTTATGAGTCTTTGCTCTTGAAATTGAAACTTAGGCTATTGTTATGGGGTGTCTAAGGATTGCCTCCTGAGAGCCTCCTTGATGCTCAAATGTGGCCTCTCTCTAAGCCAAACTCAGCATGTGAATGCATTAACCTTCCTCCCAGTGTGGGACATGACTCCCGGGGATAAGCCTCCCTGGCACCAAGGGATTTCTACCAAGTGCCAACTGGCAAAGTGACTGGAAAAAGAGTTTGAATAAAAGGGGTAAAAGGTAAAGAAAAATGAGTTCATATGATTAAGAGACTGCAAAGTGAGTTGTGAGGTCATCCCAGAGGTAAGGCTTATGCACATCTCAGTAGGACCTCATAGACTTCCAAAGTGGAATAAAAACATAAAGGGGCAACTGAGGGCTCTGGAGACACCTAGTTCCTATATCAGGGTGAATAGTTCTGAAGTTTGGTGCCCTGCCAGTGGGCTCTACTTTGGAATTTGTGCTCCTAAGAGTGACAAAGTTGGATTCAACTATGTTTTCCCTGAACATGGTTCACCTGACCCTTCTATTCAAACCTATACATGGGCTGGAGTTTGTAGGTGTACATCCAGAGACTAGAGTCTTTGGGCTGTCCATGTGCCCCCTGGGCCTGGAATCTCGGTGGAGCTGCACTCCTACCCTACAGCTCATTGGACTCACCCAGGACACCTGGCGGGGAGATGATGATGGACAACAGCTATCACAGGGAATGGAGAGTCTGCAGTTGCAGGCAGGATAATCCCATCCCTATTATCCATGGGATATAAGCCCCCTCTCAATTGGAGGTGAAGTGGACATCACCATCCCAGACTCCTCAGGATTTGGGGAAGAGCTATGGACTAGAGTGAACTTACAGGCATTCTATTATAGACATATTGTGATTCAAGCAAAGGAAAAAATTAGAACATTAATGTGGAGCCAGGGGACACTGGATGCTCCGGGGGCAGGGAGAGGGAAGAGCAGTTGTAATACAGGGGCTTTTCTGGGACTTGGGAATTGTCCTGAGTGACATAGCAATAACAGATATAGGCCATTTTATATCATCATACAACATGCAGAACTGTGTGGGAGAGAGTGTGGTGTACAATGTGATCTATGGTCCATGCTTAATGGCAAAGCCCCAGGGTGTGTTTATCCTTTGCAGGTGATGTGCCACACTAATGAAGCATGTTTATGTGGATGGTTGTGAGAGATGTGGGAGGTGGGGCACATGGGAATCCCTATAATTTTTGTGTAACATTTATGTAATCTAAGTATTTTCTTTAATTATTAAAAAAAAAGAAAAAAAGAATAGCCAGAAATAGCAGATATGTACAGCAGGGGAAATAGAGAAATTGAGAGGTGAGGAATTTTCTAATTTATTTGTCATATTTTTGTTTATTATTATTGAAATAATGAAAATGCTTTAGTAATGATTGAAGTGATGAATGCACAAATATGTGATTGTATCATATACCATTGATTGTATGCTTTGGATAAATTGTATGCTTTATTAATTTGTATCAAAAAATTTATTTTTTTAAAGGAAAAAAACATACCAAAAAGTAGAAAAGCTTTAAATTTACTCAAAGTAGTGTTTGTTATCTTTTTCTCTTTGGCCTATAATGAACTTATTATAACAGTGCAAAATAAAATCCTATCTATATTAAAAAAAAATTAAGACACAACTGCAGAATTAAGGACACAATAAGTATATAACACAGAGTTCTGTGTTAAAGTTGCTTCCCTCATTGATAGTGAAATATAAAAACCAGGCCCTCAACATGGAATATTCATTGGAATATTTTTCTCTCTTCCTGTGATCTGGCTGAGTGGGTGCATGTCTAGCTTGATGCATTGAATATTTGTGCATGATGATGTGCAGGTAGATAGAGAGTGGAGTGAGATGTCACAACAAGTGGAATTGGGTTTTGCTTGCAGAATATTGATATTCCTTATAATATATGATACACATACTTTGACCTTTACACCCCAAGGACGTGATAAAATTCTAAGCTCTAAGTTTTCAATTTCTACGTCATTTTTTTTCTCCTCAATTTGATATTATATTTTATGAGTATCTGAAACTCAGTATTTTTTTAATATATTTTTTATTTTATTGTTTTTGGAAGCTCTATATTTATGTTCCCAAGCATGTGTTCTTAATTAATAATACCTTTAAGAGGTAGGCTGTCATTCAAGAAACTTATGTTTATCTAATCTGAGTAATTTTCCTATTTTTTTCTTTTAATCTTTAAATTTCCAAATTCATATTTTATCTCAATATTAGAATAATCATTTATTGCTGACATATTTTCTAGATTTTTGTATTTTAATAATATATTATGACAAATGATATTCAAATTTATTTACACTCTCCTAAATGATATTTAGTCTTAAACTAAATATAACATATATATTTGCATATATATTTGTACATTTGTATAATTCTCCTAAACCAGAATTTTTGTCAGTGATTTATTTTCTGATAACAAAATATAGATGCAAAATCATCCTTTATTTCTTTGAGTATATTAACTAGAGGTTTTGAAATATCCCACTGTCCCCTTAATTGTCTCAAAGGATTTAGAGTCATTTAAAAATGTTTATTTTCCTTTTTACTCAAAATATCTTCCTGTGCTTTGTAGTCTTGAGAAGATCATTTAAAATTCTGAATGAGTCATCTAATAGCTGCTTAGATTCTCCATACCTTGAAGCTAAATGGTTTTTGAGCTTTTGTTTAATGAATTGTAGGAGTACAGCTGGTCACAATTTGTGTCGGTTCCCTCAGTGCCATGAAGCAGGACCATCCTCTCAGGCTTTAACCAGTGAAAGCTGCCCGTGTATTCAGTTCACAGTTTTCTCAGTTTCTATTTCAATAGAGAGTCGCCCTCAGATATTTTAAGGCTGTGCATGGCAGGTGGGTGAACCTGAGTACTGCTGGTGTCAACCTGTTGAGGTTAAGCAAAATCTAAATTAACCTACCAGGTCTCAGCATTGCATGTTCATTACCTCTGCCAAAGTATCCATATTTCTGATTTTAAGATGCCCAAAATCATCAATCCTCCTTTTCTATCTTCTCCTGTCCATTAGACACAAATTTTCATTTATTGTATTCTAAAATATAAATAGATCAATTTGTGGGAAACTTTCATTTTCTTCATCACTAATGAACCTAACTTTTTATTTCTTTATTATTTTTTTGCTGTCTTCTTTAAGATAATGGATAAGTGTTTTTATCTAGGGCAAAAAGTCTACTGAAGATTTTAAGGAGAGATGACATGAACATGCTTATTTAATCTTGAATAGATACAGAGCTGGAATTTCAGCTGTATTTTTGTCATTTATTGTACACAGGAACTCAATTTAAAGAGCATTTAAAATTGTCTTGAAGATTTCCCCCCAAATCTTCTCTATATTAACATTATAGTCATGTCTTCAGGTTTATTTGATCTTTGAGTTCAGGGGTAGAAACAGCACCCTCATCCATGCTGCTATACATGAGGGAATTTAGAGTTGAAATTTTCAGAGCAGAAAGGACAAAATCCCCTTATCAATAAGGGGATTGGTAAAACCCAGCTCACAAAGTTACCTTTGAATTTATAGTCATTTTTTTGTCCCGTGGTTTGGCACAAAGCTTCAGTACTGTCAAAAGGTAACCAGGAGCAGTTAAATAGGCATGAAGCATATGGACAATGTACTTATTCTCCCATAGGGGAGAAATTAAAGTAAACCAAATCTCCTGGAAAGAATAGATGGAATTTTTATGGATTAAATATACAATTTAGCAGTAAAAATATTTCCCATTGCTTAAAGGTAACCAGTTTTCTGACTTTAAATGCTACATAAATTTAAGACTCCTTGTCTCAGTGGCCCAAAATAACAAGCATTTGTTTCTTGCTCATTATGCATGCCCATTGTGCATTGGTTATGCAAATGCTTAATATTAATATAATATGTTTGGGGTAGATTGAATAACACTTAACTTCCCTTTTTAGTGCTCCTTTCTGTAAAATAAGATAGCTCCAAAACTTCATTGAAATAAAGCTTGCCCATGTATCATGCTTGTTAAGTAGAAATGACAAAGGAAGGAAATAACAAAGAAGTGGATTTTTTTTGCCATAATCTATTTTCTTTTTGTCACTTGGGTGTATGGGTCTCCTTCAACTTGTGGCCAACACAAAATGAACAGGAATCCTGAATAAGTAGATCTGCCTGAATTTTGGGGTTTCATTTAACAATAACTTAGTCTAAGCCTATTGAAACAAGACTACACTATATTCCAAACTGGTTGTACCAATTAATACACACATGAATAATGTTTGAGAGTTCTCTTTTCTCAACTTCCTCTTCTATACTTTATATTATCAGATATATTATAGTTCTATCTCTTTTCTCAACTTCTTCTTCTATACTTTAAATTATGTTCTTAATTTGCTTAGTATATATACATAGGTATATTTATGTACACATATGTATTTTATATACATACATACATACATACATACACACACGATTTGGTTAAGTTGAACATGTAAACATGCTTCAGTGATAGTCTGGATTTCTTTTCTGTGAAATTTCTATGAAATTCCTGTCTATATTATTTGGGAGAGATACATTTCCCTGGTTTGTTATATAGAATTTTGACTTTTCTATATCCTGTGAGGAAAAGAAATTCTCAACTCTATTTTAATAAAATTATTAGTTTTTTATATTGCAGTTTCATTTATTTTCTTGAATGATAAATACAAGAAATATGTGAGAGATAGCCTGATATCATGGAAAAATTTTCCATGGTTAATCTCTAAATCCATTATACTTTTGACTTTCATATATTGACCTTTAATCTCTACAATTTCTGTATAGTGAGACTGAAATTGATGTTTGTCCTAGATGAATATCCAACTGTCCAGCCAATATTAATTGAAAAGTATTGATTAATGGAACTACCACACATTATCTCTGTCATATGTTTTGTTTCTAATTGAGTGGATCTGTATCTTTATTCTTTATACAATAACAATGAATACTGGAGCTTTAGAAACTGGGCATCAATTGAAGAGGTAAATTAAAGACACCTTTTATGACCGATTTTTTTAAATTTATGGACATTTGCACTCTCTAGAAAAGGAACATTGATTAAGTTAAAATCAATATATTCCAGTAAACATGGCCAAAAATGATTCATGTTTTATATCCTAACTCAGAGGAAGTGAATAAATATTAATAGGTATTTGGTCGGCTTTTTGAGCAAAGCTATATTGTTCTAAGTTTAATTTATACTTCTTCTGTGGTTCTAAGTTTAAATCTATTTCTATAAATATCAACTGTTTTGTTCTTTGTGTATTTTGAATTGTCTGCATAAGTGATAGTGATCTGTATATCTCTGTGTCATAGTTATTCATATTCAATACTTCAGGTGTATAATTCATATGTTCTTCTCAAAAATTCTTTCTACATTGTTAAATGTAAATGCTTTGTAAAATGCTTTGGATGATTTTGAGATAAAGACAAAGAATGACATGCCATGGATAGGACCATGACTTTGAATCATTATCTGAATAATTGCCTATACCTTTGAGAGAGACGTTCATTGTACTGGGTGCTTCCAATCTGTAAGAGAATATTTAGGGTTTTGATTTAGAGAAACCTACTGTTTAAGTTACTTTACTTGCGTTCACTGCCGTACAATGTTTTTGCTGAGTAACTAAATTGATATAACTGAGACAAAACTGAGGAATGAAGACTAGAGTAGATTATGGTACTGAGACCTGTACTGACAAGAAATCTGAGAAGAGCTGCTTCACTCTTGAAAATGTGGACTGTAATAATGGTGTCTTCCATACAGAATATTGTAGGAAATGTGTTCTCTTCCTGGGCCCTGGATGGAAACCTGCATGCCATGCTCAGTTCATTCAAACTTCCTGTATGATGAAGTACAAAGAATCAGAAGTTAGAGTGGAATGTGATAGAGTAATAGATAGAATTTCATATTTCTTTCAGCATTCCATATTTTGTTTACTCTATGTGACACACTATTCCCAAAAATAAGATATAAAAACATATCTTATCATGGATGGAAAGAGTTTTATTATCAATATCTGACAGGTTGAGCCAGAATTCTGATTCATAAATTAAATTATTGTGCTTTATTAATATCTCAGAAATGAATCCCATGTTTTATAGCAGAGTCTATATCTAAAAAAAGATCAGTATTAAGGAACTAATGAGCACTTACTTTAGCCTTCAATTTACAACCAGTGAAATAACATGCCAGGCTCATAAGGCTCAGTCTATATTATTTATTGATATGTAAGTAGTTAATGAATATCATCAGCTCATGTCAAAAAGCAATAATCTTAGTAAAACTCTGATATATGTCATATTCATGCAATACCTAAAATATGTCCTTATATTTTCAATATTTGGAAAATTGAAGACACCATCATGCAGCTTTTTTAAGTAATTGAATTTCCCTGTATCTTCACAGATGTTCCCTTGGAAAATATATCACTGACAATTTTATATGCAAGTATCACTCTTACAAAAGGCAGAGGATAAATTTTTAGACCACTTTAATTAATATGACATTTTTGCAATATCTTGACTTCAATTTCAATTTCAATTTTATGTAGAGTAATTATCCATAGTAGTGTCCTCCAGATATTTGAAAATGTAGATCCACTGATTTCTAATAGCCAGGGGTTGATAAAAATATGGTACTGTTCTGTATCTTCATCGTTTTGATTTCTCCCTAAAATTAGATGTTGAATTTTATGGGTTCTGATGCTTTGCATTGATATTTCTTTGTGTGAGTTTTTAACTTATGTGACAGAATGAGGAAAGCTATGTCAGAGGTGGAACTTATTTGTTTTTCCTGATGAATATTTCCTAGGTTTTAAAAAAAAAACTCCAAGATCATTTCTACCTCAGGGGGAGGACAACCATTAATCCTTATTTGGTTTCAACATTTTTACTTTATTTTTATATTAATAAAATGTTCTTCAAATCTCTTCTAACATCTTAAGTGATTATTTAATGCTTGAAAATATACACATAAATATATAATTTATGTTGGCTCTTTCTAGTATTACAATTATTTTTCTTATAGCAAAATACAGATTCAAAATCATCCTATGTCTAAGCATACACATGCATGTATACATATAAAATTTCAAGCTATTTTCAGTTGTTTCTTCAATATTTCATTGTCTATTTTTCTTACCAGCTTATAATTGCTTGATATTTCTTTACTGAATTTTGCATAAAATTGACTTCTCAAACTGTATTCCAATAATATATTCATCATAATTACAATTTTACGTCTTCCATATTTACAATCATATCTGCAGCTATTTGCTGTTCTTTTGCTTCTTTTTGAACTCATACATTTTATTTTCCTTTGCTGGGATCAATATGTTGCTTAATAAAGATTGTTAGTGTGATCTGGTTTATCTGATTCCCTATCAAATGATTCTTCCATTGTACATTTTAAATTCTATGACTTTTGACATTGGGAGAATTTCATTTTGCTTGTTACATTTTCTCATGGTGAAGATTTTGCAGTTCTAATCTTTGCTAAAATTGTCCATAATGAATGACTGTTTAATTGTAAAAGAAATATGTTCTCCCTCCATGGAAATGATCAATAATATTTTTCCTTTAAGCTCTATCATGGTTTACTATATTTAATATGTTAATAGTAACATACATTTCTGTGATAAATATAATGTGGTCGTGATATGTTGTATTTTTTAATGTTACTAATTTTTTGAGGAAATTGTAAATATATGTTTATTTTCAAGGTAACTATTTTTTAACATATCTTCTATCAAATTCCATTTATCCAATAATCTTTTTCCAGTAGCTCTCTATCCTCTTTTTCTTATTTGCAATATTTACATTACATGTCTTATGTTCATTACCCTGCTAATGCCTTCCTCCTGTTGTTTTTTGATGTGGAACTTTCATGGATGCTTCATTCAGGTAATATACTAATATAGTGAAAGTGGACAATAAACTTTCTAAAAATTGACAGTTCTGACTTCTTTTGGTTTTCTAATCAGATTCATATTTCCCTGGGTAGTATCTTCTCTGAAATATATGATTGTGTAAGTTTTTTTCAACCTCTGTCTTTTTTCAAGTAGAATATTCCCTTCCTCCTTAGCTATATTTATTTTGTAAAATTTTTCTCTCTCATCTGTTTTCTTATTCCTTTCAGATATTGACAGCCCTAAATCAGTCTCCTTTGTCACATATTTATTTTCTTGTATTTTCCAAAAAATAACTTTTTTCACTTTTTTATTTGAGAAGTTGTGAGCTTGCAAAATAATCAGGTATAATGTGCAGAATTCCCTTATATCTCTCTTCCACCAAAACCCTACGTGGTTGTGGAATATTGGTTACAGATATGAAAGAACATCATCACACTATCACCACTATGGTCAATAGCTTACCGTTGGTATATTTTTTCATACACCCCTTATTATTAACACTATTTATTAGGATTGTACATTTGTTATAGTTCATGAGAGAACATATTCATATTTGTACTGTTAAGCACAGTCCATCTTCAACTACATGGTTCACTGTGATATTCAGTCCCTTGTCTTGTACATTCTATCCAAAGTGTACACTCAGTGGCTCTCACTTTTATCACAATGTTCTGCAATCATTACCCAAGTAAACCTTTGGTTGTTTTCCTAATTACAAAGGAAAAATATCCCATATCCCCCTATTATTGATGCTTAGCATTGATATAGTACCTTCTTTGACATTGATGCAAGAATAGTACAATATTACTCTAAACTGTAGTCCATAATTTACATTAATTGTATTTATCCCATGCATTACTATGTTCTTACTACCTTGTAATTGTGACATACATTTGTTCTAATTCATAGACTAACATTTTTTTATTTCCATTATTAACAACAATCCCCATTCACCTCTTGTTTCACTATGTTATTCAGTCCACAGATTTTTCTCAATCTCTTTTTCGGTTTACATTTGCATCCTTGGAGTGCCCCTTTGAGTCACAATCCAATTTATTAATCTGTCATGTTAGTTATACTCACAATAATGTGTAACCATCAACTCTATCTATTTTCACATATTATAGGAGAGTTAATTGAAAATTCTACACACATGAAGACTCACTGACCCTTCTCTGTTCTCATCCTATCTCCAATTACCTATAGTCTAGGTTACAACTTCATGTGTTTATTCTACATATTTAGTTCATATTAGTGACCATACAATATTTGTTCTTTTGTGTCTGGTTTATTCCACCTAGCATAATGCTTTCAAGGTCCATCCATGTTATCAAATGTGTCCTAATTATACTTCTTGTAGCAGTATAGTATGTATGATATATGCATATGCTATATATCATATGTATATATACCATATGTATATATGTGTATACCACATTTTGTTTATCCATTCATTTTTTTATTGATACTTGGGTTGTTTTTATCATTTGGCAATTGTGAATAACGCAGCCATGAATATCTGTGTGCAAATGTTTCTTTCCAACACTGTTTTCAGTTCTTCTGGATATATTCTTACTACAGGGATTGCCAGATCATACAGTAGTTCTATATTGGCTTCCTGAGAAAACTCTTCCATAGAGGCTGCACCATTCCATATTCCCACCAACAGTGAAGGAGTGTTCATGTTTCTCCACATACTCTCCAGCACTTGTTGTTTTCTGTTTTTTTTATTTTAATAATGGCCATTCTATGAGGTATGAGAAGATATCTCATTGTAGGTTTGATTTGCATTTTCTTAATAGCTAGTGATACTGAACATTTTTCCCAAATATATTCTTCCATTGAATGGATTACCATGTCACTTTCTTGACACAGTCCTATGAAGCACAAGTGTGTGCAAATTTGAGGAGGTCCCATTCTTTCTTTGAACGTGCTGTTTAAGAAACCCCCACCTAACACAAGGACTTGAAGATATTTCCCTATATTTTCTTCCAGGAGTTTTATGGTTACCACTTTTATATTTAGGTCTTTTATTCATTTTGATTTAATTTTTATATAAGGTGTGATGATAAGGGTGTATTTTCTTTCTTTTGGCTATGGATATCCAGTTCTCCCAGGACCATTTGTTGAATAGACTGTTCTGCCCCAGTGGGGTGGTTTTAACAGTCTTGTCAAAAATCACTTGACATAGATGTGAGGTCAGTTTCTGAACATCAATTCAATTCCATTTTTCTATGTGTCTATCTTTATGCCAGTACCATGCTCTTTTTACCCCTACTGTTCAGTAATGTAATTTAAAGTCTGTAAGAGAGTTCTCCAACTTCATTCATCTTTTTAAAGATGTTTCTAGGATTTCCAGGCAAGATGGTATTGCATTAGGTGGGCACTCCTGAGCTCGTTCACAACAAACAGCTGAGAAGGGGCAAAATCTTACCTGAGTGAGAGATGTTTTGGGAACCCACAGAGCAGGAGGCTTCAGGGCATCCATCTGGAGGGAACTGGAGAAATAGATAAAGAGCCCAAAGGAAAACAATGAGTTCCTACCCCTGTGGCTGAAAATGGCAGGTGGCTAAGCCACACCCTTAAGACAAAAGAGCCTCTGCAAGCACCCTGACTCCCACCAGCCACCGAGTGGGAAGGTGCATTTTCTATGAGGAAGAGGGTTCTTGCAAAGGGTGGAAAGGGGTGTCCTTTCTTTGGGTTTGGTTACCTGGACACCCTTTGATCTTCAAGGAGCATACAAGCTGGCACTGAGGTGGCCCCAGGAAGAGGGGAGGGGTTAATCTGCTCAGGCAGCCTGACACACCCAGCTGCCTTGGGAGAGAGGAACTTAGATGGGGAGAGGGCAGAGACAGTTAATTGACTAGTCCAGCACAGAAAACTATCAAAATTCCAACTCCCCTAAAGGAGGCGGGAGGTAGGAAACCTCAATAAGCTTTCAGGGGCCTATTTAGGGTTCCCTGGGAGTAGGATGGGTCTGGAAAAGGGTCAAGAGTGGATTCTTTGCAGTGAGTTCAGTCACCAAGGTCCCCTTTGAATCCTGGAAAGGACCTCAATCTGACCAGGACAGGGTAGGGGGGATCCACTCACACAGGCTGTAATGCCCAGCTGCCCTAAGAGAGAGAGCAATTAGACAGAAAGAGGGCAGGAATAGACAGATGTCTAATCATCAGGACTTTGGCCAACTGCAAAGATTCTAACCTACCTGATGGAAAGCAGGCAGATAGCTTTCTCAAAACTGGAATATATGAAAATCCAGAGCTAACATCATATTCAATGATGAAATGCTAAAGTCTTTCCCTCTAAGATCTAGAACAAGACAAGGATGCCCACTGTCACCACTCTTATTTAACTTTGTGTTAGAAGTACTTGCTCAAGCACTTAGGCAAGAAAAATATATAAAGGGAATTTGAATTGAAATGGAAGAAGTGAAAAATTCACTATTTGCAGAATAAAAGATCCTATACATAGAAAGCCCTGAGAAATGTATAAGAAAGATTCTAGAGCTAATAAATGAGTTCAGTAAAGTGGCAGGATATGTGATCGACATGCAAAAATGAGTAGCACTTCTGTACACCAATATTTAGCAATCTGAAGAGAAATCAAGAAAAATTTCCACTCACAATAGCAATTAAAAGAATCAAATACTTAGGAATAAACTTAACTAAGGATGTTTAGTACTTGTATACAACATTATTAAAGGAAAGCAAAGAAGACCTAAATAAAAAGAATAATATTCTATGTTAATGTATTGTTAGACAAAACATTAAGATGTCTGTCCTAACCAAATTGATTTACAGAATTAACAAAATAACTGGAAAATCTAATTATGAAGTTTATTTGGAAGGACAAGGGGCACAGAATAGCCAAAAACATGTAGAAAAAGAAAAACAAGATTAAAGGTATAACACTACCATGTCTTTAAAGCATACTACATGGGGGATTGTGGGAATAAGGCCGATGGGTTAGACATATAATTCTTAGTGCTCACTAAAACAACAAAGAAAAAGCCAGAGGCTGCCATGATGACCTGCTTTAGGGCACAGCAAACCATGATACTGCTTACCAACTCCCAGAAGAGTGAGGGTCAGAGACATGAAGAAGCCAAACAAGTAATGATGATATATTAAACCTCCCAACTTCCTGGAAGGGCTCTCCTCCCCCATCCCTGAGAATTTAATCAAGAGTAAAACTCCTGGCAAATTGTTTCTGAGAGTAGAGCAGATGTCTACCTCAATGGGAAGTTGCTCTGAGTCATCTAGGAGGGTTATGGATAGATAGGGAAGCCAGGAATAATCAGGGGTTGCTTACCTCAATGGCTGAAAGGAGCACAAACACCTGGCCCTTAGGGGACAGATTAGATGGAGACCCTAGCCCCTTCTCCAAACAGGAGTGTGATGGCAGCTTCTTTTTGAGGAAGAGTTATTTTGGAGAGTAGAAAGTGTTTATTTTGTGGTGAGTTTAGCCAGCTGGTGCCCCCTTGAATATTGGAAGGACCCTGACTCAAGAAGGAGAGGTGAGAGGAATGGTCTCAGGCTGAAGGTCATGCCCAGACACTTAGGTAAAGAGAGGAATTATATCAGTGAGGAGGCAAAGACAGGCAGTGATCAGCACCACTCCAGCTGACTGCAGGAAATCTAAACTGCCTAAGGGAAAAGGGGCAGACAATATTCTGAAAGGCTAATCAACTCAAGGACCCAGAATAGCTCAGTGGAAGAATTTCTGCCTAGCATATATGAGGTCCCAGGATCAATTCCAGGCTAATCCTTGAGAAAAGATCCATCATATTATCAGGGATCCAGCTGAAACTTTATGACAGGGAATATATAGACATTTTCTTTGTATTAGCTTTTCTTGGATCTCTTATTTAAATAAATAAATAAATAAATAAATAAATAAATAAATAAATAAATAAATAATAAATGATTTATTTTTTATATTTCCCTTACTTAAAAAAAAATGAGTTGCTACTCTCTTGTTTCTTGCTTGTTTTGTAACCCCTCCCTTTATTTCTCTGCTTCATTATTTTTCTTTTTTTCCCTCTTATTCTTTTGGTTGCTGATACATTCTACCTATGCTATTTATTTTCACTCCTCCATATTTATATCTTTTGTTTTCTGTTGTTGTTCTTTCATTCCAGCTCTTTTATATGGTCTCCAATTTTTCTTGTTTGTATTTCTCCCTCTCTCCCTTTTTCTCTCTATACTTTTTCTCTCTTCCTTTCTCTCTTTTCTGTTTTCTTTTCACCTCTTCTAGCCATTCCAGCATTTAATTCATTCTATATCTTTTTTCTCTATTCTGTTTCTTGTTTCTATTCCACTTTCCTAATGTTGCTACTCTATGCTTCTTACTCATGTTAATTTTTCAATTTCCTTTGTCTGGTACATTTGCTCTCCTAACTTTTACTATTACCACTATAATTATTCTTTTTGTCTTCTTATCTCTTTCCTTCTCTCTGGTGCTAATTTTTTTTTCTTTTTATCTCAAAAGAACATAGACAAATATCTCTTACAAAAAATGGCTGAGTGGGGGCAAGATCCTGCCTGAATGAGCTGTTTTGGGAACCCACAAAGTAGTGGGTGTCAGGGCACCATTCTGTAGGGAGCTGGATGAAGAGAGAAATTCCACAATGTGCTGCTAGCTTGATTCTTGGTTACTGTGTTTCCTCTCCCTTGATTTCCCCTTTTTTGTGTATACTGATTTTGTATATGAATGCTATCTCTTTTCCTTCCCCCATCATTCTATATTCTGCTTTCTCTTGTTGTTCTTACATTCCACCTCTAATTGTTTACTCTTCAATTTTTCTGGTTTTATTTCTACCTCATATACCTTTTTTTCTTTCTTTTATTAACTACATTTTTTTCTTTTCTTTTCTCTCTCCCTCTTTCCCTTTTCCTCATCATACTGGCCTGTATAGTTTTCTCTCTCTGGTTCCTCATTTCATTGTTGGTATTCTACTTTTTTATTCCTATCACTCTACATTGCTTTCATGAATTAAATATTCATTTTTCAAGGTCTTAAATGGCTCCTCTTTTAACAATTTCTATTATTATTATTATTATCCTTTTAATTTTCTTAACTTTTTCACTTTCTCTAGCCCTAATTTTTTCTTCCAAGGGAACATATAGAACAGCAACGGAATATAATAAGAAGAACAAAGTGTCAAAGAGAAAACAAAGCAAACACAAAAGCAATTAAATAAAACTCTAATGGAAAGAGAGAAGCTAATCAACTGAATAAGCCCATCTAGATAAAAAGATTACCAGAGGGCAAGAAATAATTACAAAACATATTAAGGAAAATGAAGACATGGCCCAGTCCAATGAACAAAATAAAACCAGGAAGATGGGCAGAATATTGAACAACTAATCAAAGCTGTCCAAACAAATGTCATGGACAAACTTAATGAAGTGAAGGAAGAGATTAAGGATATTAAGAAGATACTGAGAGAAACTATTGAAAAAATTGTAAACATATAAAAAGATAATGGATATGATGGTAATGCATGGCACAATCCAAGAAATAAAAAAGACACTGGAAGCACATAACAGTAGATTTCAACAGATGGTGGAAAGAATTAGTGATGTGAAAGAGAGTACATCTAAAATCAAACAGATATTAGAACAGATATATAAAAAAGATAGAAAAAATCCAGCAGAGACTTAGGAATTTAAATGACAACACAAAACCCATAAACATACACATTATAGGCATCCTAGAAGGAGTAGTGAAGGGAAAGGGAACTGAAAGAGTGTTGGAGGAAATAATGGCTGTAAACTTCCCAACCCTAATGAGGGAGATGGATGTACACATCCAGGAAGTGCAGCACACCTAAACAGTATAAATCCCAACACGCCTACACCAAGGCAGATACTCGTCAATCTGTTCAATGTTCAAGACAAACAGAAAATACTGAAAGTAGCAAGAAAAAAGAGAACCATCTCATACAAAGGAAGCTCAATAAAAATAAGTACTGATTTCTTATCGGAAACCATGGAAGCAAGAAGGCAAGGGTATGACATAATTAAGGTACTAAAAGAAAAAGCTTTCTGCCAAGAATTCTCTATCAATCAAAGCTGGCATTCAAAAATGTTGGAGAGTTCAAAATATTCACAGATAAACAGAAATTAAGAGAGTATGACAATAAGAAACCTCGGCTTCAAGACATATTAAAGTTTTGCAGGTTGAAAGGGAAAAAAGGAGGGAGAAAGTTGGAGGAGTGTGTAAGAATAGCTAAAAAGACAAAAAGAGAGAAAAAACAATATATGACATACATAAAAACAAAGAAAATATGGCTAATGTAAGTAATTCCTTGAGAGTAATAACACTGAATGTTAATGGATCAAACTCACAAGTCAAGAGACACAGACTGGCAGAATGGATAAGGAAATATAACCCATCTGTATGTTGTCTAGAAAAAACCCAACTTAGACCCAGGGATTCAAAGGGGCTGAAAATGAATAGCCGGAAAACAATCTTTCAAGCAAACCATAACCACAAAAGGGTGAGAGTACTAGACTAATAACGGGAAAAAAATAGACTTTAAGTGCAAAACTATTGTAAGAGAAAAAGATGGACACTATATATTATTGAAAGGGTTTATCTTTCAAGAAGAAAGTACAATCATAAACATTTATGCACCTAACAGGAGCACCTCAAAATACATGAGGCAAACACTGGAAAATCTAAGTGGTGAAATAGATGCCTCTAATTATAGTAGGGGAATTTAATACACCATTATCACCACTAGACAGAACATCACAACAAAGAATAAAAAAAACAAAGACTAAGATTAATATATTAAAGGATCTGGATCTAATAGAGATACACAGAACACTACACTCAAATACAGCAGGATATAAATTCTTCCAGAATGCACATGGATTATACTCCAAGATAGACCACATGCTAGGCTGCAGAAAAATTCTCAGTGGTTAAGAAAGTATGAGATTATCCAGAATAATTTCTCTGACTGCAATGGAATGAAATTGGAAATCAGTAAGAGCCAGAGAATAAGATTAGGTGCAAAGATTTGGGAGTTAAACAACACACTCTTAGACAAAAAGTGGGTCAAGGAGGAAATTTCAAAATAAATCAGTAACTACCTTGAAATGAATGACAATGACAACACAACATATCAAAACCTATGAGATTACTGAAAATATTACACAGAATCCCCTGGGATTCCCATGTTGCCCACCTCCCACACCTCCCACCATGTCCACACAAACATCTCCCACAAGTGTGGCCCACCACCCTCAATGGACTTACACATCCTGGGGCCTTGCCACCAACCATAAACCACAGTTCACATCGTAGACCACACTCTCTCCCACACAGTTCTGAGTGGTGTGTGCTGATTTAAAATGGCCTACATCCGTTGCCATAACGATACTCAGGACAACCTCCAAATCCCAAAGAAGCCCCTGTATTTCAACTACTCGTCCCCTCCCTGCCCCAAAAGTGTCCATTTTCTTGTTTATTGTTTGTCAGTTTTTGTTTACTATTATTATTGAAATAATGAAAATACTCTAATAATGATTGAAATGATGAATGCACAACTATGAGATTATACCAAATACTATTATTGTACACATTGAATGAATTGTATGCTTTATTAATATGTACCAATAAAATAGATTTGTTTAAATAAAAAAAAAAAACCTATGGGATGCAGCAAAGCTTTACTGAGAGGGAAATTCATATCTATAGATGAATATATCACAAGAAAAAAAAAAAAGAAAGAAAGAGGTAAAATCTAAAACGTAACTGCACACATGGAGCAATTGGAAAAACAAAAACAAAGTAACCACCAATGAGTTAGAAAGAAGGAAATAACAAGCATGAGAGAAGAACTAAAAAAATAGAAAATAAGAATGCACAAGAAAACATAAACAAAACCAAAAGCTGGTTCTTTGAGAAGATCAATAAAATTGACAAACCTTAGCCAAACTAACATAGAAATAAGAGAGAAAATGCAAATACACAAAATAAGAAATGAGGAAGGGGTTAACACCACAGACTCCACAGAAATAAAGAATATCATAAAAGGATACTTTGAAAAATTGTATGCCAACAAAATGTAATGGACAGATTCCTAGAAACACACAAGCAGCTTACATTGACAAAAGAAGAGATTGCGGAACTCAACAGATGAATAACAAGTAAAGAGATAGAGTCAGTCATGAAAAACCTCCCAACTAAGTAGAGCCCAGGACCGAATGGTTTCACAGATGAATTCTACCAACATTACATAAAGAAATAACACCAATCCTGCTTAAACTCTTCAAACAAAAAACAAAAAACAAAAAAATGGAAGTAGAAGAAATATTGCCAAACTTATTCTCTTATGCCAAAATTACCCTAGTACTAAAGCCAAACAACGATGCCACAAGAAAGAAAAACTACAGACCAATCTATCTAACAAAACTAAATGCTAAAATTCTCACCAAAATACTTGCTAATCGTATTCAACAACACATCAAATGAATTATACACCATGACCAAGTGGGTTTCATTCTGGGTATTCAAGGATGTTTCAACACAAGAAAATCAATCAATGTAACACAGCACATAAACAGATCAAAAGAAAAAAAATCAAATGATCATCTCTATAGATACAGAAAAAGTATTCAACAATATACCACACCCTTTTCTGAAAAAACCCTGCAAAAGTTAGAAATAGAAGGAAACTTTCTGGACAAGATAAAGGTATATATGAAAAACCCACAGCTAACATCATATACACTGGTGAAATCTTAAAAGCTTTCCCTCTAAGATTGGAGAAAAGATAAGAATGCACACTATCAATGCTTCTATTTAGCATTTTCTTAGAAATACTTGCTCGAGCACTGAGGCAAGAAAAAGATAGAAAAGGAACCAAATTAGAAAGGAAGAAGTAAAAATTTCACTATTTGCACATGACATGATCCTATACATAGAAGCCCTGAGAAATCCACAGCAAAATTTCTAAAACTTATAAATGAGTTTGGTAAAGTTGCAGGCTATAAGATCAATGTTCAAAAATCAGTAGCCTTTCCATACACCAATAATGAGCAATCTGAGGAGACAAACAAGAAAAAATACCATTTATATAGTAACTAAAAGAATCAAATACACAGGAATAAATTTAACTAACGATGTAAATGATGTATACATTAAAAGTACACAACAGTGTTAAAGGAAATCAAAGAAGACTTAAATAAAGGGAAGACTATTCCCTGTTCATGAATAGGAAGGCTAAATGTCATTAAGATGCCTATCCTACCCAAACTTATCTACAAATTTAATGCAATCCCAATAAAAAGTATTTTTTACTGAATTGGAAAAAACTAACTACAAAATTTATTTCGAAGTGTAAGAGGCACCGAATAACCAAAGACATATTGAAGAAGAAAAATGAATTAGAGAAATCACGCTTTCTGACCTTAAAACATACTACAAAGCTACAGTGGCCAAAATTGCATGGTAATGGCACAAGGATAGACACACTGTACAATGGAACTCAGTTGAGAGTTCTAATATAGCTCATCACATATGCAGTCATCTGATATTCAAAAGGCCACCAAGCCCACTCAACTGGGAGAGAATGGCCTCTTCAACAAATGGTGGTTGGAGAACTGGATATCTATATCCGAAAGAGTGAGAGAGGAACACCAGCACACAACTTATACTAAAATCAACTAAAGATGGTTCAAAGAGCTGAATATAATAGCCAAGACCATAATGTAAGCCATCGACCATGGTTAATAGCTATGTTTCACTATTTGTATATCAGTTGTAAAAAAGGTATAATTCAAATATAAAAAGGTATTAATTGGGGAAGGGGGAGTGGGGGAGGATGTTGGGTATATGTATGTATTCCGTATGTGACTTTACTGTGACCTAAAACATCTCTGAAAACAAAATGAAAAATAGTATGACACTTGGAAATAAATGGAAGAAAATGTCACTGTACATACAGGACACCAGATAATGCAGTGAAGAAAGGCAAAATGTCAAAAAAAAATTAAATATTTTTCATTTTTTTTTAATATCTTAATCTTTTAATTTTATTTTATTTTCAATTTTTTAAAACTTAAATGTATTTTATTTCTTATATTTAAACCTATCATTATTATTTCATTTTCCTATTTATTATATTTGGCTTTTTTAATGGCTTCATTTTTGAAGAAGCCTTGGATCACAGAAGGGTTACAACTGGGGCAGGGGAGGATCATTTGTGTGGGGTGTCAGTGATAGGGGATGCATGGAAGGTAGTTCACCTGAGCATAAATATAAGGTATATAAATATGTTCAGATGCTCATGGGGCATTGTCACAGTGGGTGGAGAATCACTCAATAAATGAAAGAATTCAGAATTCACATCCTGGAGAGCTCTGCCACATTCTCTAAGGGAGCAGCAACAGTCCCTCAAGTGCAGGGGCACTGAGTGGTGAAGGAGTCACTCATTCCTCTGAGAGGATTGAGCATGTAGGCCAGAGATTAGGGAGAATGTTGCCTCTCTCTCCTTGCACTAAGGAGGTTGAAACTCTACCCCCAATGATTGGATAAATTGTGGCCATCACCCCAATGCTCTTTGAGGATGATATCTGGAGTCTGGAGCTTTGTCACCACCCAAATGACTGATGAGGGTGAATCCAAGAAAATGGTTGTTGGGCAAGCCCATGGAAAGGGTGAGTCCCCATGAAATCTCAAGATGAAGAAACCATCATCTTGAGAATGACTCTCAGATTTTGAAATCTAATGAAGTATGCACTGCAGGTGTTCAGAAATGTTCTGGAACCAATTTCACCTAATGGTAATGCAAATGCTTATCTTTTGTCTGTCCCATTGAATATTGGAAGCAGATAAATAGTTTTGTACAATTCAAAGTTCTACAGTCAGATGGAACTTTGCCCCAAGACCAACTGTATTTTTATAAACTGATTGTGATGTGATTTTGTACTTAGCATTGTTATTGAAATAAGGTTTTTTGAATATTATAATGGCTTTATGGAATTCAGAGGGTGGAGTGTAGCAGCTTGATATTGTTTATGAATTCCAAAAATAGACATTGGATTGTGTTTTTAAACTGGTCTGTTCCTCTGGGCATGTTAGATTGTATAAGATTCAGAGGATTCTCTTTTACTTTGTAAAATCAAGATTAGATCTTTTATTTGACCACATCATTAGGGCATGCAAGGTTGTCTCCCCCTGCCCCTTGAGTCTGATAAACATACTCTTATATGGAAATATATACACAGAGAAGTAAAAGCAGAGAGTTTAGTCTTTGACATTGGAGTCCATGGGAGAGATGAGCCATTTGCCTTATAATTTACAGCTGGCTTTGTGGAGAGAGTAGAGCAACCAATCCTGGAGAGAAATGAGCCCTGGGGAAAGAGATGAGCCCTCCAGCTTATAGCTGAGATCAGAAGAAGCTGGGACCATGGAGCCTTAAGGGGAAAGAAGGAAGGCTGAATCTTCACAGACATTGCCCACATTTTGCTTCAACACTTGGCCATTGACTTTGGGCAAGAAAGTACCTCTTATAGTACCTTGAATTGGATTTTTTAGGGCCTTGTGACTGTAAGCTTCTACCCTAAATAAATACCCTTTATAAAAGCCAACAGGATTCTGATACTTTGTATCAGCACCCCTTTGGCTGAATAATACAGTAATGTCTTCAAGTCTTGCATGCCTTTGAGCAGAAGTGTGCCTGGAAATAGACTGAGACAGAAGGAAACTTAAGGTAAAAACAGAGTGTCATTTCATTTCTACAATCCCAGCTCTAGTTGCTTGAAGCCATTATTCCCTTTCTTTCTTTTCTGTCAGGCACTACCATAATTTTAATTCTATGTCTCAAAATTGCTTTAAACATGAAAGACTAGTATTGTGTATAATGTAATAGTCTCAGAAATTTCTTCTAGATAACCACTTATCTCTTGTATACACCATTAGCTGCATGTTTAATTTCATGTTTTATAAGCATGTTTAAATTCAATAACTTTAGTGTTTATTTATTGATGCTCCACTTATCTCTTTATGAAATATCAGTGTTATAAACATTTCCTAGTTATAGGTTTTCCACCTTTTTTCTTGGTTTCTTTAGTCATTTGTGCACAGCATGTTGGCTTTCTAGGTGATTCCATTGCTCTAATGCTTTGGAAGCTAACTTTCTGTCTAGGTCCAATGATGCTTCATATAATGGCTTTACAGTAAGGACATGGTCAGTGGGGTGTATCTATGCACTGTAGTTGTAGAAATAGCTGGAAGCAATCCAGGGTCTGCATATGTTAGTGACTGCTATAAAGCCAATGTTCCTGGGGGGTTCATGTTTATTTTTCATCTGGTTTTATTACATCACTCTAAAGGGGGATGTCATGGAGCCCATGAGGCAGTTAGAGGTTTTGAAGTTACATTTCTCAGGCAAATCTCTGACAGAATATTCTTCAGTATTTCTTCTTGGGATATTCAGTAGAGTTTTCTGTTATTTGTGGCAAAATAATAGTCTTACAGGTTGATCCTCTCTGTATCTGTATGAATTGGGAAATCAGTTCTCTTTTGTGTATTCCTGAAACAATTGTTTTCAGAAGCAATCTCAATAAAAGGAAATCTGGCACTTTTAAATAAAAAAATCAAATATTTATCACATGAAAATATGGAGCCTTCATGAATACAACTGCATGATCTGCTTAGCATATGTAAAAATACTAAATATTTAGAGAAAATGATATATTTTCCCAAATCATATTATTAATGCTGTTGAAATTGATATCATGTATGAATAACATAATCATTTGGTCTTACAGTATTGTATTCCATATGAAACAATGAAACATAAAACAAGAAAGGACAGTCCTGAGTAGTGCAAGGTAATTATTCTCATAGATAATTTGATATATGATAAATATAATTGCAATGCATTGGGAAAATAAAAGACTGCTCAGAAAATTACATTATAGTTAATACTTTTTAACTCTTTAGGGAACAAATGATGAAAGAGTGAAGGGTGACATCACTCTATATAGATTACCCCTGAATTCCACCGCAATTGACGGACAAAATGTGATAAGGTAAAGTACAATGAGAAGGAAACTTAAAATGATAATTTCCTCACTGTCTGATATAGATTATAACTTTCTTGTAAAAAATATTAAGAACATATACATTCACATTATATAAATGAAAAGTTTCTATTAATTAAAAATATAAACAAAATCATAGAAAAAAATCTACCTACTAGAAAAATATGTGCAATGTTGGTTGATGATAAATTATAAACACAACTTCTATGTAACTAGCAGGCCCAAGTTAAATCCAAACTTTATATCAGTGTCAGAAGTGAGGATGATCATGGGGGTTTTGAAACATTATAATTGACATCAGAAGTGGGATTCATTAAAATGACCCTGGTTTAAAAAATCATATGATTTGTGAAAAGAAAGGAAGAGGACATGAGATGACAAAAATATAATTCCTGGATGTCCACTTGGTCACTCCTGGTATAGAGCTACAGTACTGCTGCAACTAGTTACCAGAGCTAAAATTTACCAATGAAATTTGTTATATATGAGACCAATACCTGAGTTCGTTCTCTGGATGCATAATGGAATGCAAGGTGTCTACACCTTGACAACTCCCTTACTAGATGAATTGTCTGCCTTAGTTGGGACCTCTGGAAGCTGAACTCAGTATTTCCCTGGAAGGAGAAAATTGCCTTATCCTGCTTCACAGCAACAGAGAAAGGTTAAAGGTGGGGAAGGAACCTGGGCTCTGTTGCATCGTTACCCTTACACACATCAAAATGAGATTTGGCTCTGAAAGGGAGGCAAGACATACCACTTGGGACTGTCTTTTTCAATAACTACCAGGGAATTATCCTGCTTTTAGCCCCATTAAAACCTCCACATGATTCCCAGAATGTGGGAGTTAACAGTCACCTGTTGGAGGGGTGGGATGACAGAAGTGGGCCTAGAAGTGCTTAATACCCATGGGTTGAACCCACACAAATTGATGCACACATCCCAGAAATTAATGGTGGGCTAACAATCCCCTTGTGAGCACCATGGAACACATTTGAGGAGACCCGAGTGACCTCATCTATCTGGAAGTGGAGATGTTGGGCCAAAAGATTTTGGCAGTGCATTTGGATCAAGGGGAAAGAGGTGAGGCTATATCTCAAGGCAAGGAACAGACAGATTGGGTAGCCTTAGAATATAAAGATAAGTTACTGAAAAGTGTCTTCCATGGGAAATGGTTGCATAACCACCATGTCAGGAATAGTTTATCTTCCCTGCTCCTTTTTTCTACAGATTTGGCTTGGCTGGAACCTGGAAGGAAAACACCTTTTCCAACTGATGTGGGGCCATAATGGCTACAGGGAAACTAACCAACAGCTAAATCTACCATCCAACACCTTGTTCCACTTCTGTGTCATAGGACCCACTTGTCTTGCCTGTGAATGACTACATTAACATCCAAAATCACATTGCCTTAGACTTCCTCCTAAGCCATTAAGGAGCCAGGTGTGCTATTGCTACCACCTTCAGTGTATGTTCATTAATATCTCAGGGGAACAGAACAGGTGCTAAAATCCAACAGCATGCCCACTGGCTGCAAAGGGTACAAGCAGATTCTAGGCAAGACCTCTTCAGCTGGCTCCCAGAGGGTTGGTGGGCAAGAATGCAACCATTACTCCAGACAGACCTGACCACCCTAGTTAGAGTAATGAAATGCATAAGCAAAGCCCTGCTAATGTGCTGCAGCTGTTGGTGTTCCTAAACTTTTACTCTAAACATTGTTGAGAGCCACGGCTGCTAGGCCTGATCCACCTCCACCATTGTCTCCACCCCTTTGTCCAAGGTGGGAGGTGGGCTTTTGTTGTGAAAATTAATGTGGAGGAGTAGGCTGGATGAAAGGCTGAGGGGTGGGCTGCTGGGGAAGTCATGGACATATCAAGTGGCCATCCTCCAGTCCTTGCCTACCCCTTTCTTTAGCATGCAGGTGTCAATATGTTTCCATTCTAAAGCCTGTGGGTGTTGTGAGGTTTAATGGAAAGGTCTGACTACTATGAACTAACAACCAAAACCAGGAACAAGCACTTCCAGCTGATTATCAGGACAGAAACTCCCAGTAGTAGGGCCCTTTCCCTCTGGGGTGCACAAATACTCGGGCCTAGGCCCCTCCTCTCTGACTTGACAGCAAAGTAGGCAGGCAGAGCTACAATCTACCAAATCTGATGCTAGCGCTTGGATCTCCTGAGGGACTAGCCACAAGGGTTTCTCTTCCCAGCTCTTCTGGACTGTGTGTGTTATGTAAAAAAGCAGTCATTTGCTGAGAACCTTTGTTGTACATGAGCCTGTGTTTCCATTATGCACTGTATAGCAATTCACTCCACAGTAACTGTATTATTCAAGGTTTTCTAGGGAAACAGAATCAACAGGATATATCTGTAAATATTAGAAGATTTTAATTAAAATTATCTTATGTGACTTTGGGGAAGCCTAAGTCCAAAATCTATGGGGCAAACTGCAAACCAGGAATTATGATGAAGGTTGAATTATGTAGGAGAAGCTGGCTGGCTGAAGTAGAGATGTAAATTCTCTTCTGACTGCTGAAATCTTTAATTATCCTTTTAAAATCTTCAATTGATTGGATGAAATGTTTCTCCTTGTTGAAGGATATCTCTTCAGTTGGAGATGTAAACAGCCATAGATGCAATAAACTTACTGATGAAATAAATCCACAAAATGTCCTTGAACAACAATCAGACCAGTCCTTGCTTAACCAAACAATGAGACAACATCACCTGGCAAAGTTAACATATAAGACTAACCATCAAAAGAAATAACACGGATTTCCAAGTATGAATGACAAAAACTAACTCCTCTATTATTTCCAAAAATTCTAATTGCATCCATTCCATGAAAAAGAGAGGAAACCTTCATATATGGACATGTCAAATAATCTATTTTTATTTTTTGCATAAATCTCAGACTACCATATGTATTTTATGCTAGCCTGTTCTTAATTGACTACCAATATAATTTACTTACATGCATAGAAGAAATTACAGTTTGCAAGATGTAATATTTCTTGGTGATATACTGATGACCTTGAAAATAATCCTCAGAATAGAAAAGAATCATTGTTAGAAAAACAAAGTGAGAAATATCCTGAAGATGTAAGTGAGTGACATAATTATCTTATTTTTATGTTTCCACCAGATATGAAAAACCATTCCTAAGAAATTTATCAATGTGAAAATCACAATGGAATTGCTGCTCATTGCATTTCCTAAAGACTGGATGCTACAGATACTGTACATCACAATCTTCTTCCTCATTCACATGAAAGAAATGTTGGGGAATCTTCTAATTTTCACCCTCGTCATTATTGACCAGTATCTCCAAGTTCCCGTGTATTCCTTTTCAAAAATTTTGTTCTTGATTGGTATTTCCTGTATCTCTGTCACTGTTCCCAAATCCAACATGAACTCTCTGACCAACAGCCATTCCATAACCTTTGTAGGGTGTGCTTCAAAAGTTTTTCATTTTATTTGTTGCTGCCACTGATTTTGCCCTCTTTATACTCATGTCCTATGACTGCTATACTGCCATCTTTCTTCCTTTGCATTATGAGGTGATTAAGGCTAGAGGCACTTATTTGATTGCATCATGGTTCAGCAGATGATGTGTCTATGGCTCCATTCAGGTTGCATGTACATTCTCTGTCAGGTTCTGTGGGCTCAACATAATACATCAGTTCTTCTATGCTGTCCCTTCACTGCTTACACATTTTTTATCTGGAGATCATATTTTGTAATATGTCTTTACTGTTGTTAGCTTTTCTTTTGCTTTGAAAAGTTTCATTTTAATGATTGTTACCTATGCTCACACTTTTGCCACTGTCCTAAGGATACCATCTGCACAAAACAAGTTCAAAACTGTCTCCAACTGCATACCCCACCTCACAATGGGAAACATTTTCCTATTCTATAGATTTATTGTGTACTTAGTGTCTACCTGAAAATCTCCATCATCACTGAAAATTCTTATTTGTGTTGTAATCTCTATACTTCTCACCATGAAGCCTGCCATTTACAACCTGAGAAATTGGCACAGAAAGGTAAGCTACAGTAATCAGAAATTGACCCCAAACCTGTAAATGTCTATAATATCCATAATTTCCTTTCATTACCTACTAAATATTTCAAGTTCTTTGCTATATATGAATCTATTTATATATTATTAGATATCTCTGATTCCATGATTACTCCTAAACAAGTTGTAAATACTTTAACATATTTTATGTGTCTGAACATTTAGGAATATCATGACATTTTACACTCCATTGAAAACCTCAGAGGAGTATATTCCTATCAAAAAGACCCAGATTTGAAGACATTGCTCAATTCACCAGTATCCATCTGTCTCCTGCTTGAGATGGTTTTCTGATTATTTAAGCATTTATATGTTTTATTGCAAGTCTTGGTAGTGGCTTTTCCAATTTTATTTTTGCAGTAGTTATATAATGAAGATGAATATTCCAGAGTTGTGATTTTTCTTCTTTCACTGGTTTATTCTGTCAAAAATATTTTATGAGTTCCCAGAGCTAAGAGTTTATAAGATTCATTCCCTTTTTTTGTGACCTAGCTGTTATATTCAGAAAAGTCTTTAAGAGAATTTATGAACTTAATATAATTTTAATAGGTGACACCAATTACCTGTGATTCAATGTTAATTTTAAGAGTAGTGATACTGGAGTGACAGAAGGTACAACTCATTATAAATTTTAAATTGAGAAAGAAGAATATATTATGGTCCTATGTCCAGAAATAATGCTATCAGAAACTATAATTTCTTTCATCTTCACAATTTGTATTTCTAAATTTTAAGCTTTACTTAAATTTATTTATATATTTAAATAAGTATTCTAATAAATTTAGTGTAACACATTACTTCTAAATTTAAATGAGATTCTTTTAATTTTACTTCTAAGTTTCAATTCCTCTATTGACATTAACTTTATCTTTTCTCAATTTAAATTTACTTTTTTAAAGATTTTATTTACTTTATTTATTTTAACACACACCCTCCATTTGTTTTGTATCCATTCACTGGACAATTCTCTGTGTCTGTTTCCTGCTCTCTTCTCATCCTTCTGCTCCTGTCTTCAACAGGATTCAATCCTGGGGACCTCCGATGTGGGAGAGAGGCATTCTGCCAACTGCGCCACCTTAGTTCCTTGTTTTTCAGTGCATCTTGCCTTGGCTCTCCCCTGTGTCTCTCTCCTGTTACATCCTTATCTTGCTGCATGGCTTGGTGGGGCCTGGCTTACCTTAGCATGGGGGCCAGGGGCACACCTGCACATGGGGCCTTAATGGCCCAAGTGCCTTCTATAATTTTCTTTATTTCACTGGGAGATACAGAGGATCAAACCCACGTCCCTCCATAGGGCAATGGACAACCAACCATTTGAACCACATCCGCCCTCCTAAATTTACTTTTAATGTACTCCTTAATTTTAATTCATTAGCATGGAAAAGTATCCTTTTTATTTATTTTGTATTTTTGCTTGCTTCCATTGTCACTCACTTCATTCTTCTTCCTTATCTTCTCCCCATTCTCTAACTGCTCTATTTCTATGCTATTCCTTTTCTCACAGTTCTTTCCTTTTTTCCTTAAGAGATTTTTTATCTAGATTATACAGCACTTTGGCCCATTTTCCCAGCTGTTTGCTTGTCATTCTACTCATGATTCTTTATTTCAAGGCTCAGGGTAATCATGTAAAGTGAAATAAGCCAGGCACAAAAGGATACATATTTTATGATCTCACTGATATGAAATTAATAGAATAAGTGAATTTGTAGAGTCATAATGTAGAATATAAGACACCAGGGTGCAGGGTTGGGCTAAGGAATAGGGAGTTATAACTTCAAATGTACAGAGTTCCTATTTGGAATGATAGAAATATTTTGGTAATGGATGATGGTGATGGTATCTCAACATTGTGAACATAATTAACAGCATGGAAATATATATCTGAAGGTGGATAAAAGGGGAAATATTAAGTTGTATATATGGAAATAGAATACAATTTTATAAAAAATCCATGAAACCACACTACAGAGTGAACTCTAATTTTAAAACATGAACTTTAATAGTACAATTGCAAAAAATGTGTTTTCATCAATTGTAACAAATGTACCACATCATTGCAAGGTGTTAATGGGGGGTTATATGGGAAACCTGTATTTTGTGCATGATTGTTCTGTAAATCCAGAACTTATTTAACATATATATTGTCAGTTAAAAGTCAGGTGGCAAGTTCACAGAAATGAGATGAGGCTGAAAAATATTCAGCCAAATTGTATAACAAAATTGTCTCCCAAAATGTTGGGATTTTAGGGATAATTAATAATCCCCTTTTCCTCTTCTGGGTTCACAGAAATTTATAGATGAGATTTTGAGTGTACAATTTGAAAAAATGTTGACAAAATACATGCCAATGCATCATACACTATACACTTTGATATAGATAAAAATCATTTTCAAAAACAAGACAAACAAACAAACAAAAAACATTTTCACTTAGATTTTTCATGCCTCCACCCATCCATTACCCACCGAGCCCCATGGTATTCACCATTCTGATTTCTTCAGCTATAGATTAGATTTGTTTCCTTAGAACTTCATATAAAACCAACCACACACTTTTGGATATGGATTCTTTCTTATAGTCTTGATATTTTTGAGGTCCATAAATGTTGCATATAGGAGGAGTTGCTTCTGCTTTATTACTGTGAATTGTTTTGGTGCCTTAATTAAACATCAATTGGATATATAAATATGGTTGTTTTTCAATTCCACTTTTTCACATTGATCTGTTTCTTATATTTTAAGAGAATACCACCACATTTTTGTGATCATAGTTTTATATTAATTCATAAAATCAATTATTGCAAGTCTTCCAAATTTGTATTCATTATTAATATTCTTTCAGAAATCTAGTTACTTTGCTTTTTTATATATATTTCAATATCAGCTTGTCAATTTGACAGAGTCTGCTGATATACTTTGTTCTTATATTGATTCTAAGAAATAATATGGGATATCCATGATGGTGGAATAGGGAATAGCAAGCTGCCATCCTGCTCCAGAAACTGCAGGAAGGTAGGCAGGTTTACCTGTAGAAGGGAAGCCATGCCATGAGACTGTGGTGCCAGTTGGAGAGGATAGCTAGAGAGGGGAGGCCCAGTTGGCGAGGGGAAAGGGAAACCATAGTAGATAGGGCACTCAAGCCAGCTCAGAGGCTATAGAAGCCAGGGAAATGACATGGCTGGAAAACTAGCACTCAGGTGGCCACAAAACAAGTATCAACAAATTCAGAAGGATTTTAATTATACAAAGTAATTTTACATACCACAGTGAAATGAAGCTGGAAACTAACACCAGTAAAAAATATTGTTTTACCTCAAAGATATGGAGGCAAAACAACATACTCATAGATAATGACTGGGTCAAGAAGAAAATTGCAAAAGAAATTTGTAACTGCCTTGAAATGAATGAAAATGAGAATACAACTTAATAAAAACCTATGGGATGCAGCAAAAGCAGTGCAAGGAGGTGAATTTATAGCCATAAATACTTATATTAAAAGAGAAAAAAGATCTCTTCTTGTCCTCTTGCCAAGACCATGTGTAAAATAGAAAGAAAGTGCTAAAATGGAAGACCTAACTGCACACCTGGAAGAACTAGAAAAAGAATAAAAAGCAGAAAGAAAGAAATAACAAAGATCAGAGCAGAACTAAAGAAAATAGAAATAAAATCACTAGAAAATAGAGGGCCAAGATGGCGATAGTGTAGGAGGGCACACACTGCAAGCTCCAGAGCAAGGTGGATTGTGGACGGGGTCCTGCCCAGGGGTCTGTACTGTGCACGCGTGGAGTGAGAAGCTTGGGACATCTATCTGGGTGGATTTGGCGGCATGGATGGAACGGTGGAGATTCGTGAGTTTTGAGGCTGCCAGTGGAGGTTGGCACGGGCGGCTGAGCCCCGCGGTCAGGGAAAAAAAAAAATTTAAATAAAACGGCCATTTGGAGCCGCGGGCAGGGCGAAAAAGTTTTATTTTCTGGGGATCTGGCTGCCTGGCTACCCTTGGACCTTGTGTGAACAGAACAAACGAGATAATTAGCACCCGGGGAACCGGAGCAGGGATTTTGGTCGGGAAATGCAGATGATTTCCCTAGCCACCCAGGGATAAGACCCGGGCGCTTGCGGAGCCAGGAAGAAGGGACACTTCCCAAAAAAGGGAGGGTTCTGTTGGAAGACAGGGAAGGGTATTTTATATTTTTAGACATTGATCTCACTGCCTGCACCGCCCCATAGCTTTGGGGAGCAGATAAGCCGACCTGAAGCAGCATTAGGCTGAGAGCAGACACGAGCCTGCACTCAAACTGATTTACTGAGCAGCCCGGTGATGCTTGAGCTCGGCTCCAGAAGGGGCGGAATCCGCCCTTTTTAGCACTCCTCACTGACTAACAACAGAGCTACAGCTAACCTGGGGAGTCCAGAAAGTGGGACGTGCTTGATTAATTTCTGCAGACCCAGCTAGGGTCCCTTCTGTAAGGGGGTTGGTCTAGAGGAGGAATTATTTTGGGTCCTGCATTTGGCTAAAAAAATTTAAAAAAAAATAAAAAAGTGAGGTCACCTCAACAAATGAAAAATAAATTCTTTTTAATTTAGTTTAATAGCTAAAAGCTGCTTCAGGACCTGCATATAGAACCCTGTGGGGAAATTGATTGATAAACACAAGTAGGCATGAAGGATCCACGTGTACCCTAGGGGAATCATTGACCCCCCTTAGCTCTGTTTGACTGCTTGTCTGTGTGGATCTTTGTTTTCTCTCTGTTACTTTCTGGTCTATTGCTATTATTTCCTCTTTCCTCCCCCCTTCCTTTTTCCTTCTATTTTTTTTTTAAATAGGTGCTGCCAGCTTGTCGCTTCTTTACAGGGCTTCTTATTCAGTAATTTCCACTTGCTGTATATATTGATTCTGTATTACAAACAATCGCTTATCCTTCCTGCATCTTTCTGCCTTCTGTTTTCTGTTGTGGCACTTAGAGACAACATTTTTCATAGGCCCACAACTTAAGGGTGTCAATTTCTATTCCATCTATTTTGTTTTCTTCTTTTTCTTTTTTTTTTTATTTTGTTATTAGTATTAACTTTTTCCTTTCAGATCTTTCTTTACTATTTCTCTCCCTCCTCATAATTCTAGCCTTCTAAATCACTATATATATATTCCTCCATTTGCTTTCCCAGCCCATTGTAGGAACTCCATATTTTTTCCTAGTACTCTATACTGCCTACACAAGTTAAATATTCATCTCATTAAGTCTCATTTTGCCCCTCTTCTAACTTTTATCAATATTTCTATTATCTTTCTGCCTTCCTTACATCTTTTGATTCCTCTGGCCCTAACCTTTTGCCTTCAAGGGAACATAGAATGAAGCAAGGAAATAAAATAAGAATAAAAACTGCCAAAGAGAAAACTTAACTCACACGCAGAACCAACAAATGCTGTACATACATACAATGGAATATTACTCAGCTGTAAGAAGGAACAAAGTGCTAACACATGGAATAACGTGGATGAATCTTGAAGACCTTATGTTGAGTGAAGCAAGCCAGTCAATGAAGGATGAACAGTATGTGAACTCACTGATCTGAACTGAGGTAAGTGAGCAGTCTCTGAGAACCATTGTCTGAAAGATAGGTTAACAAATGAGAGTAAGAGAAGACCAGGCTTTGAGCCATCACCTATATGGACATAATCTATGGTAAAGGGATAGAATGTGTTTGCATGTTGGGGGATGGGGCAGATGACTGGTGGTGTTCCTGGGTTTGGTGGTGCAGCACTGGGGGGTAGGTGGATTAGGAAGGGCCGGTTCAAACCCCCAGGGCATGTAACTGTGAATCTTGACATTCCATGGGTTGGGAGAGGGGGGGTATCATGGGCCCTGAAGAGCTGGGGAGAAGGAAACAGTCAAGATCTAATGGGTTGTTTGGTGGTCATGGGGAAGGTTTTTCATTACTTTACAGTAATGGACACAGGACATGGTAAATATCATCAAAATTATTAAACTGTATCATCTGAATTGTAAACTATACTGTAAATCACTGGCAATGTTTAGTTGCTATATTTTGCTATCTGTATAACACTTATAACAATGCTAACAACCAAAAATAAAAAAAGGGGTGGGAGTTAATATGAGGTGGGGAAGGGGGGGTGGTTTGGTATCTGGGAGTTTCCGGCACTCCGTGGGTGACTTTGCTGAGACCTAAAACTTCTTTGAAAATTAAATGAAAAAATTGGGAGACAATGGGGATTGAGAGGAGGAAGGTGTCATGGCACACCAGACATCCGATAACACAGTGATAAAGAGAAGAAAAAGGGGGAAGAAGGAAGGGAGAAAGGAAAAAAAAATGAATATATGTATATATTTTAAAGGCATTTCCTTTGCTTTTTTGCCCATTTTTTGAATGTCCCAATCCACTAATTATATTTTATTTTGTTTTGTTCTTCGTTTGATTATTTGTTTTTTTTCCTTCTCTCTTTTTTTTCCCCCTGAGTTTCCTTATGTTTGTCTCTTGCATGTAAGCTTATCACACTTGTTTCTTTTTCCTAGTAAGTGTATTTGATTATTTCATGGACTAAATGTTCATGGAGGATTTGGATCACAGAAGGGTTACGATGGGTACTGTGGGGGATTATTGGAGGGGGTGTCTGGGGGGGGTTCGTGGGGATTGGTTCTTCTGAACATACATGAAAGATATACAAAATCATTCAAAGGATCGGGGGATGGGACATGGTCACGATGGGTGGATAATCACACAATAAATGAGGGAATCTGAATTCCTAGCCTGGAGAGTTCTGCCACAGTCTCCATGGGAGCACTAATAGTCCTCTGAGTGTAGGGACAGTGCCTGTCAAGATAGGATGACCCACTGATGTGTTTTTTTAAATTGATGACTACCCTTGTGAGTCTTTGCTCTTGTAAATGAGACTTAGCCTGCAGTTGTGGGGTGCCTAAGGCTTGCCACCTGAGAGCCTCCTTGTTGCTCAAATGTGGCCTCTCTCTAAGCCAAACTCAGCATATGATTGCATTACCTTCCCCCCAACGTGGGATATGACTCCCGGGGATGAGCCTCCCTGGCAACGAGGGATTAATACCAAGTGCCAACTGGCAACACAACTGGAAAAAGACCTTGAATAAAAGGGGGAAATGGTAAAGACAAATGAGTTCAAGTGGCTAAGAGACTTCAAAGAGAGTCAGGAGGTCATCCCAGGGGTAACTCTTAACGCACACCTCAGTAGGAGCTCATAGAACATCTAAGTGACTATCACCCCACACAGAGGGGTTCCTGAGAGCTCCAGAGACACCCAGGTCCTATATAAGGGGGGATAGCCCCAGAGACTGATGCCTTATCAGTGGGTTCTATTTTGGAATCTGTGCTCCTGAGGGTGACAGAATTAGACTCAAATAAGTCCTCCCTGCACATGGTTCACCAGTCCCTTCTATTCAAACCTATATGTGATGCTGGAGTTTTTAGGTATACTTCCAGAGACTGGAGCCTCTGGCCTACCTATGTGCCAAATGTGCATGAAATCTCGGTGGAGCTGCAACTACTACCCTACAGCTCAATGGATTCATCCAAGTCATCTGGTGAGGAGACAACGATGGGCAACGGCCATCCCAGGGAATGGAGAGGGCCTGCATCTGCAGGCAGGATCATCCCACCCACCATATCCATGGGATATAAGCCCTCTCTCACTTGGAGTCAGAGTGGACATCACCATCCCAGTCCCCTCAGGATTGGGGGAAGAACTATGGACTAGAGTGGACTTGATGGTATTCTCTTGTTCACATATGGTGATTCTAACAATGCAAGAAATTATAACAATGAGGTGGAGCCAGTGGCCACTTGATACTTTTGGGGTAGGGAGGGGATTAGCAGTTGAAATACAGGGGCTTCTTTGGGAGTTGGAGGTTGTCCTGAGTACCATTGTGGCAACGGATGTAGGCCATTTTAAATCAGCACACACCACTCAAAACTGAGTGGGAGAGAGTTTGGTCTACAGTGTGAACTGTGGTCTATGGTTGGTGGCAAGGCTCCAGGATGTGTAAGTTCATTGAGGGTGGTGGGCCACACTTGTGGGAGTTGTTTGTGTGGGATATGTTGTGAGGTATGGGAGGTGGGCAACATGGGAATCCCAGTGGGTTCCGTGTAATATTTTGGGTAATCTAAGCACCTCTTAAAATATATGTATATATATATAAATAACATTTTTGTAAACAAATACACATATATGCATATATATTTATATATCATTTTGCAAATGTTTGTATGTATTGTGAGAATTTTGATTTTTACCCACAATAAAAATAAATTTTAAAAAAAATCACTAGAAAAAAATAACAAAACCAAAAGATATGAGAAGGCTAATAAAATTGAAAAGCCTTTAGGTAGAAAAACAAAGGAAAAAAAAAAAAAAGGAAAGATGCAAATACATAAAATAAAAAACAAGAGAGGGTATATCATCAATAACCCCATAGAAATAATGAGTATCTTAAGAGGATACTTTGAAAAATTGTATTTGAACAAGATGGATAACTTAGATGTTGTGGACAAATTTGTAGAAACACACAAGCAGCCTACATTGACGAAAGAAGAAATTGATGAACTCAATAGACCAATCACAAGTAAGGAGATTTTATTAGTCATCAACAACCTCTCAATGAAGAAAAACTCAGAAACATATGGTTTTACAGGTGAATTCTACCAATCATTACGGAAAGAATTAACACCAATCCTGATTAAACTTTTCCAAAAAATCTTACTTGATAGAACATTACCTATCTCATCCTATTGGGCCAACATCACCCTAATACTAAAGCCACACAAAGATGGCACAAGAAAGGAAAACTACAGACTGATCTCTCTAATGAATCTAGGTGCTAAAATCCTCAATAAAATACCTGCTAATCATATCCAATACACAGCAAATGAATTATACAAATTGATCAAGTTGGTTTCATCCCTGTTATACAAGGATGTTTCAACATAAGAAAATCAATCATTATAATATACCACATTAAGAGATCAAAAGAAAAAAATCACATCTGTTGAGGTAGAAAAAGTATTTGGGAAAATTCAGCATCTTTCCTTGATTAAAAAAAAAAAAAAAAAAAAAACACTTCAAAACATAAAATTAGAAGGAAAATTTCTCAACATTATAAAAGGCATATATGAAAAACCTACAAGTAACTTCATACTTAATGGTGAAATGTTAAAGGCTTACCCTTTAAGATGTGGAACAAGAAAAGGATGGCAACTCCCATCACACTTATTTAATATTATATTAGTAGTATTAGCTGGAGCACTTTGGCAAGGAAAAGTAATAAAAAGCTTCCAAATTAGAAAGGGAGATGTCAAAATCTCCACTATTTGCAGTTAATATGATCCTACATGTAAAAGCCCTGAAGAATCTACAACAAATCTTCTAATGCTGAAAAACAAGTGCAATAAAGTGACAGTATAAAATATCTACAAGCAAAATTCATTAGCATTTCTATACTCCAATAGTGAGGAATATGAAGAGGAAATCAAGAAAAAATTCCACTTACAATAGCAACTAAAAGAATCAAATATCTAGGAATAAACTTAGCTAAAGATGTAAAGGACTTATACACAGAAAATTACACAGTATTGTTAAAGGAAATCAAAGAAGACCTAAATAAATGGGAGAATATTCCATGTTCATGGATACGAAGACTAAACCTCATTAAGATATCTATCTTACCCAAACTGATTTACAGATTTAATGCAATTCCAACAAAAATTACAACAGCTTTTTTTTTTTTTTACTAAATTGGAAAAGCTAACTATGAAACTTATTTGGAATGGAAAGGAGCCCTGGATAGCCAAAAACATACTGAAAAATAAAATAATAATTGTAGGAATTATGCTAACTGACTTTAAAGCATACTGCAAAGCAACAGTGGTCAAAACAGCCTGGGATAAGCACAAGGATAGACATACTAACAAATGGAAAAAAACTGAGAGTTATGAAATAGATCCTCATGTTTATGGTCAACTGATATATGATAAGGCCACCAAGCCCAGTATACTGAGAAAGTATGGCCTATTCAACAAATGTTGCTTGGATAACTGGATATCCATATCCAAAAGAATGAGAGAGGATCACCATCTCATGCCATATACAAAAATTAACTCAAGATGGAACAAAGATATGAATATAAAAGCCAAAATCAAAATGCTCCTAGAAGATAATGTAGGGAAGCATCTATAATATATAATAGTAGGATATGGTTTCATAAATTTTACACACAAAGTACAAGCAATGAAAGCGAAATAGATAAATGGGACCTTTCCAAAATTAAAAAAAAAAAAAAAACTTTTGCACTTCAAAGGAGATTTTAAGAAAATGAAAAAGCAGCCTATTCAATGGTAGAAAATGCTTGGTAATCATTTATCTGATAAGGGCCTAATATCCAGCCTATATAAAGAAATCCTACATCTCAAAAATAAAGACAGACAACCCATGTAAAAAAATGGGCAAGAGATTTTAATAGACATTTCCCAAAGAAGAAATACAAATGGCTAAAAAACACATGAAAAGATGCTCAACATCACTATCTATTAAGCAAATGCAATGAGATATCTTATATCTCTTACACTCATGGCTATTAAAAACAAAGAACTACAAGTATTGGAAATGATATTGAGGAGAGGAAACACTCATCCACTGCTGGTGGAATGTAGAATGGTGCAGCTATGTTGGAGGAAAATTTGGCAGTTCCTCAGGAAGCTAACTATACAACAGCCATATGATCCAACAATACCAATGCTGAGTATATACCCAGAAAAATTAAAAGCAGGGACACAAACAGATATATGCACACAAATGTTCATAATGGCATTATTCAATATTGCCAAAATTGGGAAACAACCCAAGTGTCTATTAACAGATGAATGGATAAGCATATTGTGGCATATGCATACGATGGAATATTACTCAGCTATAAGAAGGTATGTAGCATTAACACATGGGACAACATGGGTTAATCTTGAAGACCTTTTGTTGAATGAAGTAAGTCAGTCACTGAAGGACAAATATTACATGACCTCATGATATGCCTTAAAGAAATTAAGAAGACTCACAAAACTAGAGTTTGGAAAATAGGTTAACAGGAGACAGAAAGGGAATAAAGTGTAGTGAGCCAGTGCTCAATATGGACAAAACCTATGATAAGGTGGAAGGGGGTGGTTGGGCAGTGGATGGGGGTGATGATGCAGGGATGTGAGGGGAAGTGAAGGTACTGGAATGGGAGGGGGAGTAGGGTGAGGGCATTGTGTTGTACTATCCATGGAAATGGGGAGAGGGCTGGAAGAAAAAAGAAGTGAACTGTGGGGATTTATAGGTCCGTGGATAAAAATACAGTTGAGTGGGAGAATGTGTAAACTACCATGTAAACTATAATCCATGTGTAGTGGCAATGCTCCAAAATGTGTTCATCAATTGCAATGAATGTACCACACTAATGAAAGAAGTTATTAATGTGAGGAAAAGTGGGAGGTGTGGAGAGTGAGGCATATGGGAATCCTTTATATTTTTTTATGTAACATTTTATGTAATATGTCTCTTTTAGAAAAAATAAAAAATAAATTAAAAAACACAGTGGTGGGAATGTTCTATTGGCAAATACTGCAGGAGAGGGTTACTGGGAAATGGCATCATATCTGGGGGATATGTGGGGTAGATTGCACCTGGGTCATGTTTCTGTGGAACATTAAAATGTTCATATTTTCATAGTGTGTTATCTCAGTGGGTGGAGACCCACACAATAAACAAGAAAATATTAAACTCCCATTGAGGGGAGTCCTGGTATGTTCTCAGTTAGAGGGGCAAGAATCTCTTCAGAATATAGGCAGTGCCTAACAAAAGATAACACACCAATATGTCAAGCCCTCAATATTACTGCATGTCGCTAAGAATCTTATTATTCAAAATTTGAAACTTAGTGGTTACCATAGGTTCTGAGGAGAGGGAGCGGAAAGAATAGAATAGATGAAGCATATGGCCTTTTAAGGGCATTGTAATTATTCTGCATTTTCTTGACAATGACTGATACAGGACATTATAAGTTTTGTCAAAACATGTAAAAGTGTGTGTGTGGGGGGAGATTGTAATCCGTAATGTAAACCATTGACCATGTTGAGTAGCAATGCTTCAATATTTGTTCATTAATTGTAACAAATGTACCATAATCATATAAGATGTTATCAATAGGGGAAAAAGTGAGAAGTGTTGATCATGGGGTATAGGGGAATCCCCTATATTTTCTATGTGACATTTCTATAACTGAAAGCTTCTTAGAAAATAAAGCAAAAAAAAAATTAGACACTGGGGGAATGTACAGAAGAAATTGTCACTCTTCATAAAAGATAACATATCTTACAGTGATGAAATACATACAAATTATTTTTTAAAACTTTTAGTTATTTTTACATTTTTTATTTTTATTTTTTGTATTTTGTTTATTATTTTATTTTTATTTTTTATTTTATGTGTTTTTATTAATGTTATTTTATTTTTTAAATCATTTTTGGTCTTTGTTTTGAGGGAGGTTTTGTATGGCTGAAGGATCACAACTGTAGCAGGGTAAGATCATTGTTATCTACTGTCAGTGATGGGGTATGTGTGGGGAGGGTTGCACCTGGGGCATGACTATAGAATATGAATAGGTTCAAATAGTCATAGAGTGTTGTATCAGTGCATGGAGACTTACAGAATAAATGAAAGAATATTGAATTCCCATTCTGGGAAGTCATGCTACAGTCTCTAATAAAGCGTTAAGAATCCCCTGAGTATATGGGCTTGCCTACCAATGGAAGACTGAACAATACATCAGGCCCCTGATATTGATGGTTGTAATTATGAGCCTTGTTCATGTTTACTGAAACTAAGCTTAGTATTATATATTGCCTAAGATTTACTTCCTGAAAGCCTCCTTTTTGCTCAAAGGTGGCCCCTCTCTATGTCAAATTCATCACATAAATGAAGTACGAAGGACTTCGGAGATGATTTAACCAGACCCAGGGGAGCCAGTTAGTTTTTATGAAACTTTATTCTAACGGCTGGGCACTCGCACCTGAACACCGGTGTGAGTCCCCGAGAAATCAAAGTACAAGGCTTTTATAGTATTCTGGATAGTTTAGGAGTTTGAAAGAAAGGAATGTTCAGTTATTTGCTCACAGTGTTGTATAACTTCTGATTTGGTTTGGCACAGCAAACAAGCACACTTAGTACAGAAGCAGATTTTTGTGGTTAGCTGGTTTTAGTTCTCAGTAGGGTGGGTAACCTGCTTTTCTGGATTCTTGCAGTTGGGCACCTTCAGGTGATGTGCTGACCCATTGTTCTGTGGTTAATATACTCAGCTTAAAATTTTCCATTGTAGACCTTGAAGTTATACATTACATAAACTCGCTATCTTCCATGGACATGAGACCTGGGAATGAGCTTCCCTGGCACTGAGGGATTATTGCTGAGCACAGACTAGCAATGCATTTGGGAAAAATACTTTGACCAAATGGGGGAAATATTAAATAAAAATGAGTTGTTGTCACTAAGAGATAATTGAGTGGGGAGGTCATACCAGAGCTTACACTTATGCATGCCTCAGGAGAATCTCATTGAATACCACAGTAAACATGTCTCAAGCAGGGGTGCTCCTGTGGACTCTAGAGACATCTAGACACTAAAGGCAGGGCAGATCATCTCAGGAATTAGGCACCCTGTTTGTGGACCTTAATTTGGAATATAAATTCTCCAACGTAACAGAGTTAGACTCATTTATAATTTCCCTACACATAGCTCTTCTGCCCCTTTTATTTGAAACCATAATTAACATTATAATCCTTAAATATATGTACAAGAGTCTCAAGTCTTTAGTCTGTTCATATGCTGGTTGAGCCCTGAATCTCAGCAGTTACAACACCCACTCTACAGTTCATCAGACTCACCCAGGACAACTAAGAAAAGGATGATGATGGACAACACCCATCCAAAAAAATAGAGAGTATCTAAACTGCAAGCAACACAGTTTCATCCTTCAGCCCCATGGTTTCTAAACCCCTCTCAAACAGAAACAGAGTGAGCATCACCATGCTAAAATCCTCAATATTGAGAAATGAACAAACATGAAGAGAACGCAAATATGGAGTAAAGTATACTTATTTTTCTAGCAATGGAAGAATTTGTAACATTGATATAAAGGCAGTGGTCACCAGAGTTTCTGAGTGGAGGGAGAGTGTAAAACAGGTATAACATGGGGCATTTGGGGGACATTAGAATTGTTCATAATTAGAGAGCAATGATGGATGCAGCCATTACACATCTTATTAAAACCTATAAAAATGTGCAGATGAAAGTGTAAACTTTAATAAAAACTGCTGAGTATGGTTAGTAGCAATGCTTCAATATGTGTTCATCAATTGTAGCAAATGTACAATATTAAAAAAAGGTGTGGTTAGTGAGAAAAAGTGTTGGAGGCGAATGGGGTGGGATATATGTGGAAAACCCTATATTTTTGTTGTATCATTTATGTAATCTAAAACATTTTTAAAAATATAAAAAATAAAAATTACACTATGTGGTTAAAATGCAAATACTGAACAGTAAGTATTAAGCATATCTGTAACTCTATTGAAAATTTGTAAGAAATAAGTTAAGCAAAAAAATAAGCCAGTAAAACATAGTATGGTAAGATCTCAGTTATGACAAAATATGTTTTGTGCACTTATATGTCACAACTCCATAGTGAAATTACATATAAAGAAAATAGAGAAAAACATTTAATAATTTCTCCCAGGAAAGGAAAATTTGTTTAAGTGGCCAAAATAGGACATTTATCTTTCTACATTTTCTGGTAGGTTATGTATTTTTTTTTTTTTTGATGGTGGAAGGAATCATTTTCTTCTTCTGATTAAAAATAAAACCCAACATTTTAATAAGTATTAAAACCATTGCATATCTGATCAGATTTTTCCAGATATAATTTCATGAATTTAATTTGTTCCATTTCTTCATAAATGTAAAGTTTCAAAACAAACAATTGAGGGAAGAGAATAACAAATGATCCACAATAATTCAAGGTGTTGGTGTCGGGGTGATGTAAAGGAATTCTGCATGCTATTCATGGTTGTTTTGTAAGGTCATAATTTCTCCAATAAAAAGAAAAAAAGAAAGAAAAAATAATTTTAAAAAACCCACAATAAGATACAACTTCAAATCCACTAGGATGGATATAATACAAACAGACAAACTATTATTGAAGACATAGGACTTATAGCTGGAAACCTAATGGGTAGACAAATTACCTATAACCTAATTATTAGCACTTCAAACCCTCAGTGTAACGGATGACATTATTTTCAAGGAAATGAACTCCTGTTAAGTACTCTTGACCAATACACTTGATTAATTCTCTTTTAATTAGATAATTTGTAACTTCACACAAAATTCAAGACCTATAAAATTGTCCTTTCAACCTCTGCTTTCCAGTGGAGAGAAGACTGTTACTCAGCAAATTTGCAGAAGACTGCATGAGGCAGCCAGAGCAATAGAAGGCATATTCAACCCATTGGACAAATAACCCATCTCTCCAATATTTTTTTTTCTCATTTTGGGAAAAAGACCTTTATCAGCCTCATTGTCTTTCAGTTTCACAGCAATTTACTGAATGCACCTCTGAAATTGGAGAGATTGTGTTTTTCTTAGGTAAGTATATTTCCCCAAACCTATAGGCATCCCACTTTTAGCTTCTCTTTGCTACTTCCCTGTTCAGGCTAGGTCTCTCGAAATGACTAAGTAGATAAATTTATTTCACCTGTTTAATTACATTTTCTTTAAGAAAAGTAAAATGATGTTTATTTTAATTTTGATTTTCACATCCATGGCAGTCACGAGCTCTACTGAAGAAATTTTTTTTCAAATCAAGATGTTTCTGAACAAATAATTCATAATAAAGGAAATTTGTGATGAATCTAGCACTCTATTGAGTATTCAAAGTTAGTTAATCTATTATCTGATTAACTTGAAGTTTCTTTTAAAATGTCACTGATCCAGTTATGATTTTGAATGGGTAGAAGTGGTACTTAATTGTCATAAGCACTATCATTCTCTCAGAAAATTTTTCCAAATAAGCCCCCTCCACAACTAACTCCAGTGACTTCTACTTTAATAGACTAAAGTAGAAAAAGACATGATAGCTGCAATTCTTAATATTGTTTCTCCAAATGTATTAATCAAACAGTTTGTGGGAAACTAAAGCTGAACCAAAATATCATTAACAATTATCTTCTCTATTTTAATAAATATTCCTACTACATTTCACCTATTAGAACACAGACAGAAGAATCCCTCATTTATGTACTGGTGAGGTAAACTTTTTTTTTTAATTTTATGCACAAATTGTAGACTGCTCTATGATATCTTATTCTACTCTACTCCTAATGGCTTAATAAAATTTACTTTCTAGGAATAAATAATTTATAATTTGTAACATAAGATTTGTTCTGAGATATGGAGGAGTCTACCCTGATGTTCTTCAATATGTTCCTCAGCATAACAAAGACCAATTGGTAGAAAGAACAGAAAGAGAAAGATTCTAAGAAGATAATTGAATGAGGAAATTATTACTTGTCTTACATGTCCATAGCCAAGAATCAGATGCCTGAGAAATCTACCAACATGACCCTCATAACAGAATTCTTGCTCATGGGATTCCCTGATGACTAGTTGCTACAGAAACTCTATGCCACACTCTTCTCCTTCATTTACCTGGCAGCACTCATGGGGAATCTCCTCACTATCACCCTCACTACCAGTAACCAGTATCTCCAAGTTCCCATGTATTTGTTCCTGAGGAATTTGTCCTTCATTGATATCTGCTTTATCTCTGTCACTTTTCCCAAATCCATCATGAACTTGCTGACAGACATTCCATCTCTTTCCAAGGATGTGCTTCATAGGTTTTTCTATTCTTTTTATCGTTGACACAGAATGTGCCTTTTATAGTGATGTCCTATGATCGCTATGCTGCCATCTGCCATCCTCTGCACTATGAGGCCCTTATGAATAGAAGCTCTTATGTACATATTATGATAGTTTCATTGTTCAGTGGATGTGTCTATAGCTCCGTTCATGTAGCTGATACATTTTCTGCCAGTTTCTGTGGTTCCAGCATAGTGTATCAGTTCTTCTGTGATATTCTATTATTGCTTATACTTACTTGTTATGGAGAAAATAATTTAGAATATGCATCTATTATTGCTAGCTGTTGTTTTGATTTTGTATGTTTTATTTTAATGACTGTTTCTTATGTTCACATTTTCTCCACTGTTCTTAAGATTCCATCCACTCAAAGCAGGTTTAAATCTTTCTCCAGCTGCATACCCCACCTCACTGTAGTGACCTTGTTCCTGTCCTCTGGATTCATTGCATATTTAAGTTCCACCTCAAAATCCCCATCATCACTGAACCTCTTTATGTCTGTGTTATATGCTATATTACCTCCCATTCTGAATCCCATCATTTACAGCCTGAAAAAGAGTGGCCTTTGTCAAAATATTTGGTGGCAAATGGCCTCAAAGATTTAAATGTCTAAAATATCCATGACTCAGTTAAAAACTGTAGCATTTCTAATTATTTGTATATGCTCATTTATTTTAAAATTACTATCTATCTATGATTCCATTGTTGCTGCTACATAGGATTCTGCATTTTATAATGTTAAATGCATCTGAATTTTTATGAGAGTCTTGGCAACTTCCAATCCAGAAGTAATTTTCAAAGACATATGTTCATATCAACAGGCCATATGTTTGGGGATTATGGTTTAATTTTCATTCATCTTCAACAACACCAATCTCTTTCTTACCTGGGGCAATTTATAATTGTTTCAAAATTAACATATTTTATCTCAATTACTGAGAGTGCTTTTTCCCATTTTATTCTTGCAGTAATAAAAATGAAAATGAGTATTCTAAATCTGAGACCTTTTTCTCTTTCACTTTTTTTGAGTATTTTTATAAGTTATGAGAGCTGAAATTTGTAAAAAAATTAGTTCCTCTAGAGTGCCTTTGAAAATATTACATTCAGAATAGTCTTTGAGACAATTTATGAGCATAATATATTTTTACCACAAGTTCCCCATCATCTAATTACATGATAGTTTTAAGAGTTAAATAGCGTAGTCATCATTGCACATTAACCAAGAGTATATTATAATCACATTTCCAGAAACAGTAATATTATGAAAAACTCACATTTCTTTAATCCTCATTTTTCATATTTCCATATTTTAACCTTTATAAATAAAATAAATGAATTTAAACAAATTGATTAATAAAGTAAATCTACTTCCAACTCGTTCTAAATTTAAAAGTGATTCTTTTAAATACAAACATCCTAGTTTCAATATACACTTTTAACCTTAATTATACTTTTTCTCAATTTAAATTTATTTCTAAATTCCTTCTAAACTTTTAGAAATTTTCATGGAAATCAATTTCCCTTTCAATTATATTAGTCTTGTGTCTTGCTTCAGCTCCTCATACCACTAATCAGATTAATCGTTTTCCTTGTGTTGTTATTACATCCTGTCTTATTATTTTGTTTCACTTCTCTTGGTTACCAGACATGTGTCCAGGAATAATTTCCTCAAATTAACTGTGTAAAGGCCCTTTCTTAGGTTGAACTTTAGGGAAAGACAAACTTAAAGATTGTCAGTAAAATTTCTTAGAAAATAAATTTTTCACATTGTAATGCTATTTTAAGTATGTGCTATAAATTTATATATATAACATATTGTTCAAAATAGATTTATACTATTATAGTGATTATAAATATGTGAATAATAAATTCTCAATTATATAAATCCTAGTATTTAAGATAGCTAATTTCTATGAAAGTCTCTATTTTAATCCATATAAATATTTTTAATCTCTTGATAACATGTGCAAATTGACTTCCTGTAACCTCCCACTGATTTACATTGGCTGCTGTGAGGAAGTATATCTCATCTCCACCACTGCATAGAGAAAATAATTGTTAAAATTTGAAGTTATTTGATGACTGAAAATTGTTGTCTGTTGCTTTATGCTCACAATTTTTAATTGCTAGTGAATTTGGAGATATCTCATATGTTCATTTGTTACTTGAAATCTTCTGGGAATGTTGTATCTATGTCCTTCTCATGGAATAGCTCTCAAGTATGTAGAAAAGCTCTATCAACTAGTGATTTTTTTTTTCAATTCTTTAACTGGCAAGTAATTTGGGCAAGTACTTCTATTATTGCTTCATACTGTCTCTTGTAAGAAGAGGAATATAAGGCCTGTGGAAGAACATACTGATTATATGGAGTGTTAATGGCAACAAATTGAATCCTGGTTATGAAACAAAACTTCAATATTAAAGAAGAGAGAAAAATCAAACTGGTATAAAGTAATGTCTAAGAAATGGCTGGATAAGTTAGATACACCATTTCTCTGAAAATAATGGTGAAGCTAGCAAAAATATATATTTTAAATGGTGATCCCCATGTATTATATTGAATGATACAATCTAACCTTTAATTTGATTGAGATAATAGATTCTGCTGAATTTTGTGCCCTCCCATCATCACAAAATTAAAGTTCAACATCTTTACTCATCAACGAAATACAAACTGAAACCCAAGTTATCATATCAATATGCAGTATTCTCATGGTAATTTTATGAATAATAGATATGAAAGGAAATAATGGATATTTCAATCAATAGTAAAATGAAGTAATTGTGGTGTATTCATAGAGTGGAAGTATATACAGCAAAGAAAATGAGAAAAATGGGTGCCTCGAGAGGGACTGCTGTACTCTCGGACTGGAGCATGCATCCCTTGACCTTTATGAGCCACTCCACCAGACATCTGGGGAAGAGTTGAAATGAACTTTATGTCCTTGTTCAGCCTACAGATGTTTTGTTCATCTTGATTGTGGGCAGGGGCATCTGTATGACATTGGGACAGAGTTTGAGGTTGAAGACTGAGCATCATGTTTTTGTGTGGGAGTTTCTCTGTGATCTGTCACATTTTCTTTCTACTGTAAAAATAACTTTCTTTTTATTTCAAATGCTTTTTAAAATGTAGAAATGCATCAAAATTAAAATTCCCTAAATTATGCAATCAGTTCCATGCCTTCAGATCTGATGTTTATTTAGCAAGGACCATAGTGCTGCTGGGATACCAGCTGTGTCTGTCACCATGCTAGTGGGCACATGGGGACACTGAAAGACCAGGAGCGAAAGCTAGACCTTGCATTAAGGAGCAGAGGAGAACAAGGAAAATCACTGAATTTGCAGTTGATAGAAGACTGCATTCAGAACTCTGTCCACATCTTTGCATGAGGAATAATATTTTTATATAATAATATCCTTTTGTATAAATAAATAAATAAATAAATAAATAAATAAATAAATAAATAAATGTTTAAATGGTCTTTGTGCCTTTAGATATATCATGATCAAAATGACTAATCCCTTAAGATACTGAGTAGTGGTAGGTACACAATTTATAAGATGGATATTCTTACTTTGCCTGTGAACTACAGATTAAAGTCATAGTATTATTTCCTTATTTTTTTTTAAAAAAAACAGTTTATTGAAGTATATCATTCATACATGAACATACATAAACTATAAGTGTTCAGTAAACATCATGATCTTACAAAACAAATATGTATAACATCATACAGGGCTCCCACACCTCACCGCCCCACAAACACCCTGCATTGTTGTGAAACATTTATTAACAAATCATTAAAAAGCATCGTCAAAGTATTACTACTAACTATAGTCTGTGTCTTCCTCCCCTATATATTTATTTAAAGATTTATTTATTTATTTATTCATTCACTCTTATCCATCACCCCCCCCGTTTTTGCTGTTTCTGTGTCCATTCGCTGGGCAACTCTCTGTGTCCATTTCCTGCCCTCTCTTCTTATCCTTCTCCTCTTGTCTTCACTGGAATTTGATCCTCAGAATCCCAGATGCAGGAGACAGGTGCCCTACCACCTGCATGACCTTAGTTCCTGGTTTTTTGGTGTATCTTGTCTTGGCTCTCCCTTATGTCACTATCCTGTTACATCATCATCTTGTTGCATGTCTTGTGGGGTCCAGTGCCTCACCAGCACACAGGGCCTTGTTGCTCACCCACTCTCATGGCCTGGCAGCACACTTGTGGATGGGGTCTGACAGCTCACCTGCTCACAAGCCTGGCTGCTCACCCATACATGGGGCCTGGTTGCCCAAGCACCTTCTATATTTTTCTTTTTTTATTTTTACTAGGAGGTCCTGGGAGTCAAACCCAGGTCCCTCCATAGGGGAGATGGATGCCCAACCACGCAAGCCACATCCATCCCCCTGCTATATCTCTTAAGGTTGACCAAAGATACTCAAAGTTACAATCTTTTCCCATACAGGATGGTCATATAATAAATCCAGCTTAGTTTATCACCAGTGTTCTAAAAACACCAGACCTAGGGAGAAAAACTAGATCTAGGGACACATGCATGGTTTCTAATATAGCGAATGTTTATATTACCCTGATTATCACAAAATCAGGACAGCGAGAATAATCACATTATTATTTACTTCTAACAGTCTGTGTTTTCATATTGGATGCAAAGAAAAATGGCGATTTAAAAAGAATTATATTGCTATTGATCAGAAAAACAATTTGTTAAAATAATTAGTAGGATTGAATAGGCATTTTTCTAAAAAAGATATGCAAATGGACTTTAAACACATGAAAAAGATGATCTATGCATTTGGGGCATGCAACTCTAAACCACAATAAAATGCCACTTCGTAACCACAAGGATGGCTATTATTTAAAAATTCATGGAACATGACAAGTGTTGGAGAAGATTAAGAGACATTAAAAATTTAGTGCATTGTTGGTGGGAATGTAAAATGGTGCAGCCACTGTGGAAAGCAATATGGTAAGTCCTCAAAAAGTTAAATATAGAGCTACCATTTGACCTAGAAATCACACTTCTAGATGTATACACAAAGAGAGTGAAAAAAAGTTGCAGATACATAGAACAAGATTTATAGTAGCATTATTCACAAGAGTGAAAAGCTGGAAAAAACACAAATGTCCATCAACAAATGACAAGATAAACACAATGTGGTAGCTGCACTCACTTGAATGTTATTGCAGTATAAGAGAAAATGAATTATGAGACATGCTGCAACATGCAAGAACTTTGAAACACTATGCTCCTGGAACATGCAAGACTCCTAAGTGCAAAAATTGTATGAGATCACTTATAAAAGATAACTGGGAATAACAAATTCACAGAGATAGAAAGAAGATTGGAGTCTACTAGGTGATGTTTTGAAAAAAAAATAAAATTACAAGAATAGTCTCTTCAACAAATGGTGATGGACAACTGGATATCCACATTCAAAACAATGAAGTTGGACTTCTAGCTCACACCATATGTAGCAGATTGGCATATTTATGAATATCAAAAATAGATATTGGATTATGTTTGTAAACTGGGCTTTTCCTCTGTGTATATTAGAGTGTATTGGAGTCAAAGATTTTACTTTTACTTGATTAAATAATAATTAAGGTTTTGATTGGGCCACATCAGTAGGATGTTGAGTCCCCACAACCTTTGGGGACAGGGACTCACAGAGAAACTGCACCACAGAGAAGAGATTTTGGAGTTTTTGAGCTGGAGCCCTGGGAATTAAGCACACAGAGGAGCTTGATTGTGAGGAAAGAGAAAAGGACCCGGGCAGAGAAACAAGCTATTCACCTGATAGTCTATAGCTGACCTTGTGAAGATAGCAGAGGAGCTGTGCCCAGAAAGAAGCAAGCTCCAGGAAGAGAGGAACCCAGGAAGCTTGAACCCTCACAGATGTTGGCAGCCATTTTGCTCCAACACGTGGCAATAGGCTTTGGTGAGGGAAGTAACATGCTTTATGGCCTGGTAACTGTAAGCTTCTACCTCAGATAAATACCCTTTATAAAAGCCAACAGATTTCTGGTATTTTACATTTCCACCCCTTTTGTTGACTAATACACCATATGTAAAAATTAACTCAAAATCAATCAAAAGTCTTATGTAAACAGTTCTATGACTCAATAGAAAACATAGGTTAATGTTTTATGACCTTGAATTTTTTTTTTTAAGTTTATGTGTGTTATTTAGAGTTTATCCTTACATGGGTACTGAAAATACTTCTGTGACAATTATAGCTTTCTAAGTGAAGATTCTCTACATCCCCAGTGAGGTAGAATAAATTAAGTCATGATAAAAAACACATAGACTTCTTTTGGTGAATAAAACCAGCACCTAGAAAATAATTTTTGCATTATATCCTGTGTTAGCTGTGGCACAAACTCAGATATCTCCCATATGTTCACATTGAAAATGAATTAATTTAAGAAAGAATTAATAGGATTAGTATAAAGAAAAATTCAAAATTCTATAAAGTGATATTTGAAGATAATATCATGGTATCCCAAGGTAAAACTAATATTTTAAATACATATTATAGTTCTTTGAAAATTATAATTAAATTTATAAAAATCTCATTAAAATTATATTGATATGATCTTAATAATGATTCTAAGCAGTATATGGATTTTGAAGAGAATGAATCAAATGAATTTTTATAATAAAAATCATGTGTAATATTAATATTGTAATTCACAATTCAGTTGCTATAGATTTGAAAATCACTAAAGGACAATTACTTGATAAATACTGCAGAGCAATTTGATTAATGTGTCTGAGACACATAAATTTTAATGTGCCTAAAATTAAAAGAGATAAAATTCCAATATCTTATTTTTTATTGTAAAAATATATAAAACATAAAAATTGTCATTTAAATATTTTTATATAGTTTTATTACACAAGTTGGGAAATGACAAAACAGTTATGCACAGGGATAGAATTCCCAGAAAGCAACCTTTCACCAACACACCACACCATTGTGGAACATTTGTTACTGACTATGAAATAATATCATCAGACTATTACTACTAACTATGATTCATAGCATGCATTTGACATATTTTTCCATACCTCTCTATTATTAACACAGTACATCTTTGGCATTGATGCAAGACTATTACAATATTTCTGTTATCTACAGTCCACTGGTAACATTAATTCTATTTTACCCATGACTCTACACATTCCCATCAGCCTACACAAGTGACATACATCCTTTCTAGTTCAAAGGACATTCCTACATTTGTATTATTAACTACAATTCTCATCCACCTCTGAGTTCAATGTGTTATTTAGCCCCTAGATTATTCTCTAGCTTTCTTTCAATTGACATTTACATCCCTAGACTACCCTTTTCAGCCACAGTCCCATAGTAGATAAGAGGAAGGCTGTGAAGGGATACTGATGCTTAATGTATATAGATGTTCTAATTAACTTGACTGTAAATGTGTGCAACAATTTTAATTTTACAAATAATTTGCAATAATTACATTTGTAATCTGTAATCTTCATCATCAATTACTATAACTTTTTCATGCATCAAAACAGAAAGTTTGTACTAATAAAGAAATTTATGGCTCACCTTGCCTCCACCCCCAGCAACTGAAACCTTTAATGAATTTTATTTTACTATGATTTGCTTTATTTTGAATATTGTTATTAGGTGGAATCATACAATATTTCTCTTTTTGTGTCTGGCTTATGTCACTCAGCATAATGTTTTTAAGGTATATTATTCAGTAATAAAGATGAGAAATTATGCAATGTAGGTAAACCATGAAAAGTCAAGAAAAGTGAAATAAAGAATAATAAATTTATAATAAGAATACTGTAGCAAAATAATGTTTGGAAACTTCCAGCATAAAAAAAAAAGAAAAGGCATGTATGTTATTTATGTAAAGATGAACAATAATTATATTCAAAATGGCTATATATTAAATTATTATGATATTCTATATAAAACACAAATTTTTTAATGTTTTTTTTTTTACAGAAGAACACTATAGTTATTTTTCAATATTTTCCTTCCCTCCTTTATGTAAGGATCTACTACAAAAAGTAGAAGAAATTTTACTTTCTAAATTCCATGTCTCATACCTGCTTTAAAGACAAACATACATCACTTTAGGTCATGTCTTATAGGTTATGTAATATTTTCTGACTTATCTCTAGAGAACTAATACTCTAACAAAACATCATCAGTTGCATGTTTAATTTCAATGCAAATAGCATTTATTTATGGAGGCTCATTTTTTCTATTTTTTAAAAGTGTGCATTTGTGGGATTTTTATTAAATTTATCATCTCCTTTTTTTGTGTGCTTTGTGTTATTAGGCACAGTATATATATATTTTTTCAATGACTAAGTATTTCAGTTTTTTTGGAAGCAAATTTCTTGCTGGGTTGGGTGCTGCTGCATGTGATGGTTCCACCTTGAAGACTTCATCATTCAGGTGTGGAAATAGCTGAGATACACTTATATCTTGCAACCAGTAGTAAATCTTGTGATTTCAATGTTCTTTGGTGTCTTCCGGTTTATTTTTCACCTGGTTTCCCTTCTTCATTAAGAAAGTATATGTTATACATCCTTTAAAGCAAGTATGGGTTTCAAGTTTCATGAATGACATTTCTTCCATTTAAATTTCTGTCAGAGGGTATTATTCAGTATTATTTCTGAGACTATTCATTACAATTCATTACAATTTTCTGGTTATTGCAGGATGAGTAACAATCTTACTGGTCAGCCATCCCTGTTTCTGGATTATTTGGATTATCAATTTCTCCAAACATGTTTTCTTTAAAGTGTTGTTAAAGCAGCAATACTACAAAAGAATTAGTGGTACATCTCAATTGAAAATTAAAGGGTTATCACATGAAGATATGGAAGCTCTATGAATGAAACTACAAAATCTGGTGAAAATATCTAAGTATATATATTTACATATAATAATATGTATTATGTAAATATATATTTTGTAAACATTTATTTGTAATATATAATATGTAAAAATATTTTGAATAATTTTGGGAAATAAATTTTCCCAATTTATAGATTTAATGCATTTGAATTGGTATCAAATATGAATGTCATCATTTGTTTTTATGGAGCTGAATTTTATCTAAAACATGAAAAAAGCAAAGAAATTGTCTTGAAATTGCTGAAAACAATGACTTGCTCATGCATAATTTGATATATGAAAAAATATTTAATATTACATTTAATAAAAGAAAGGACTATTCAGTAACTGGTGCAGGACAAATAACTTATTTTAGGAACAGTAAAAGATACTTCATTCCATAGATGTTCCCTAAAACTCAGAGTAATTGAAAAAATAAAATGTGATGAAACAAATAAAAGTACAATGAGAAGAAAACTTAGAGTGATATTTTACTCATTTTATTATGAAACATAGCTTTCTAGGAAAATATTAAATAACAACAAGGAAAAGCATACATTTTATATCACTCAAATAAAAATATCTATATATTTAAAATATAAATAAATGAAAGAACACTTGACCTACTAAGAAAATTATTTCCAATTTATACTTACGATGCATCACTAATAAAATTAGTAAGTAAATAAGTAACAAGAGAGGGCATCCCATAAATCATTAACTTCATCATCAGTTGGGGGACTAGGAAGGTGCACACAGGCAATGTGATAAGACTGAAAAATAGACTGGAAAATTGGATATAAAATGTTATTGGAATTTAGGGACAATTTAAATATAACCCCTTTTCCTCTTCTAAGTTCCAAAAATATAGAGATCACTTCAGAAATCAGATGCATAGAGAGGAAAATGCCAGTCTCGTTGCTTATGATGTTCAAGGTAAAGGTCTGAAAGTGACCAGTTGGCACTCTCCATGAACTAGCATAGATGTGAGAAAACAGGGTGAAGCTATGCCTGGGTCTAAAGAACTGATAAAACAGATACAAAATTACTGTTAAGAGAGAATAAATGAACCCCTCCAATAGCTTCCTACCACTGCCATAACAGGGAACCATAAACTAGATTATTTTAAACAATGGAAACTTATTCTCTTACGGTTCTGGAACTTTAACTTCTGCCTGTTTTCACATAGCTTTCTTCCTTCTGTGCCTGTTTCTGTGTCTTCTCCTCTTCTAATAAAAACATCACATATAAGAGCTGATGTTCCACCCAAGGCTGTTAAGACTTCATCTTAACTTAATAATATCTGCAAATAACATTTTGCAAAATAAGATCATATTCATAATAACTGGGGTAAAGATGTTAAAATATTATTTTGTGGTATAGAAATCAACCCATAATACTCACTTAGTTTTCAAAGCTTGTGTTATACTTTAGCTCAACAAAAACAAATCAGGGCAAGATGGCAGCAGAGTAAAGGAGCTCTAAGAGTTAGCTCATCTTATAAGGCAGTTAGTAATCATGCAGAGCTATCTAAAGCACCTGTTTAAGGGGGCCCAGGAGACCAGGAGAGCTTCCTGCAACATCCTTGAAATAATAGAAGGAGGAGACTGCCTATCTACAGTGAACATCCATGAATAAAGCAGTCCATGTCATGGATGCCAGTGCCCATCCTCCACTGGTGACATAAGCCACCTCAGGAAATATTCTGTGGATGGAGTTGGAAGCTACAGTTCCTAAAAATAAGGGAGGAAGAGATGTTCAAGCACTGACTTCAACTACTGATTAGACAATTAGGCTGGCTAAAGTATAATGCTAAGAGTAGCTAAAATTTGAACCTGTCCAAGTTAGAATGAGTCCAGTAGCCACCATTTTAACTCCACCCCCAGCTTGAGGAAAGCAGACCTGATTGAAAATCACAGTAAATTTAGGGACTTTGCTTCATTCTATCCAGTTTCCACTGCAGCCCTAGCTTAGGCTCCTGTCTCATGTCCAGCAAGAAGGAAGCTGGGGGACGGCAAGTACTAGCCTCTCTGAGCAACTGCAGACAATTTTGGCCGGCACAGACTAGATAGTCTGAAACCTGGGACTCCATTCCCACTCTCCAGTAATATAGGAGGGGAGCTGTGATTCCTCGACCTCTCTGGGCAACTGTAGGTGGTTTCAGCCTGCACAGATTGGTTTTTTGAGTGTCTTCAAGTCCAAACTCCCCCCTTAGTATAGGAGGGGATTGGTGTTTCTTCAGCCTCTCTGGACAACTGCAGATATTTTCAAAATGCACAGATTGGTACTCAGATACCTGTAGCTCCATCTCCACCTCTCAATAGTATAGAAGGGGAAATGTGTTCCCTCAGCCTCTCTGGGTAATTGCAGTCACTTTGGGTCTGTACAGAGTGGTTTGATGGGCACATGGGACTCACTCTTGCCTCCCTTAAGAAAACAGGAGCTGGTGTTTCCTCAGCCTCTCTGGGCACCTGCAAGTGCTTTTGGTCTGCATGAACTAGACTCTTAGTTGCCTGAGGTTACATACACATTGCTGATAGGACTATGGGAGATGGTGCCTTCCCAGACTCTGTGGCAACTGCAGGTGCTTTATCCCCACACAAATTAGATTGTTGGACACACCAGAGTGTCCATCTCCACCCCTGGCAGGGGAGGAGGTGAGTCAGTGCTATGTTAGTCTCGATCCAAGTAGCAGGGGAGGAATGGGTGTGAAACTTCATCAGTCCCTCTGGGCAACTAAGACAGTCTTGGACTGCATGGCTTCAATTACTACACATGTCTGTGGCTCCATCCTTATCCCTGACAGAGGAGAAAGCTGGTAGAAGATCCTTGGAAACAATGAGGTCAGAATCAGCCTCCAAAGCTTACAGTATCAACTACACTTTTGGCTCCTACTACACAACCAGCAAGGAAGAAAGGGTAAGAAAGCAATAACCTAAAGAGAGAACCTGCACCCAGGAAAAATTCACTCAGTAAGACAGATTCCAAGACACCAAGAAAATATTAGAATCCATACCAAGAACGAAGAAGATATGGCCCAGTCAAAGGAAAAAGCTAAGCTTCCAGATGACATAAAGGAGTTGAAACAACTAATCACAGATGTTCAAACAAATCTCCTTAATAAAGACAATGAGATAGCTAAAGAGATAAAGTGGATTAAGAAGACACTGGGTGATCACAAAGAAGTAGAAAGCATACATAGAAATGTAGCAGAATTTATGGGAATGAAAGTATAGTAAATGAAATTTAAAATACATTGGAGACATATAAAAGCAGATTTGAAAAGGCAGAAGTTAGGATCATTGAGCTCAAAGACATGGCCTCTGAAAGTGAACAAACAAAAAACAGATGAAGGAAAAAATGGAAAAAAAATGAATAGGGTCTCAGGGAAGTAAATGACAGCAAGAGATGTGCAAAAGTATGTGTCATGTATGTCCCAGAAGGAGAAGAGAAGGGCAAAAGGACAGAAGGAATATTTGAAGAAATAATGGTTGAAAATTTCCCAACCCTACTGAAGGACATAGATATCTGTGTACAAGAAGCACAACATTCTTCCATCTGAATAAATCCAGAACAACCTTCTCTGAGACACTTGGTAATCAAAATGTCAAATGCCAAAGACAAGAGGGTATTCTGAGAGTAACAAGAGAAAAGCAGTGCATCACACATAAGGGATATCCCAATAAGATTAAATGCTGATTCTTCATCAGAAAACATGGTGGTCAGAAGCTTGTGGTAGGATACTTTTAAGATACTGTAAAAGAAAAACTGCCAGCCAAGAATCTTATATCCAGCAAGATTATCCTTGGCTTGGGAAGCATAGAGAGATTGAGAGGTGATGAGTTTTATTTTATTATTATTATTGTTGTTGTTGTTTTTAGAATAATGAAAATGCATTATGATTTGCCTTCTAGAACAGTAGACACAAAGCAGGCTCAGGACATAGCAAGAAGTTACGGAATTCCTTTTATTGAAACATCAGCAAAGACAAGAAAGGGTGTTGACGATGCCTTCTATACATTAGTTCGAGAAATTCGAAAACACAAAGAAAAGATGAGCAAAGATGGTAAAAAGAAGAAAAAGAAGTCAAAGACAAAGTGTATAATTATGTAAATATAATTTGTACTTTTTTCTTAAGGCATACTTAAGTAAAAGTGGTAATTTTTGTATATTAAAAAAAAAAAGAATGACTGAGGTGATGAGTACACAAATATGTGATTATACTGAATACCATTGATTATACACTTTTTATGGATTTATGCTTTATTAATATGTATCAAGAAAATTGATTTATTAAAAAAAGAGAGTGTGTTTAGAATATTGACAGACAGAAACTGAGAGATTTTGTAACCAAGAGAATGGCTTTGTGGAAAATAGTAAAGAGATTTGCTACAGCATTAAAAGAAAAGGCAGGAGAGAGAGGCTTGGAAGAGAGTCTAGAAATGAAGATTATATCAATAAAAGTTACTAAAAGTGTAAAAAGAGTGCTGAAAATAAAATATGAGAGGCAATACCCAAAGATCAAAATGGGTGAAGAACTGCCTTAATAGTAAAACATTGAATGGTAATGGATTAAACCCTCCAATCCAAAGACACAGACTGGTGGAATGGATATGAAAATATGAGCCATCTATATACTGTCTACAAGAGACTCCACTTAGGCCCAAGGATACTAATAAATTGAAAGACATTATGTTAAGTGAAATAAACCCAACACTGTCCATGTGCCAGCTGGGCCCTGAGCCTCTGCAACACCTACTCTCCAGTTCTTTGGACTCACCCAGGACAACTAACAATGAGGTGAGGATTGACAACCACCATACCAAGGAAATGAGAGATTCTATAACTGCAAGCAAGTTAGTCCCATCCATTGGCTGTACGGGGTCGAAGCCTCCTCTCAATTAGAGGTAGAATGAACATCACCATCCCAGAATTCTCAGGATTTGGGAACAAACTATGGACTAGAGTAGACCTACTGGTATTCTATAAAAGACTTGTGATTCTAGCAATGAAAGAAATTACACTTGGGGAAGTGGACAGCACCAACCTAGACTCCTCAGGATTGGGGGAAGAGCTATGGATAGAGTTGACTTACTGGTATTCTACTATAGACATATTGTGATTCATGCAATGGAAATAATTACAATATTAATGTGGAGCCAGTGGTCACTGGATGCTTTGGGGGCAGGGAGAGGGAAAAGCAGTTGTAATACAAAGGCTTTTTTGGGACTTGGGAATTGTCCTGAGTGACATTGCAATGACAGATACAGGGCATTTTATATCATCATATAACATGCAGAACTGTGTGGGAGAGAATGTGGTATACAATGTGAACTCTGGTCCATGCTTAATGGCAACACCCCATGATGTGTATATCCATTGCAGGTGATGTGCCACACTAATGAAGGATGTTTCAGTGGGAGGTTGTGGGAGATGTGGGAGGTGGGGCATATGGGAATCCCTATATTTTTTGTGTAGTATTTATGTAATCTTAGTATCTCTTAAAAAAATTTATTTTTTAAAAAATGAAAGTACAGCATTGATGTGGAGGCAGCGGCCACTGGAGGCTCGGGGAGCAGAGGGAGGGAAAGACAGGTGTAATATGGGGTTTTAGGGGGACTTGGGAATTGTCCTGATGGCATTGCAATGACAGATATATGCCATTATATATCTTCCCATAATCTGCAGAATTGTGTGGGAGAGAGTGTAAACTGCAATGTGAACTTTGGCCCATGCTAAATGGCAATGACCCAGGATAGATTTATCAACTGCAATGAATGTGCCACACTAATGAAGGATGTTGCTCATGTGGGAGGGTGTGGGACATGTGGGGAGTGGGGCATATGGGAATCCCTATATTTTTTTGTGTAGCATTTGTGTAGTCTAAGTATCCTTTAAAAAATAAAAATAATTGCTGATGTTTCAGGAACCGGGTCCATGAAAACGGTGCTGCGGATGAGAAAAAATGAGACAAATAGAAAAGATGAGAAATAACCGGGGTCAGGGGATCCTCCATCCCCAAAGGAAGTAGAGCATTGCTGCATAAAAAGCCATGGCTTTTATTTAGCTTTAGCACAAAGAAAATAAGTGTGTGCATGTACAAAGGCAATAGATAAGTGAGAGTTTGCAGTTTACTAAAGTCAGCAAGTTTTAAGGGTTAATGGCTCAGTTCTCTTTACATTCCTGCACATAGCAGACCTTGTAAATCTTTATCTAACATATACATGTTAATCTCTTTGAAGCTCAGGATGCCTCCCACCTGTCTCTTCTCAGATCTTACCTCAGTGTCTGGAAACTAAAGGCACCTGTCTCCTACATTCCAAGGCAGCCTGCTTTCTGTCAGTTGTCATGGCCTTTATTTGAAATCCATCAAAACATAATTAAAAAAAGAAATAAGCCAGACAAAAAAGGTCAAATATTACATCGTCTCACTAATATAAACTAAATATGAAGAATAAACACATCAAGTTAAAACCTAGAACACAGGTTATTAGGAGAGAAGAGGAGGACAGAGAAGGTATACAGATGCTTAATATATGTGAAAATTTTAATAAATTGACTGTAAAGTTTGGAAATGAATAGAGGTGATGGTACCACATTATAGTGAATAGAACTATTTCAGCTGTTTTATAAATAGAATATTGGCTGAAAAGGGTAGTCTAAAGATGTAAATATCAATTGAAAGAAAGCTAGAAAATAATCTAGATACTGAGTAACATGGTGAACACAGAGGTGGATGAAAATTGTAGTTAATAACATAAATATGGGAATGTTCTGTGAACTAAAACAAATGTATGTCACTATTGCAAGGTGGTAAGTATGTGGAGAATCATGGTAAAAATACAATTAATGTAACCTATAGACCATAATTAACTGCAATACTGTAATATTCTTGCATCAATGCCAAAGATGCACTGTGTTAATAGTGGGGGGTTATGAAAGGGATATACTAAATGTACACTGTGGTCCAGAGTTGGTAATACTCTGTTGGTGTTATCTCATGATCTGTAGCAAATGTTCCACACCAATATGGTGTGTTCAAGGAGGGTGTTATATAGGAATTCCATACATGTACATGACGGTTTTGTAAGTTCACAACCTTTCTAATAAAAATATATTTTAAAAACACACAACAAAAAACAAATCAGGCATTTTGATCTTCCTTCAAGGGAAGAATGAATAGGCAGGAATAAATTGTCAAAGTTATTCGGATTGTAACTCCTCCCCACTGAAACAGAAGACAATTAATCAAATGTTTTTTCCCCTGATCATTTGGCTGCTTTCTCTTATTTCTACTGTTACCCTGTTGTCTTTTGGGGAGAACTGGTTGGCTTTTTAAAAATTTTACTGAAAGAAAGAAAAATTGGGATAGATTGTCTCACCTCCAGAAGCTACAACCACCAATGAAAAATAAGAGTGAATATTTACTCAGTATTTATTCAAATCTTTCATATTTTACAACCATAAAATATAAACTATTCTGAACTATTAATACAATAAGATTCCATGCTGTGCAAAAATTCAAATTAAACTCATGGGAGAAACACATCAACTATAAAATTCCATTACCAAGAACTCAGGGGGAAAAAATCACAAAGATAAAATCCTCTTTTAATTAAGACTTCAAGTAAATCTATTTTTCTTTTTTATTCTTCTTCAAAGAGTCTCTTCATGTTATAAGTTGATGGATTTCCTCAGCTTCTACTGCATGGAATACTTTTCAGATGGAATATGAGTCATTATTTCAGGGATTCACAAATAATTTTACTGTCAAACATCTCATAAGCCACAAAAATTTCCAATCACTTGGATTTATCACAGAATTATTTCTACATACATGATATAACATTGCATTAAAGGTACTTGATAATTATTGAATGCAGAAATGGTAATATATTTACCAAATTTGCATTCAAGGGTAGGAAAGTAGGCTGAGAAATACTTCTGGAGTTTAGCTTCATGAAAATAGTCTGCTTCTAGTATTCATAAATTACAAACAAAATTCTTTAGGCATATTTTGTTGCCAAAACTTTGTAATGAAACATGTTTGCCATGTGTGAAGATTAGGCTAATGTGTCAACTCTGCCAGGTAATTGTGTCCAGGTGTTTGTTCCAGCAAGCACTGGGCTAATTGTAATACAAGAGCATTTATGGACTTCGATCACCAATGAGTTTATTGCGTGGATGCCTGATTACATCTGCATCAATCAGGGAGATTGCATCAGCAATGGGTGACGCTTTTACCCAATCAATTGAATGCCTTAAAAGGGGAAATGATTTCAACATTCAGATAGAATTTCCCAGCTCGTCTTTGGACAGCCAACTTTTCTCAGAAACTCAACAAGGACCTTTCATTGGACTTTCATCAGAGCCCCTGATTTGCAGCCTGCCTGCAGAACCTGGACTTGTACATCCCCAGAGTCATGAGAGAGACTCTTATAAAATCTCATATTATTGGCAGCTATCTCTTGTTGATTCTGTTTCCCAAGAGAACCCTGACTAATACACCTTGTATGGGAAAAAATAATTACTGCATTATTCAATTTTTGTTCCTTATTTGGGAAATGTACAAAGATAACTCTCCTATGATCAGATTTTATTTCTTAAGCTTTCTTTTTCCTTCCAAAATAATCATAATCTCTTAAAACTCTTTCCTTTCAAGCCCTGTTTCCAGCCTTGGCAAGGCAAGGTTTACACAAACTTCTGAATTTTCCTGGCTTTGTGATTTCTTTCCTTCTGTCCCACTTCTTTCACAAAAACTCCTTAAAGTTTTTAGTTTTATCTTCTTTCATATCTTTGACCTGACAGGCTAGTAATGAGTGTTTTAGTTCTTAGCATTCATTTCTGACTCAGACATTTCTTTTTAAACCTATAGATACTCTCTTCTGGAATTTCCCCTTCTGAAAGATATAACATTTATGACCTGTGGTTCTAGAAAGCATGAAATCTTCAAACAACCTTGCCCAATTTCCCCTCCCAATTTGGATATTCCTCACCATGGTGTCTGGCTGTGAACCCACAGAATACATTCTGCCAGAGTACGATGGACACTTAAGTCTGAAAAATGAAGCAGACCACTCCATATAGTATAATAGGAAGAGTTTACAGACCAAGAGCTGGTCCTGGGTGCCTGCAGGATGTTCTGAGTAACAATCGTCACTGAAGAGATTTACAGAGTGTTATTTAGGGCAAGAACAAGAAGGCACAGAGCCACGTCAGGGTTTGCAAGATCATAAATATGTCTCTTTGAAGTTACTGTTTTAGTTTGCTAAAGATTGTGAAGCAATATACCAGAAATAAATTGGCTTTTACTATGGGGATTTATTAAATAATAAGTTTACAGTTCTGAAGGTGAAAAGATGTCTAAATCAAGGCATCATCAGGAAATTCTTTCTTCCTGAGCTACAGCTGTGGGTTATCAGGCACAATGCAACATCATCAGAAGGTTGCATATATTTGTAGGTATGTCTATATTTATGCCAGCACTACACTGTTTTTATTAATCTGGCATTGGAGTAAGTTTTCAAATCAGAGAGTGTGAGACCTAAAAACATGTCCTTCTTTTGCAATATTGTTTTGGCTTTGGAGGGCCCCTTGCAATTAAATATGATTTTGTGGATTGACATTTCCATTTCTGCCAAAAACAGCTGCTGGAATTTTGATAGATATTGCATTGAGTCTGAAGATTACTTTGGCTAGACCTGGCATCTAAATAGTGTCAAGTCTTCCTGTTCTTGAACATGGAATATGCTGCCATTTAAGTAGGTTTATTTAATTTATGTCATCAGTGTTTTGTAGTTTTCAGTGCACATAATCTTCACTTACTTGTAAACTTTACTCTGAGATATTTTATTCCTTTAGAATCTTTTTTTCAGTTGAATTTTAATAATTCAATTTTAGAATATTCTTTGTACGTATGTAGAAACATAACTGATTTTTGCACATTAATTATATACTTGCAATTTTGCTGAATTCATTAGTTTTAGTAGTTTTCTTATATAATTTGGGAGATTTTCTATACAAAGGCACATGTTATCTGTATACAGAGATAATTTTACTTCTTCCTTTCCAATTTGTATGCATTTTACTTCTTTTTCTTGCCTAATTGTTAAAAAACGATTTGCAGTACAATGTGAATAGCAGTGGTGAAATTGCACGTCTTTGTTTCTCGCTAGACCTCAGGGGGAAGGCTTTCCCTATTTCACCATTGAGTACACTGTTTACTGTAGATTTCCTTCAATTTCTTCTTTTACTCTATTACATTTTTCTGATGAAAACTCTCAGCACACTTTCAAACCACTGATAGTCTTCCTGGATTCCATGAGAAAATGAAATTCTAAGGGACATATTCTCCTAATATATGACTGGTTAACTGTTGACTTTGAACTATGTGTTTTCTATGATTTTATTAAAATGTTTTCATAATTTTTGCAAAAAATGAAACATTATCTGTAATAAGGTCCCCAATTAATTTTTAAAAGCATCTAATAAAAATTTATCCTTAATTTGTCATGAGACAAATCTTAATAAACTTAAGGCTACTCAGCAAAATATGTTCTTAAAAGCTTGAGAACAATAATGTGATATAAAGAAGGAGCCCTTTTAACTAATAGTTTTCAATTCTTTTGGGTCAGTCCTATCAGCCAGCTCCTATTTAAACTATGTACTTCCTTATTGTACAGAAAACTTGGCTGCATTTTCTCTAATTAAGTAAATATCCCATGGTATATTAGATTATAGATATATATTGCCCTCCTTCTACCCACAGCTCTTGGCCCCTTAGATGTTGCATTTAGCCATGCACCTTGCTTTATCCCATTAACTGTGAAATAAAGAAAGACTGTTCCTAGTCTCTATGAGATTTTTTTTTCTTTTTTACCACTTGACACTATGGTAGCTTCTAAACACTTTCATAAAATAAAAATGCTCCAGCTAGTTTCTTCTCTCTGACATGGGATCCACTATGATAGAAGTGGGTGAAATCCAATTCAAATCAACAACTGGAAGCAAAGTAGGTTTTAATGCCATACATACCCACAATTAAGCAATAAATTTTCATTTTTTGTGCCAATGAATTTGAGTTACTCTCTTTTATGCAATGAACACTGAATAATGAAGGAATCCATATTCCACACCTAACCAGACAGGTGGGAATTTTTAATGTACAGCTTGAAAATTTGTGACAAAAGCATACACCAGAGTAACCCCCATCATGATAAAGATAATAACATTTTCACACAGCTACCTCATACTGTTGTCTAACCATTTCCCACCTAGACCCACAGACAACTGCCATTCTGATTTCTTCAACTATATATTAGTTTTACCTTCTTAGAACTTAAAATAACTAAAACCTTACCTATCTATGGCTGACATATTTCTCATAGCTTGGCTAGTTTTGAGGTCCAACAATGTTGCATATACCAAAAGTGTGTTCCATTTAGTTACTGACAAACGCAATCATTTTTCCCATTCACTTGCTTTGGAAATTTGATTTATTTCTAGAAATTTTGTTGTTTATGCTGTTGTTATGTATAAAGACATTATGCACCTTCTATGTAAGTGCTGTTATGTATGTGCATGTTATAATTTTCCTCAGTAAATCCTCATTATGTAATTTGAGGTCATAGGAAAAAGGCATGTTTACCTTTGCATTACACAAACTTATCAACCAATATGGCAGTGTGAGATTCCCCAAATTCTGTTGCCCCACAGAATTTTAGAAAAAGAAGCAAAAACAGGCGGAATAAAATTAAAAAATGGAAGAAGCTCATGGAGCCCTTGAAGCCCTGCCTAACCTCTCTGCAGTATGGTGTAAAGTTTGTCTGCACTCTCACTGTGAATCTCCACAGTTAACACATTAAAACAGTAAATATACAGTGGGCAGCATTTCTTTTTTATATTATTGCAATTTTTATTTTTTTGTATTTTATTTGTTATTTTTTAAACTATTATTATTAATTCATTTTCCTATTAATTTTACTTGGTCATTACTTGGCTTCATTTGGCAAGATTTTGGATCTCAGAAGAGTCACAATTGTGGCAGGGGAGGATCACAGTGGCAGGGTGTCAGTGATGGGGGATGTATGGGGAGGGGTGCACCTGTGGCATACCTCTAAGCTCTAAGGCATATGAATATATGTTCATGGGGTGTTGTCTTTGTAGGTGAACACCCACACAATAACTAAAAGAATATTGAATTTCCATCCAGGGGAGTTTTGCTATATTCTCTAATAGAATGGCAAGAATCCCCTGAGTACAAAGGCAGTGCCTAGTGAATGAAGACAGACTCTTATGCCAGGCCCTTGATACTAATGATTGTACTTATGAACTTTTTCATATGAAATTGAAATGCAGTCTAATATTTTATATTGCCTGAGTTACCTCCTGAAAGCCTCCTTCTTGCACAAATGTGACCTCTCTCTAAGCCAAACACAAATATGAATGTACTACCTTCCTGCCAGCATGAGACATGACTTCCAGGGATGAGAATTTTCTGACACTGAAGGATTATTACCATGCACCAACTAGCAATGAGTCTGGGAAAAGTCCTTAACCAAAAGGGGGAAAGGGTAAACACAAATGAGTTTTTATGGCTAAGAGATTCCAAACTGGGTCAGGAGGTCATTCCAGTGGTTATGCTTATGCATGACTCAGCAGGATGTAATTCCACAGTAAACATTACCTCAAACAGCAGGGCTTCTGAGGGTTCTAGAGACATCCAAACACTGTAAGTAAGTCAGACAAGCTCAGGAATTCAGTACCCTGTTAGTGAACTTTATTTTGGAATTTATGCTCTCCAGTGTAACAGAGTTAGGCTCATAAATAGTTTCCCTACACATTGCTCTTCTGCCTGTTTTATTTGAACCTATAATTAGCACCATACTTGTTAAATATATGTCCCAGAGACTTAAATCTTAAATCACTCCCATTTCAACTCCTTGATTCCTGGACCCTTGGATACCATCTATGGGATAAACAGCACCATTGAGTGGATGCTGACTTCGAGCATACAAAGTATCTTGGAAAACATTGCCCCAGCCCTGCAAGGTATTGCCACCTAGTTGGCAATGTAATTGAGTATTCAAGAGGCCATTCAACTGTTCTATATTCCAGCTGCTTCAGGATGATGCGGAACATGGTTAGACCAGTGAATTCCATGAGCATGTGTCTATTCCTACACATGATTTGTTGTGAAGTGGGTTCCTTGATCAGAAGCAATGTTGTGTGGAATGCCATGTTGGTGGATAAGACATTTGATAAGTACACAAAACGTAGTTTTGGCTGAAGCATTGCATGCAGGGAAAGCAAACACATATCCAGAGAATGTGTTTATTCCAAATAGAAAAAAAATCACTGATCCTTCCTTGATGGATGTGATCCTTTGCAATCAACAGGCCAACAGGTAGCAGACTGATCACCTTGGGGAACAGAGCAATATCTGAGGCTGGATGCAGTTCTCTGTTGCTTGGCTTGCATGGCTTAGATTATTGCACATGGCTGTGGCTCCATCCTTAACCCTGGAAGGGAAGAAAGTTGACAAAAGTTCATCAATTCTTTGAGCAAATCAGGCAGCTTGAGCAACTCAGCCTCCATGAATAACAGTACCAACTGTATCCTCATCTCTACTCCACAGTCAGCAAGTGAGAAAGGGCAAGAAACATATGAAAGAAAGTCAAACAAATTCAGATTGTCTAAACATGAGCCACTTTAACATTCTAAATTCAGATGAAACAAGTATCAAAGAAGGATTGTAGCACAAAGCCAATCAAATGGAAAGCCCTAGATTAAGGAAAGAAACTGTGTTCAGAATAAATGCATCTAGTAAATGAGATACTAAGACACCAAGAAAGAATTATAATCCATGCCAATAAACAGGAATATATGGCCTAATCAAAGGAAAAAGTTAAGCCTTGAAGTGACATAACGGAGTTAAAACAACTTATTACAGATATTCAAACAAATCTCCTTAATAAATTCAGTGATATGGCTAAAGAGAAAAATGATATTAAGAAGATACTAGGTGGGCACAAAGACGAATTTTTAAACATATATAGAAAAATAGCAGAAATTATTGTAATGAAAGTCACATAAAATGAAATTTAAAATAATCTGGAAGCATATAACAGAAAATTTGAAGAGGCAGAAGAATGGATCAGTGAACTTGAAGACAGGACCTCCAAAAGTGAATATACAAAAGAATAGATTTTTAAAAAAGGAATGGAAAAAAGTTGAACAGGGTCTCAGGGAAATATATTACAGCAAGAGACATGCAAACATATGTATCATGGGTGCCACAGAAGGAGAAGAGAAAAGAAAAGGTCAGAAGGAGTATTTGAGGAAATAATAGTATAAAATGTCCCAGCCATTTTGAAGGGCATAGATATTCTTTCCAAGAAGCACAATGTACTCCCCCCTTAATAAATCTGAATAGACCTTCACTGAGAGACATATTAATCATGATGCCTAATGCCAAAGATGAAGAAAGAATCTTGAAAGCAGCAAGAGAAAAGAGATTTGTCACATACAAGTGATGCCCAATAAGTTTAATTTCTCATTTATTATTTGGAAACTATGGAGGAAAGAATGCAGGGGTCTGATATATTTCAGATACTGAAAGAGAAAAACTGCCAGCCAAGAATCTTATATCTGTTAATATTAGTCTTCAAAAATGAGGGCTAATTTAGAATATTCACAGATAAACAGAAACAGGGAGAGTTTCTAACCAAGAAGTGAGCATTGTAGGAAACATTAAAGGGAGTGCCACAGCCTGAAAAGAAAACACAGGGGAGAGAGGCTTGGACATGTGTCTTGAAATAAAGATTATATCAGGAAAAGTAACCCAAAGTGTAAAAAAAAGTGGTGAGAATAAGACATGAAGATAAAACCCAAAGGTCAAAATGGGTGAGGTAAGAACTGTCTTTAGAGTAATAATGTTGGATTTTAAATGATTAAACTCCCAAATCAAAAGACAGACTGGTGAAGTGTATAACAAATATGAGCTCTCTCCCAAATGTCTTCACACTCACCTTCAACACAAGGATACATGTAGATTGAAAGTGAAAGGCTGGAAAAAGATATTCCTCACATGTAGTAATCAAAAGAAAAAAGCTCTAGTAGATACACCTACAGTGGGTGAAATACACTTTAAAAGGAAAGCATTTATTAGAGACAAGAAAGAACATTATATATTAACAATGTGGCAATTCATCAGAAAGAAATAACAATAGAATGTGTATATGCATGTAACCAATGCCCTAAATTATATGAGGAAAAAACAGTGACAAAACTGAAGGAAGAAATAGATGTTTGTACAATAATATTTGGAGATATCAATACACAACTCTGATCATTGGAAAGAATATCTGTGCAGAGGTTCTATAAAGAAGCTGAGATCTTGCATAATATGATAAAAGAAGAAAATCTAATAGTCATATACAGAAAATTGGACTTCAAAATAAGAGAATATACATTCTTCTCAAGTGCTCATGGATCCTACTCCAGGACAGACCATATGTTTGTTAATGAAAGAGATCTCAGTAAATTTTAAAAGATTGAAATTATAAAAAGCATTTGCTCTGATCATCATGGAATAAAGCTGGAAATCAACAGGAAAGAAAAGAAAAAAACTCACAAATATATGGAGATTAAACAAAACACTCTTAAATAATCAGTAGCTCCAAGAAGAATTTGCAAGAAAAATCAATAAATATCTTGAGGTGAATGAAAATGAGAACAAAACATATCAAAACATATGCAGGGAAGGTAGTTCTGAGAGAGACATTTACAGCCTTCAATGCTTACATTAGAAAAGAAGAAAGAGCTAAAATCAATGACCTAACTGCACTGCTAGAAGAACTTAAAGAACTCAAGTATTCTCAAAACAAGGAGAAGAAATGAAATAACAAAGACCAGAGTAGAAATAATAGTATAAAATGTCCCAGCCATTTTGAAGGGCTGGGAATTAACAAAACTAAAGGGTGTTTTTTTTTTAGAAGATTGAAAAATTGACAAACCCTTCGTGTGACTGAAAAAGTAGAGAAGCAAATAAATAAAATTATAAATGAAAATGTGGACATTACTACATACTGACAGAAATACAAGTGATCATAAGAAGATATGATGAACTACTATATGCCAAGAAACTAGATAATGTAGATGAATTTGAAAAAATTCTTAGCAAAATACTAACAACTTACATTGACTTTAGAATTCAAACGTACAAGAAACAACTCAAAATTAGAGGACGAAACAGTCATTAACCAACTCTCCAAAATGAAAAGCCCAGCACCAGATTGCTTCACAAATGAATTCTACCAAGTATTCAAAGTAGATTTAAAACCAAAAATAATTAAACTCTTCCAAAAAATTGAACAGGAAAGAACACTAGCAAATTCATTTTATGAAGCCAATATCACCCTAATACTAAAGTCAGATAAAGATATTACAAGAAAGAAAATTAAAGACCTATTTCACTAATGAATATATATGCAAAAATCCTCAACATACTTGCTAATTGAATTCAACAACACATTAAAAGATTTATTCATCATATTCAAGTGGATTTTATATGAGGCATACAAGGGTGGTTCAACAGAAGAAAGTCAATCAGCATAATAATCTACATTAATAAATAAATAAAAAATCACATGTTCATCTTGATTGATAAAGAAAAGACATTTGATGAAATAGAGCATCCTTTCTTGATAAAAAATACTCCAAAATTTAGGAAATGAAACATTCTTACATGATAAAGAGTCAATATGAAAACCCACAGCTCATATTGTACTAAATGATCAAAGCCTGAAAGAATTCCTGCTGAGATCAGGAGCAAAGGAATAAGACAATGATGCCCACTATCAACGTTCTTGTTCCATATAGTGATAGACGTTCTAAGAAGATCAATCAGGCAAGATAAATAAATCAAAATTGGAAAGTAAGAAATTAAAATTTGCTACTTAGAGATGATATAATCCCACACCTTCAAAATCCTGAAAAATCTACAGCAAAGCTACTGGAGTTATAAATGAGCTCTTAACAGTGGCAGCATAGCAGATTAATATTTTAAAAAATTAATAGTGTTTCTATAAACTAGTAGTGAGAATCTGAGAAGGAATTCAGGAAACAATTTCATTTGCAATGATAACTATAAGAATCAAATACTTAGGAATAACCTTAACTAAGCATGTAAAAAAAAAACATGTATTCATAATACTACAAGGCATTTCTAAAGGAAATAAAAGAAAACCAAAATAAATAAAGAACACTTTATGTTCTTGGACTGTAAGAATAAATATTTTTAAGATGTCAATTCTACCCAAATTGATATCCAGTTTCAAGGCAATCCCAAAAGAATTTCAATAGCCTTTTTTAAAGAAATGTAAAACCCAATTTTCCAATATATTTGGAAGGGTAGTGGCCCTGAATAACCAAAAACATCTTAGGAATTCCAAGGTTGGAGGACTCTCACTTCAGGATTTTAAATCATATTACCTGGCTATAGTATAAAAACAGCATGTTACTGACATAATAAAGATAGACATGTAGATAAATGGAACTGAATTGATGCTTCAGAAACTTACCCTCAGATCTAGATTCAAGTGATGTTTGATAAGGATTTCAAGTACAACCAACTGGGCCAGAACAGTTTATTCAACAAATGTTTCTGGGTAAATAGGATATCCATATCCAAAGGAAAACAAGAAGACCCTTATTTCACACTTTATCCAAAAATTAATTCAAAATAGACCAAAGACCTAAATATGAAAACTGGAAACCCAAAAAACTCCTAGAACAAAATGTAGAGAAACAACTTCAGTACATGTTAGTAGGTGGTGGGTTGTTAAACCTTATATTGAAAGTACAAGCAACAAAAGAAAAAAAAATGGGTAAATTGGACCTCCTCAAATTTAAAAAGTTTATAATTTAATGGACTTCATCAATAAATTGAAAAGAAAGCACACACAATGGGAGAAAATATTTGGAAACTACATATCCAATAAACATTTGGTTTCCAGGCAAAATAAAGATATCACATAAGTCAACAATAAAAGAGCAAGCAATCAATTAAAAATGTATAAAAGTCTTAATTAAACATTACTCTAAAGAAAAAATACAAATGACAAAAAACAGGTGAATAAATGTTCAATATCACAAGCTATTAAGAAAATGCAAATCAAAACTACAATGAAAGCTTCAGAAACATGGCTCAAAGTAGTAAGGTAGGACCCAATTCTCTCACGGAAACAACAAAGAAAGGGCCAAAAACTGTCTGAGGGACATTGTATAGGAAACAGCAGACCAGGACCGTGCTACAGGACTCCCAGAAGGTGGAGAAACAACAACACAAGAACCCAAAACAAAAAATGTGAGTTACCAAAAGCCAGCAGTGGCTGGGAAGTGCTCCCGCCTCCCACCCCAAGATATTAAGCCAGTGTAAAACAACTGTCTCACTGCACACAACTGAAAGGGGAGCAGATATCTTCCTCCCTGTCAGTTGTTACATAGGAAAATGGAGGGGGAGTCAGATGGTTTTTCTTCTTTGAATTTGGCCAACAGAACCCACTTTGAATCTCAACTCTGGCCAGACCAAAACACAGTAAAGCAGAGATTGAAGCACCACCGTGGAAATATGAATGGGCAAGCATAATCTGATGTTTTGTCTGGCAATTGCATGGACAAAAACTTCTTTTTGGTCTCTCTCTACCCTAAGTCCTGGGAGAAAATCTGCACCCCATTAGTGAGACCTTGGAAAGATTTTGGTAAGTAAAACTGGGAAATTTTAAAGACATACAATCAATTAAACCAAATATCAAAGAAGAGCTTTGAAAAAATGGTGAAGAGAGAGAAATTTGCCATTAGAGTCAATTCACCAAAATATTCAGATGTCTAGACATCAGTAAGAAATTAAAAGCCATATTTGGAAACAGGAAGAGATGGCCCAGCCAAAGGAACTAACCAAATATAATGAAGAGATGCAGGATATAAGAAAATTAATCAATGAAAATCACACAACTCTTCTAAATCAATCGAAAGAATTGAAAGAAAATATGACTATGGAGATAAAAGATAATACAGAACAATACGTGAGCATAAAGAACAATTTAAAAGCCAGGAAGGTAAAGCAACAGACCTTATGGTAATGAAAGACATGTTGTAAGAGATTAAAAATACATTAGAGGGGGGCGGATATGGCTCAAATGGTTGGGCGTCCGTCTGCCATATGGAGGGACCTGGGTTCGATCCCCGGGACCTCCCGGTAAAATTAAAAATATATATATAGAAGGCGCATGGGCTGCCAGGCTCTTTGTGCCGGTGAGCCGCCAGGCCCCGGGAGCCATGCAGCAAGATGATGACGTAACAGGAATGAGACGCAGGGGAGAGACAAGACGAGATACTATGAAAGCCAGGAACTGAAGTGGTGCAGGTGGCAGAACACCTCTCTCCTACATCAGAGGTCTCCAGGATCGAATCCTGGTGAAGACTGGAGGAGGAGGATGAGAAGAGATGGCAGGAAACGGACACAGAGAATTGCCCAGCGAATGGACACAAAACAGCAAATGGGGAAGGGGGGGTTAAAATGGATAAAATAAATAAATAAATCTTAAAAAAAAAATACATTAGAGGCACATGGGTGCAAATTTGAATTGCTTAAAGGCAGAATTAGTGATTTCAAAGACAAAACTTCTAAACTGGATAAAACAGGAGAACAGAAAAAAATGAAACGGTGTCTCAGAGAATTGAATGACAGCACAAAATAATCAAATATACACATTATTGGTGTCCCAGATCAAGAAGAAAATGGAAAAAAGGCAGAAAGAATATTTGAAGAAGTGATGACCAAAAATTTCAAAATCCTTATGAAACACATAGATATCAATATCCAAGAAGGACAATGCAACTCAAACAAGATAAATCTGAAGAGACCTACCATGAAACCCTTATTATTCTGAATGAAAAATATCACAGAGATAAAGAGAGGATACTGAAAGCAACAAGAGGAAGCAAATCATCTTATACATAATCTTGATAAGATTAGGTGCTAAACTCATAAGAAAAAATGGAGGTCAGAAAAATGTGATAAAATATATTTGAAATACTGAAAAAGAAAAGTTGCCAGCCAAGAATTCTGTATCCATCAAAATTATCCTTCAAAAATGAGGATGATTAAAAGTCTTAACAGAAAAAAAAAAAAAAAAAAACAACTGATATAATACCAAAAGACCAGAATTACAAGAGATAATAAATGGAGTGCTGCAGCCCAAGAGCAAATACCAAGGGTGAGAGACTTAGAAAAGAGTACAGAAATTAAGATTTTAGAAAGGGTAAATTAAATGGTAAAAAGACAGATAATAATACTTTAAGGCAACAGAAAGCCAAAGGACAAAATTGAAAAAGTAATGCCTTTACAGTAAAAACATTGAGTGTCAATGGCTTGAATGCCCCAATCAAAGACATAGATGAATAAAATGGATTAAAAAAAATATGAACCATCTATATGTTGTTTACTAAAGACTCACTCCAGATGTAAGGACACAAACAGGTTAAAAGTGAAAAGTTGGAAAAATGTATTTATGCAAATAGTAATCAAAAAAGAACAGAAGTAGCAATACCAATATCAGAAAAATAAATTTTAAATGCAAAACTGTTATAAAGGATGAAGAGGGTCATTATATTTAATAAAAGGGTCAATATGCCAAGAAAAAATATGTATACAAAATATTTATGCACCTAACCTGAGTGCTTTAAGATACATGAGGCACACACTGTCAAAACTGAAGGGAGAAACAGATGTCTCTACAATAGTAGTTGGAGACTTCAGTACATCACTCTCAGTATTGGATAGAACATCTGGACAGAGGATAAATAAACAGAAAGCTTGAATAATATGATAAAAGAATTAGACCTGACATCTATAGAGCATTGAAACCCTCAAACAGCAGGCTATATACAATTTTCAAGTGCTCATGGATAATTCTCCAAGATAGAAGATATGCTGGGTCACAAGACAAGTCTCAACAAATTTAAAAAGATTGAAATCAAACAAAACACTTTCTCTGATCTTAACAGAATACAGCTGAAAATCAGTAATGGAAGGAAAAAAAGAAAAATCATAAATATATGGAGATTAAAGAAACACACCCATAAATGATCATTGGGTCAAAGAAGAACTATCAAGGGAATTCAACAAATACCTTGATATGAATGAAAATGAGAATATAACATATCAAAACCTATGGGACACTGCAAAGGCAGTGCTGAGAAGGAAATTTATAGTCTGTAATGCTTACATTAAAAAGAACAAAGAGCTGAAATTGATGGTCTGACTACAAACTTGGAGGAACTAAAAAATGAACAGCAAAATAATCCCAAACCAAGCTGGAGGAAAGAAATAATTAAGATCTGAGCAGAAATAAATAAAAATGAGAACAACAACAACAACAACAACAAAAACAGCAGAGAATAAAAAAAATGAAAAAATGTTACTTTGAGAAAATCAACAAAATTGACAAACACTTAGGTAGACTGACAAAGAAAATGAGAGAAGACACCAATAATACATTAGAAATGAGATAGGATTCAATACCACTGACCGCAGAGAAATAAGAGAGATGATAAGATGATCTTATGAACAACTGTATGCCAAAAAACTGGACAATGTAGATGACATAGACAAATTCCTAGAAATACATGAGCCACCCACACTGACCCTATAAGAAATAGAAGACAATAGCAAACCAATCACAAGTGAAGATATTGAAACAGCCATCAAAAACCTCCCAAAAATGAAAAGCATGGAACCAGATAGCTTCACATGTGAATTCTTTCAATCATTCAATGAAAATCTAATATCAATCTTTTTCAAGTCTTCCAAAAAATTGAACAAGGAAGAATACTATCAAACTCATTTTATAAAGCCAACATCACCCTAATAACAAAACCAGATAAACATACTAAAAATAAAGAAAATTACAGAATAATATCTCTAATGAATATAGATGCAAAATTCCTAAATGAAATACTTGCAAAAAGAATCCAAAAGCACGTTGAAAGAATTATATACCATTATCAATTCGGTTTTATCCCAGGTATGTAAGCAGGGTTGAACACAAGAAAAGCAATTAGTGTGATATACCACATAGATTAATTGAAGAAGAAAAATCACATGATCCTCTTGAGTGATGCAGAAAAGGCATTTGACAAAATACAGCACAGTTTCTTGAACAAAAAACTAAAAAATATTGGTATAGAAGGAAGATTTCTCAATATAGTAAAGCACATATATGAAAAAACTACAGCTAGCATTTTACTCAATGGTCAAAGACTGAAAGCCTTCCTTCTGAAATCAAGAATAAGACAAGGATGTACTATCACCGCTGTTATTCAATATTGTGCTTGAAGTTCTAGCTAAAGCAATTAGGCTAAATAAAGGAATAATAGTTTACCAAATAGGAAAGGAAGAAGAAAACCTCACACTATTTGCTGATGATATGATCCTATATGTAGAAAATCCTGAAAAATAAACACCAAAGTTACTAGAACTATTAGAGTATTTCAGCAAATTGATGGGATATAAGATGTGCATTCTGAGAGGAATGGATCAAGAAAAAAAATTCCACTTATAAAAGCAAATAAAAAATCAAATATTTAGGAATAAACTTAACCAAGGACATAAAGGACCCATATTAGAAAATTATAACCATTGTTAAAAGAAACAGAAGGAGAATTAAATAAATGGGGGGACATTATGTATTCTTGGATTGAAGCCTAAATAACTTTAAGATTTCAATTCTACCCAAACTGAGTTACAGATTAAACACAATCCCAATTAAAATCCCAAGTCTTTTTTGAAGAAATGGAAAAACCAATTATCAAATTTATTTAGAAAGGTAAAGGGCCCTGAATTGCCAAAAAGCCCTTAAATAAGAAAAACAATTATGGAGGACTCTCACTTCCAGACTTTAAAGCATATTGCTTACATACAGCATTAAAAACAGCATGGTACTGTCGTAAAGACAGACATAATGACCAATGGAACAAAATCAAGAACTCAGAAATAGACCCTCACATCTACAGTCGAGTGATTTTTGTCAAAGCCGTTAAGTCCTTATAGCTGGGCCAGAACAGTCTACTCAACAAATGGTGCTGGGAGAAATGTATATCCATATCAAAAAAAAAAAAAAAAGAAAGAAGACCGATATTTCACACTATATACAAAAGTTAACTCAAAATGGTTCAAAGACCTAAATATAAAAGCTACAACGGTAAAACTCCTAAAATAAAATGTAGGAAAATATCTTCAAAATATTGTGATAGGCAGTAGTTTCTTAAACCTTACACCCAAAGCATGAAAAACAAAAGAAAAAAAAAATAAATGTGACTCCTGAAAAACACATTTACACCACAGTGGACTTTGTCAAAAGGATGAAATGGCTGCTGACTCAATGGGAGAAAATATTTGGCAATCACATATCCTATAAGGGTTTTATATCCATGATATATAAGGAGATCATACACTTCAACAATAAAAAGACAAATTACCCAAATAAAAGATGGTCAAATGACTTGAAAAGACAGCTGTCCAAGGAAGAAGTAAAATGGAAAAGAAACATATGAAAAAATGTTCAATATTGCTAGCACTTATGGAAATGGAAATCAAAACTGCAATGAAATATCATTGCACACCCATTAGACTGGCCATTATTAAAAAGTCAGAAAACTGTAAACGTTGGAGAGGATGTGGAGAGATAGGAACACTTATTCACTGTTGGTAGGAATGGAGAATGGTGCATCCACTGTGGAGCACTCTCTGGCATTTCCTAAGGAAGTTGAATATAGACCTGCCAAACGACCCAGAAGTACCATTTCTAGGTATATATTCAGAAGAACTGAGAGTAGTGACATGAATAGACATCTTCACACTGATGTTCACAGCGGTGTTATTTAAATAGCCCAAAGTCAGAAATAACCCAATTGCCCTTCAACTGATGAATGGATAAACAAATTTGTGGCGTATACACATGATGGGATATTATCCAGCGATAAGAAGAAATGAAGTCATGAAGCATATGACAACATGGATGAACCTGGAGGACCTTGTATTGAGTGATGCAAGCCAGACACAAAAAGACAAATACTGTATGATTATGCTATTATGGACTAAATATATTATGTAAACTCATGGAATTAATAATTAGATTATAGGTTACCAAAAAATAGAAAGATGGTAGAGAATGAAAAGCTGAGGGTTAACCTGTGCACAGCTGGTTAAAATGTTGTTTATAAATCTTTAGAAATGAACGTTAATGATGATAACATATCATGCTTTTTGTGACTAGCAGAGATATTCTATGGGTATGACAGTGGTTGTAAGGGAAAGCCTAAGGACATATGTGCTATTAGAAGGAAAGCTAAATAATGTAACTTGGGATGTATAACACAGTGAAAACTCATGTGAAATATGAATATGGGGGATATTGCATATATAAGACTGTTTTCACAAAATATGAATACAGATAAACTAGAGAGAAGGAAACAGAATATCAGTTTTGTTAAAAATTATTTAGTTACACAAGATTATAATATATTATATCTGTAAGTTAAATGCCAGTGTATTTTAGATTGAACTGTATTCTAGATATGATCTGCAATATGTTCTACCATTTGATAAGGTGCTTTGTCACATTCTTGGTAATGTCATTTGATCATGAAAGTTTTATTTTCATTTTGCTCGGAATTTCTATTTTTGTTTTTGTTTTTCCCACTTATAGTATTATATCTAAGAATCCTGTGCATAATATATGGTCATAAGATATTGCTCTTACAATATTTCTAGCATTTTTATAGTTTATCTCTTATCTATATTTTTATAATCCATTTTTAGTTAATTTTTGGGTTTGATGTGATAACAGAGACGAATTCTTTTGCTTGCCTTTAGATATCCAGTTGTTCCAGCACTGTTTGTTGAAAAGATTATTTTCCCACCTGATTTGTCTTGGGTCCCTTGTGGAGAATAATTGTGCATAAATGTATGTGATTATTTCTGAACTATCAATTCTCTTTAATATTAATGTAAAAGGAAATTTATTTCCAATTTCCTTTTTTAACTTATATTTATTTGCCATTCATGCATTTTTAAATGTTATAGTTTAGGATATTAATTACAAATACAATGTGTCATACCATCACCAGCATATTTTTACCAGTTTTTTCATCATTCTAAATAAACCTCTGTCTCCATTCAGCAATAATTTCCATCACCTCCCTCCTGCCATCCCCTGGCCACATCAAATCTACTTTCTGTCTTTATGAATGGTCTTATTCTATATATTTCATATAAATGGAATAATACAATAATTTTGCTTTTTGTCTGGATTATCTTGCTTAGTATAATATTTTCAAGATCCATTCATGTTGACCATTTATCCATTTATCAAATTTCATTCCTTTTAATGAGGAATAATATTCTATTGTTTATCTATCTGTTGATGGACACAACTTATTTTTAACATTTGGCTATTGCAATTAATTCTTCTATAACTTTGAGATACAAGTATATGATTCCTGTTTTCAGATTTTTGGGTACACATTTAGGAGTGGAAGTGCCAGGTCATATGGTAATTCTTTGTTTAGCTTGTTGAGAAAATGCTGAGCTGTTTTCCTCAGTAGTTACATTATTTTGCCTTACAACAAACAATGTAAAGTATTCCAATTTCTCAACAGCCTCATCAAAACTTGTCATTTTACATTTTTTAAATAATAGCCATCTGAGTCATTGTAAAGGGGTATCTCACTGAGATTTTGATTTGCAGTTCTTAAATGGCTAATTATATTGAGCATATTTTCATGTGTTTATTGACCATTTGTATATGTTCTTTGGAGAAATGTCTGCTACAGTCCTTTGCCATATTTTAATTTGGTACTTTGTCTTATTGTCGTGGAATTGTAGGATTTTTAAAAATTCTTTTATTAAAGAAGTTGTGAGCTTGCAAAACAATCATGCATAATTTGGAGAATTCCCATACATCACCCCTCCACAATCATCTTGTATTGTTGTGGAAAATTTGTTACAGATTGTGAAAGAACATCATCAAAATATTACTTCTAACTGTGGTCCACAGGTTACATTTGGTGTATTTTTCCAACTTCCTTATTTTTAACACCATGCATAAGTATTGTATATTTGTTATAGTTCAGGAGAGAATGCTCTCATATTTGTACTGTTAACCACAGTCTCTCACCTACCACATGGTTCACTTTGTTATAGAGTTTCATGCCTTGTACAATCTGTCAAAAATGCATACTCAGTGGCTCGCAGTTTCATCACAGACTTGTGCTATCATCCTTTCAGACAAGGTTTATGTTACTTCCAAAAAATATATATATTACAGATTTAGGGTGTTAGATGGGGGCATTTGGGACAGGGCACACCTGGGGCAGGCTTCTAGGGAGCGTGCGAGTGCTCATTTTCTCATAATGTGTTGTATCAGTGGGTGGAGACTCACATAATGAATGGGAAGGAGTTGGACTCCCATCCTGGGGAAGACTGATAGTGTTCTCAAACATTATCAAGGGTGTCTCTTGAGAGCATGGGAAGTTCCTAATAGGGGAGAACAGAGTTATGTGTCAAGACATCATTGTTGTTGCAAGTAATAATGAATTTTGTCATCCAAGGAGTGAAGCCAGGTGATCATCATGGGCCCCAAGAGAAGGGGAAGGGAAGAATAGAAAAGATGTAACAAGGGGTATTTAGTGGGAAATTGAAGTGTTCTACATGATCTTGCAATGATGGACACAGGCCATTTAAATATCATCAGAATTTATAAAAGTGTATGGCCTAAAATATAAACCGTAATATTAACCATTGACTATGGTTAGTAACTATGTTTCACTATTTGTATATCAGTTGTAATAAATATACCATCCACATGTAAAAAGGCATTAATATGGGAACGGGGAAAAAGGGGTAGAATGTTGGGTATATGGAGTCCCTGTATTCTGTATGTGACTTCATTGTTACCTAATATTTCTCTGAAAACAAAACATAAAATGTAAGACCCTGGGTAATAAATGGATGAAAATGTCTCATACATCGAGGACAACAGATATTACAGCAATGAAAGGCAAAAGGTCAAAAAAATTTTAAAAATATTTTTCATTATTTTTAATAACCCAATTTTTAAATTTTAATTTATTTTTAGTTTAAAAATTATTATATTTTATTTCTTGTATTTAAACTTATCATTATTATTTAATTTTCCTATTAATTGTATTTGGCTATTTTATTGACTTCATTTTTTAAGAAGCTTTAGATCACAGAAGGGTTACAACTGGGGCAGAGGAGGAATATTGGCATTGGGTGTCAGTGATGGGGGGATACATGGGTAGAAGGTCACCTGGACATATATATAAGGCATATAAATGTGTACAAATATTCACAGGGCATTATCACAGTTGGTGAAGATTCACACAATAACCAAGAGAATATTGAATTCCCATCCTAGAGAGCTCTGCCATGTTCTCTAAAGGAGGAGCAACAGTCCTGCATATGCAGGGGAAATGACTGGTGAAGGAGGATGGTCCATTGATGGGCCCTTGATATTGATATCTATGCTTGTGAGCATTTCCTCTTGAAATTGAAAATTAGACTAGCATTGTGGGGTGCCTTAGAGTTCCCTCCTGAGACCCTCCTTTTTGCTCACATGTGACCTCTCTCTAAGCCAAACTCGGCATATGAATGCATTACCTTCCTCCCAGCATGGGGAAGAGTCTCCCTGGCACCAAGGGATTCTTACCAAGCACCAACAAACAATGCAACTGGAAAAAGACCTCAAATAAAAGGGGGAAAACATAAAGACAAATTAGTTGATGTGGCTAAGAGACTTCAAAATGTGTAAGGAGTTCATCTGAGAGGTAACGCTTATGCTGCACATCTCAGCAGGATCTCATAGACTGCCAAAGTGGATACTACCTCAAATAGTGGGGCTCTTGAGAGCTCTGGAGATACCCAGTTCCTATGGTCAGGTCTGTTAACTCCAGAGTTTGGTGCCTTGCCACTGGGCCTTACTTTGCTGTTTGTGCTCTTGAGAGTGACAAAGAGTTTGACTCAGTTATGGTTTCTCTGCACATGGCTCATCTATCCCTTCTGTTTGAACCTATACTTGGTGCTGGAGTTGGTAGGTGTACACCCAAGAGACTTGAATCTTTGACCTGTCCATGAGTCAGATGGGCCCTGAGCCTCAGCGGAATTGCAACACCTACTCTCCAATTCATTTGACTCACCCAGGAAAACTAAAAAGGAGGTTAGAATGGATAACCACCACACCAAGGAAATGAGAGAGCCTACAACAGCCACAAAGAGAGCCCCATCCATCGGCTGTATGAAATCAAAGCCCCCTCCCAGTTAGATGTGGAGTGGACATCACCATTCCAGAATCCTCACGTTTGGGGAATGAACTGTGGACTAGAGTAGACTTACTGGTTTACTATTATAGACTTATTGTAGAGACAGTGGCCATGGGGTTTGCTGAAGGCAGGGAGAGGCAAAAAGAGGTGTAATATGGGGGTTTTTCAGGACTTGGGAATTATCCTGAATGACATTGGAATGATAGATATAGGTCATTATATATCTTCCCATATCTTGCAGTATAGTGTGGGAGAGAGTGTAAACTATAATGTGAACTATGGTCCATGCACCGTGGCAATGCCTCAGGATGTGTTTATCAATTTCAATGATTCTGTCACACTAATGAAGGATGTTGTTTATGTGGGAGGGTGTGGGAGGTTTTGGGAGCAGGGCATATGGTAATCCCTATTTTTTGTATCATTTATATAATCTAAGTATCTTTAAAAAATAAAAAATATTTTTTTAAAAAATAGACTTAGTTATGATTATAAAGCAGGCACCACCAAGCATGGCAGAGGCAAGAATGGAAATCTCATTTCTGAAGATATCAGAACAAAAGAGCCTAATCAGTAAGAAGATATTACAGAAATGGATTGACCTTGTTGGGTTAAGAGAAGTGCAGCTGAAATGTGTTTCCAGTGTGTACACCTACATGGGCAAGACCACTGCGTTGGGAGGTTAGTGTCACACAGATAGTAAGAGGTTCATGACTGAAGGGTAATGGAGGATCTATCATGTGGCCACATAATGGACACAGCCAAGATGGTTAGGAACAACACCTCTACATATATACTAAAATGGCCAGGGATATAAGAGTTGTTCACTCAACCATTGGAATTATGGCCCTCCTGGCAGAGAGAGATTTGACACAGTCATTTGGTACAGTGATATATACAATATGTCTAAAATGGCAAATTTTTGCAGAAGAAGTACATGGATATGTGAAGTTTCTGTTCAATGGCAGAAGCAGTGACAATGTGTAGATCCTTAACCAGGTGCGAGAATATCTCAGCAGGAATAATATGACATGCAGGAACCTTAGCTCCTATCCATACTCCTAAATCTCCTAAAGTTGATATTACTCAATTGTATATGTTTGTAATGAAAGTAAGTAGACTTATGTTTCCATGTGTATCCCCTGATCTTAATTTTCCATCTTATGAATTTTGTTTCTATTTGATTGCATTCTCTTTAAAGTTCCTTTCAATATTGTCTCTGATCCCACTCAGAACTTTACTTCCCACAAGATAATAATCTAAAATGTTCACAAGCTAAGCACAATGCCTTTATTATTTACTTCTACTTAATCTAACATATTATCTATTTACTATCATTTTTTTAATAGATGAAATCTGATTTTTTTTTTTTTATTTATCACCCCCTTGCTGCTTGCACTAGCTGTGTCCATTTGCTGTGCATTTTTCTGTGTCTGCAAAGCAAGAGTCCTAATCTCTCTGTGCCGTGCAGGAACTTCTTCACCAAGAGGCCCTGGGAAATCAACCCAGGGCCTCCCTCATGGTAAATGGGAGCCCAACTAATTGAGCCACAACCGCTTCCCTCCTTTAGTTTTTTCTTAATATATATTTTTTATTTTATAAAATAGACTTAGATTATATAAATGTTAGGCACACAAAAAAATAGGAATTCCCATATGCCCCACTCCTCATACCTCCCACACCTTCCCACATAAACAACATCCTTCATTAGTGTGCCACATTCATTGCAATTGATAAACACATTCTGGGGCATTGCCATTGAGCACGGATCATAGTTCACATTGTAGTTTACACTCTCTCCCACACAATTTTGCAGGTTATGGGAAGATATAAAATGGCCTATATCTGTCATTGCAGTGTCATTCAGGATGATTTCCAAGTCCTGAAAAGGCCCCTATATTATACCTGTTTTTCCCTCTCCCTGCCCCCAGAGACTTCAGTGGCTATCGCCTCCATATCAATGTTGCAATTGCTACCATTGCTAGAGTCACAATAAGTTTATAGTAAAATATCATTAAGTACACTCTAGTCCATAGTTCAGTCCCCAATCCTGAGGATTCTGTAATGGTGATGTCCATTCTACCTTTAATTGAGAGGGTGCTGTGACCCTATACAGCCAATAGATAGGACTCCCTTGGTTGCATTTTAGGCTCTCTCATTTCCTTGGTATAATGATTGTCAAACTTCATGTCCCTGTTAGTTGTCCTGGGTGAGTACAATGAACTGGAAAGTAGGTGTTGCAATTCTGCTGAGGCTCAGGGCCCAGCTGGCACATGGATAACCCAAAGATTCTAGTCCCTTGGAGGTACACTTACAAACTCCAGCATCAAGTATAGGTTTAAATAGAAGAGACAGATGAACCATGTGTAGGGAAGTCATAACTGAGTCTAACTCTGTCAGTCTCAGAAGCACAAACACCAAAGTAGCACCCAGTGGCAAGGCACCAAACTCTGGAGGTGACCATAGGAACTGGGTATATCCAGAGCCCTCAAGAGCCCCACTATTGGGGTAATATCCACTTTAAAAAATCTATGAGATATAGCTGAGATGTGCATAAGTATTACCTCTTGGAATACTTCCCAACTCACATTGAACTCTCTTAGCCATATAAACTCATTCATCTTTATGTTTTCCCCCTTTTATTTGGAGACTTTTTCCAGTTGCATTCTAGTTGGTGCTTGGTAGGAATCCCTTGGTGCCAGGGGGAGGCTAATTCCCAGGCATGTCCCATGCAGGGGGGGAAGGTAATACTAAGTTTGACTTAGAGAGAGTCCACATTTGAGCAGCAAAGTGGGTCTCATAAGGCACCCCACAACTCTAGGCTATGTTTCAATTTCATAATGTGAGCAAAGTCTCACAAGCATAGTCATCAATATCAGGGGCCCATCTGTGGACCATCCTCCTTCACCAGTCATTGCCCCTGCACTTGGGGGACTGTTGCTGCTCCATTGGAGACTGTGACAGAGCTCTCCAGGATGGGAATTCAATATTCTCTTAATTATTGTGTGACTCTCCACCCTCTGTGACAATGCCCTGTGAACATATCAACACATTAATATACCTTTTATGTATGCCTAGGTGAACTTCCAATCCCTGTGGTTTTTCCTCCTTTTTGTCACTTGAATACCATGGTTGTCACCAATATTATTTCAACCCGATCCAAAATTTGGAATCAACACTATTAGTTATTTGACATGTTTGTTATATATGAATTTTCCCTTATAATAATTAAATATTTCCATTGATATGAACAATTTACTGATGAAAAACAGTCTTAAAAAGATTAAATAAGGCTTTAGCTTTCATATATATGCAAATAAAATCTTTTGTGTATAAACATTTTGAAAAATTTTATAGAAAAATTCAGTTTTTACTTCTTCACATTATGAAATAGACATCTTCTCTACCAAGATTTACTAAACCTTGACAACTGCCTCTCTAACTTGCTATAGTGAAGACCAGTTAATTTTTCCCCTAAACTTTGTGATGTAATTATTCCCAATTTTAAAATAAAAGTGAATTTCCAGAAAAATTATAATTAAATGCATTTTAGCATAACTGACATACCAATAACATTCTTCACTATACAAATTCTATGCAAATAAATAATTCTCAATATGGTATCAAAAATATACCTCTAGCTAATATGTGACATGTATAAGCTAAAGTCTTAATCTTTCAACAAACTTTTAGTGATTATATAAAACCAGCCATAAGTTATTCCAGGCACTGGGGTTTTAGTGGAAGAAGAAACATTTCAATATTTTAAGGTACTTGATACCAGTGGAAAAATGTAGTTCAAAAGAAAATAAATATGAAAACTTGCTAAAATGAGGGGTGCTAGTAAAATAAGTGTATAAATATCTCCAAGAAGTCTCATTTATTAAAAGTTATTAGATGGAAAGCTAAAATAAGTGTTTATAATATGTAAATGAGTACAGCAATATAAATGTTTTCTTTTCATGCTAAACCACTTAATATTTTGTTCCTTCAACATAAATATTAAATTAGTAATAAGCTATTGATACTAACTGATTGAAATGATTGAAACTAATCAGTTGACTTATTTATGTGATCAAATTATAATAAAAAATCTTTCTTCATGGGGCTTTTTCTTTTATGCATTGGTATCATATTGACATACAGAGTCTCAGGCCACAGATATAAATAAAACCAAAGAATAATCATCAAATACTTACAATATCAGAAAATTTCATTAATGGAAAAAATATATGAATGCTTTATAAAACTGAGTGTTTTTTGCAAAAAAAATTATTTTTTCTGGATTTTTGAAAAAAAAATTGACCATAGTTTTTGATCAAATATAAATTGTAACCATCTTTATTTTAAGGTATGAAAAATCCTTAATGAAATACTTCTAAAAGAATGAATATAATTGGGTTGTACATAAAACTGAGAGTGAAAATAAAAGTAAGAAAGATAGTGAAAGGAAAAGTTAAAATAGACACAATTTAAGAAAAAAGTGCAAAAAAAGTGCAGAAACTAGTCTAAGTCCTGAAGATGCAACAATTTAAAAATTCTTTTATCCTTACATTATGGTCAGTAAAATGGGAAATCAAACCTGTAGAACTGCCTTTAAAGTATTACTCAAGAAAATGTACATAATAGTAGAAACGGTTTGTGTTGATTAGTTATATATAATTTCCAACTGTTTTATATGTTGTTTATGGTTTAATAGGAATGCCCTTCTTGGTCTCCACTGTAAATTAGGTATACAAAATTCTGTGCATTTTCCAGTATATAAGAAACAAATTATTGTCAGAAAATAAAAATTTGCATCAATAGACACAATGTAGACAACTATCAGCCATGCTTTATTTTTATATATTGAACAAGGAAGTTTATTACACTTCTTCATACTACAATTGTGGCATTTGAGTTACAGCAAGGGTTATAATATAATTAGCAAGAGTTATCCAATCTTGGAATTTATTAAATAAACTGACTATGCATTTACTAGGTGGATTTATTTCTTTATTGCAATATTTAAAGTTTCAAGAAAATATAAGTCCCAGACAAATCTTCCCCAGCCTCTTTCTCAAGAAAAGTCACAAACTTCTGTTACTCCTACCTCCTTTTCTACTGTGTCATGTCACAACCTGGGTAAGATGTTATGTCTGATGAAAAGGCTCTGACAGACCTTAAACTCAGAAACTGGGAGCAACTAGCCCCAGATCTTTATCAGAATAGGAATTCTCAGTGACAGGGTGCTCTCCCCATTTGATGGATAAAAAGCACACTCAAACTATAAATTGGTCTTTGATCCCAGTACAAAGTGGGGGTGTATACCTGCCATCTCTCTACCCCACCTAAAACAGTTGGGATGAGACTTCTTCCCCTGCTTTTTGGACTTTTTGGACTATGTAAGTGACAAGGAGAGATGCCCTTTCTGGCCTCTTTATTCCATTAAATAAAATGATCATTTGCTAAGTGTCTGTTGTGCCCTGAACCTGTGTTTCCATGTGCACCATTGCAGCAACCCAATCCACACCTTGAATACATCCTATGGATACTCCATACTTCTGGAATGCATAATTGGAACAGGCACAGTAAACAAGCTTCAGAATTCCCAATCTGATTTTCTGTCCTGTGGAGTGAGGTCTGTTATGCTAGGAAAGGGCAAATAAGAGCCGCTAAAACTGGCTCTAGCTAAGAAAATATTAAGCCAAAAGCAAAATCATGTTCCTGGAGTAATTGCTGAGATAAGTGCCACCATCAAGGACTTGAAGGGATCAACAGTAATGATTATTAGAGTCCTTTATGGGCAGAGTAAAAGTCAGATGAAGAGAGAACCCAGAGGGCTCTATGTGCTTTGACATGTGACAGAAAAGCCAAGGACCAAGGTAAGCTTGCAACTAGACCAGGAAGCGAGTCTTCTGGGGATTGCACCTCTTTGTGGTGATTCCCACCATATCCCTATAAAGCTCACCTATTTAGCCCATGCCAAAAGCAGATAGACCTTGCAGAATGGCAGTAGATTATTGTTCATGTAATCAGATGGTGAAAACAACCAGAGATGATAGTCTAAATGTAGCTTAAGCAAAGGGACAGATCTGCTAGTAGGTATTATGCAGCTCTTTCTGTGGAGAATACTTTTTTTTATTTTTTTATACCTACTACTAAAACCCACATAAACAGTTTGTTTACTAACAATACACATTCATTGTCATACATCATGGGCTCATCAACTCTCCAGTCCTATAAGATATATAAGATTCAGATGATGATACATACACACATGTACCATGCTGGTTAAGTTTCTCCTGAGAATCCTGACTAATACAATGTTCATGACCATCTAATTAATAACACGTTTTCAATCATTGAAAAACGCAAGGCTATTTACTTATGTCCACTTTATTTTTTATTTTTTTTATTATGGGTAAAAATCAAAATTCTCACAATACATACAAACATTTGTAAAATGATATATAAATATATATGCATATATGTGTATTTGCTTACAAAAATGTTATTTATATATATATATATACATATATTTTAAGAGGTGCTTAGATTACCTAAAATATTACACGGAACCCACTGGGATTCCCATTTGCCCACCTCCCACACCTCCCACCACATCCCACACAAACATCTCCCACAGTGTGGCCCGCCAACCTCAATGAACTTACACATCCTGGAGCCTTGCCACCAACCATAGACCACAGTTCACACTGTAGACCACACTCTCTCCCACTCAGTTCTGAGTGGTGTGTGCTGATTTAAAATGGCCTACATCCATTGCCACAACAGTACTCAGGACAACCTCCAACTCCCAAAGAAGCCCCTGTATTTCAACTGCTCATCCCCTCCCTACCCAAAAACTGTCAAGTGGCCACTGGCTCCACCTCATTGTTATAATTTCTTATGTCCACTTTATATAATTTCTTATGTCCACTTATGTCCACTTTAATTAACTGAAATTATATATATACATATATAATATTAATTTTCAGGTTACAAGACCTGCATGTCCAGGGTTGTATTTATTTCTAAATATTGTTTTTATGCTATTGTAAATGGAATCATTTCCTTACTTCATTTTTTGACTTTTCAATGTTATTGTATATAATTACAAGTAATTTCTGTGTTCATCTTGCATAATGCAACTTGTTGAATTTATTAATTACCAATGACTTTTTCAATTGTGTTTTTTAAATTTTTTAAATTTGTATGCTAGTAACATATATGCAGGCTAATATTTCCTTTTTAGCCACATTCAAATATTCAATTCAGTGGTTTGATTACATTCAGTGAGCTACCATCAACACTACCCATTACCAAATCTTTTCCATCACCCCAAAGAGAAACTTTTTATTCATTAAGCATTAACTCCCCATTACCTAACCCTGCTCCATCCCTGGAAAATTGTATTCTAGTTTCTGACTCTATGAATTTGCTTATTATAATTATTTCCTCTCAGTGATATCATACAGTATTTAATCTCTTTAATCTGCCTTACTAGACTTAATATGATGTCTTCAAGGTTCACCCACGTTGTCAGATGGCTCAGAACAGTGTTTAGATAGTGGTTTCTACATATGTTGTTGACAACTCTGAATACAGAAAATATGATTCATCCCTTTCAAATTTGAATAAATTTTGTTTCTTTTTTTTACCTATGCACTGGCTAGAAATTCCTGTGCAATGTTGATTACTCACATTTGAAGTGGGCATCCGTGTCATCTTCCTGATGTTAGGGGGAAAACTTTCAATCTTTGCCATTGGCCATGATTTTGGATGTAGGATTTTCATAAATGCTCTTCATCAGGTGGAATGAATTCCTTTTTCTTCCTTTTTTATTATTGTTTTCTTCATCATGAAATGGTCTTACATTTTTGCAAATGCTTTTCTGAATCAATTGAAAAAATTGAGTACATGTGTTTTTACCTTCATTGTAACAATGTGTTCCATTCCATTTATTGATATTAACATGCTGAAACATGAAACATTTTTACATGCAATGCCTTTATTTTGGACGTGACAAGAAAGCTATTTCAGAATGACTACTTTAAAGCGAACAGCTGTATACTGGTAACAAAAGAAACAATATCTTGTTACAGCTCAGCACACAGCAACTAAAGCAAACAGGCATGAGACAGTGCATATTTATGCAGCCTTAACACCATATGAATACTATAGTGCAGGGGGGAAACGAATGGGCGAGGGATGGAGGAAAAAATGGAAATGAAAGGCCAACATTTCCCAATATTACTAAATTTCTCATTTGATAGCCCCATCCAAGTGCTTCAAATTTAGTGCATTACAATGAGAATGACAAGGATGGAAATAACGTATCTGTATACTGCCTAATACAAGGTTTGGTCAGCATGTATTTTCACAGGCCTTTCAATGGCAAGCCAGTTTGAGCATTTTTTTTTTAAGATTTTATTTATTTATTCATTTATCCCCCCCTTGCTGCTTGTGCTCGCTGGGTCAGCTAACCACACCGTGCGGGTGGGCTTGCCTTCACCAGGATGCCCCGGGAACTGAACCCGGGGCCTCCCATATGGTAAATGGGAGCCCTACTGATTGAGCCACAGCCGCTTCCCAAGCATCTTTTGAATTTATTGTTTAATGACATTACTTAACTCAAACTTTACCCTCTTTTGATACACACAATGAATTATTTGGTACTTTTTAAAAATAAAATGCTACATGTTTTATTAAAAGTATTCACAAAAAACAGTTTAATAAAACACTAAACTTAAGTGACTTTTAAATGAAAACTTAAGTATATTATAAACTGTAACTAGCAAAATATAAGTAGGTATTTAAACTGCATATTAAAAATTTAATAAAATCATTACTGTTACTTTGATCAGGTTACTTACAATTGAGCAAACCAATGCAGAAGATACCTTTTTGACATAGCTTTCTGATAGTTCTTAAAGGGATTACTTGATACTATAGCACAAATGGAATACAATAAATGTGGCATAACAAAATTCCTAAAAAACTGTGAATGTTTTATCCTAAATATTACATTTTTATGTGATAACTTTAGCTCATACAGAATGTCATATAATCATACCAAATATAGTTTCAATTTTTTTTTTAAAACCCTATCAACATTTGAAGAATGAACCATAATACATATTATGGCACCGCTTATTTTGCCCTAGCATCTCTGTTATATTTTCTTTGTAAACATTTCCTCTTATAAGATTAATCACAGATTAATGATAACATATGTGTGTTTAAGATGAATAGTACTCAAAACATTCAGGTCATATTTTCTCAAGAAGAATTTAAATCAGGTGTGGACAGAATAAGCTATATCAAGATCACATATAGAATGAAAATGAAACAGAAAAGGCTTGGGGATGGGGACAGGAAAAAATACAATTGTAAAGGTATTGGTTCTGAAATAATCTATTACTATTATACAAGATAACCCATGTCACCAGGGTGAGGATATTTTCTTTCATAAGTATATCAGCTCTCTATTTCCTCTGTGAAATTCTGCATACACTAGGAGTAGTCATTTAGTACACAGGGACATTAAAATATTCATGATGTGGCTCCTGCAGGAGATCTGCCTGCTCAATTGCCTTGAGGACATTTTTCTTGGATGTTTCCTGAACTTCCCCTCCCAAAAGAAACTCATCCAAAATAAAGTAAGCCTTCTCAAAATTAAAGATGATATCAAGTTCACAAACACTGCCAAAATATTTGTCAAGTAATTCCACATAGCGATAAATTATTTCCAGGGTAATTAGTTCATTGCCCTGATCCTCAATAGCACAGCAAAATTACAGACTAGCATATCTTTTGTAAACAGTCTTCAGATCTTTCCACTCAAGAAAGCTGCATATTTTAGGTTTACGTGCTAAAACAGTCTGAACAAGTTTCCTTGTAATTTTTTTCTTCTCTTTGTCTGACAGTGGGACATACCATTTCTGCAGTCGAAGCTTCTCCTGAGGACTAAAAAGCAACATAAATTGCGTCGTGGCTGCGGGCCTCGGGCGAGGCGGAGCTGGGCTGGCAGCTGCAGCGGCAGCGAAGGGGAAGCCCCTGTCGCCGCGGTGAAGAAGAGCTGCCATTTTGCCCCGGGGAGGGGACCGACTCCAAGTGAGAGAGAATCAACCTGCTGAGCTCTCAGATGAGGGAGAATGTAGAGTCATGCTCAGGCTAAGCTTCATTCTCCTATGTTATAAAATAAAATTAGGGGCACCTGAGAATTTGAATATGGATTCACTCAAGATCCTAGTTCAAGAAAGTGTTTGAAATCACTTAGCCATAAAAAATTTTTGATTGGACGACATCAGGGAGATATAATTCAGGTTGAATCTCCACCCTCTTGCTGGGTCTTATATAAATGGAGAAACAGAGAAAGGAAGTCACTTTTTGATCCTGCCATCCAAGAGAGAGGACTGCAGGAAAACAGAGAAGTCTGGAGAGGCTGAGAGCTGTCCTGTAGTCTGAAATCAGCAGAACACACAAGTAATTGAATTTGGTGAGAAAGCATTTCTGAGGGTGTTTTAATTTGAACATTTCATGGCCTCAGAAACATTGAGCTTTTACCCCAAATAAGTTACCTATAAAAAGCCAACCTATTTCTGTTATTCAGTATTGGCAGCCTTTTGGCACACTAAGAAAAGCAGTCTCCAAAATTTTCAAATAATTGGAAAGGCAAAAATAGTATTACTAATGATGATGCTCATAATGACAGACCACATGTGCAGTGTCACTGAGCTATTATAATTCAATTATTACTGTAGAAGAACTGAGAGACTGCACCTCTAAGAGACTATACTCATCTGCTCTTGCTTTTTGTAGTGGTCTCCAGGAAGATTTGTTCCTGAATATTCTGCCACTAAAGAACTTAAGCAATAACACCATAAAAAGTAACCATGTGGGGAAGTAGATGTGACTCAAAAGCTGGGCACCTGCCTACCACATGGGACATCCCAGGTTCAAGTTCTGGTGCCTCCTAAAGAAGACAAGCAGACACCCACACCTGCTGCAATGAGAGCTAGACACCACACCCTGCCACAATGAGAGCTAGATGCTACACCCTGCAGCAACAATCAGATGCCTAAATGAGCAGATGCCACAATCCAGCAGACAACACAGCCTTCAGGGAGCAGATGTGGCTCAGGCTTTTGGGCACTTGACTCCCATGTGGGAGGTCCTGGGTTTGGTTCCTGGTGCCTCCAGGAGAAGGCCAGCAAGCAATGAGCAGACAAGAGAACCATCTCACAGAGGGGGGAAATAAAAAGAAAAGAAAAGAAAAGAAAAGAAAAAAAGTAACCAAGTGAATAAATATGAGAACCTTCTATAACAAATATTTAATACTAATAAGAGTGTTAATCAGGTTTATGTGGGAAAATATACAACATAAGATACTGGCTATATTTAGTAGTAATAGTTTGATGATGCTCTTTCATAGTTTGTGATAAATATTTCACAACAGTGAAATGTGGTGGTGGGGTGATGTATAGGAGCTGATTGATGATACATGTTTGTTTTGTAAGCTTAGAACTTTTACCATACATTTATTGTTTGTGTATGTTCATGTATAAATGATATACTTTAATAAAATTTTCGTTTAAAAAAAGAAAAATGTATCCAATGACTTAACATGGCGTAAGTATTTCAATGGGCATCTTTTCACACACAAACATTTTGGAAGACTGCCTGTGCATGGAGCCCTTCACACTGCTTCTCATCTGCTCCTTCCACCTTACTTCATAATAGTGCATAGAAAGTCATGTTGAATATTAAATTTTAGGATTTGCTCTCACTGCACATAATAAATCTGTGGTTGCTTTCTTAGATTGCTACAAAGCTAAAGTAAACATTAGAGATTGTTCTGCTATTTTTCAGAGTATAATGTAGTTTTTCTGCTAAAAGAGTTTAAGTTTTGAAAATATGAATATTTGGAAAGCTCATCTTTTAATCAGACCACTCACAGACATCTTAAGAAACAGTAAAGTTTACTGTTGAGTTGTTACATAAAGAGGGATCTTCAAACTAGAAAATTCTGTATGAATTTGGTGCCCTTGAGAATGCAGAATCTCAGGACTCACTCAGACCTAATAAATCATTTTCTGCATTTGTATAAGCTCCCCAGGTAATTCAAAAACACATTAAATTCTGAGAGTCTTTTCTGTATGGCAATACATAATGGACAATAATTAGAAAAATCTTACAATAAGCACTACATTCACATGAAAACAAAACACACCCTAATTTAAAGTATTGACAATGCTTAACACTACAAATATAATATTCTTTCATCACCTGTAACAAACGTATCACACTAATACCAAGTGTTAATCATTAAGGGTTATATTGGAATGCTGATTTTTAAATGTGATTTTCCTGTAAACCTACAGCTTCTCTAATTTAAAAAATGTAAAAAGTACTAATATGGAGAATGCTTGTATTCTTGAAATATTAGAGGTGGTATATTCATTAATTGGTTGCAAGGCACCTTCAGAGAAAGAGTTTTGAGTATTTTTCAGCGGTAATATACTGATCATAATACTTTACCATGTGATAGAATATTCTCACAGAAGGTACCCAACAGAGACAAGAACAGCTATGCAAACTCCCCCTGTAGTTTAAAACCTGGAGCTCCTAAACATGTGATCAATCTTAGCAATTCTGGATAACAATCATTCTTGTGTAGCCTTTTCCTGAATACACACAATTTCTTCAGTGGATGACATAGATTCTCCTGAAATCTAATTTCATGTTTTCTCAATCCATAACAAATTCTTACCTTGGGTATGATAAGCTTTTGATTTAATGAGTACCGTCCCAAATGTCAACTGTTAGGAAATAAATAAATAAGGGTTTTAAAACTAAAATGAGTAGCTTTATATATAGTTACAAGATACCAATATCTTATAAGTCAAATGAAAGAAATAAAATATGTTGGAATTTGTCAAAATCTTGGCCTTTAAATATGCTTTAAAAATAATAAACTGGTGATATTAATATTATTCATTCAACAATTACATATAGATAATCTATTCATTACCTTGTTCTGTGCTAGCTATTTGGTAAGAGCATAAATAAAATGCAATGTTAAACTCTTGGCCAATTGAAGATAAAGGGAAGTACAAATGGTTCAGAGTAGATTTTACCCCCAATAAAAGTCAGAAAATTAAGAGAAATGTATTACATAATATACTGTCAAGAAAAGTAATGACATGTTCCTTTACTAAGTGATTTAAGAACTAAATCAACAAACAAATTTCTGCGATTTTAAGGTCAATGTAAACTGTCCTGAAATCCAGGAAGAGCATAGATCTATTTCCAACCATGCTTGAGGTTACTTACACACCTGCAGGTATTGGTATCAGGAAATAGAATTAGGGATGATTAGACCCTAAGAAGGGGTTCATGATTATACCCAGCTTTACCTCTTGCAAAGGATTGCATAAAGAAATGAAAGGAAACAAAAAAGCAAGAAAGCAAGAAAGCAAGGGAAGAAAAACATTTAAAAAATTCCTTCAAGAAACTTGCTGCCAGGCAGGAAGCAGACCACTCTAACATCTCTCGGAACATTCACAGGTTTTGCAGCTAGCAGAGTTGGGAAGGGAAAACAAGGTATCATTAAATTTTATTTTGACCCAGGGAAACTTTTAAACCACAATATCGTTAACATTATAATTAGAATGGAAATACCCTCCACTTAGGATGAATTGAAGGAAAAATCAATTTTTGTTAAGTATGTGAGAGGAAGGATGCAGTGACAGTGCACAGTATATAGCTATTATGATAATTCTTTTTATGTTTCCTCAAGTTTTCACAAAGCAGGTGTTCCAGGTGCTCCAGAAGATAAGTGATATCTATCCAACATAATGATATCCAAGTGAAGGTCCAGGTTTCCAATTGACATTAGACTGTGAGAGCTTTCCCATTTGAGGACACTCAGCAGGTTTTCACCTGTATCAAATGATCCTGTTGAAAGGCCTGAGTGTTGTGACAATACCGTGATAAAAATTGGAGAATGATATGTGGTAGAAACAGTCACATCTTCACATTCCATCATGTTGAAGTTTTGAAAAACAGTAGGAAAAATAAAAGAAAAGAAAAACAGTAGGAAAATCCTGGAAGCAATATGCAGATTATGGGGGAAGAAAGAGCAAGAAAAAATGGTTGTAATTTTACCAAATGATTTCTCAGCAGTCTAAAAAATGCCAGGTATAACTAGAAAGCTCACTGTACCAATGTGACCAACATCCAGTTTGGGTCTATGACAGTATGTCCGTCATTATTAGCAAGGAGAAAATTGTGATGCAGGATTGATAGTGATTGTTCCATCAATATGTTTTCACAAGTTCACTAGTAATAATATTATCCTCCAAAATATAATAACAAGAATGCTTAATAATGACAATTAATACTTCTAGATATCTAGAAATAGGTATTAAGCTAATGATTCCACTGGGTTTTGCTTGGATGTGAAATCCAGTTTACACCATGATTTCCTTCCTGAGACAGATGGGTTATAGAAAGGTGACCAAAACCTGTAGACAACAAGTGCTCAGGCAAGAGGTTTAGAACAAATTCAATTTCAGGTTACCAAGAAAAGTATTCTCTATTATTTTCAGAAAAGTGTCTGTTTTATGTACGGATATTTTAAGGAGTGGGAATTTGCAACTATGTTGATAAAGGAAAAAGAAGAGAGATAAAATATTATGTTCTTTTGTGTGTGTGTGTGTGTGCACTTTTTAATTAAGAATCAACTATTGAATTACACTATTGCTTCAGCTGACTACTTTTAGTTTTCCAGGTATGCAATATTAATCATATAAGATAAAGACAATATTGCCCTTTCCTTTCAAATTTCAAACACTACATTTATTTCATATTTCTAATTTTACTAACAAACAGAATAACACTGAATAACAACTATACTTTTCTTATTGGAAATTTTTTTCATTTTCAATCTTTACCTTATGCATATTTTGATTAAAGGTAATTATATTGTAAAAATATTAATTTAATTGGTGAAATATATCACTTGATTTTCAATTGATCATGGGTCAGAAGCATCTGTAAACAATGAAGAAGATATGATAACTTACTTATACACAAATACACACAAGCATGCTCAAACAAACTTATTGTCTAACTTATTGAAAGGCTTTTATCTGGCTGGATCACATGAAAGCATAAACACTCATATTTACAGACTGAAGACTATTCAGATATTTAAAATTGAATTTAGAGGCTTCTAAATCACACGACAGTGGTGTGAGATAGTCTAGGATGCTTTTCTATGACACAATCTTTAAACAACTAGCAAAAACTGGCAGGGCCATCTTCACCAGAACTATTGAAATCAGTGAAAGGGTGGCAGTAACTGGGCAAGTACAGAAGCAAGAAAAAATAGCTTTACAAATGGTAAAAGCACTCTACTAGCTGAGATCTATAGTTTATATTATTGCTTATGCTTTGTACCATAGAGTCTTATAGGTTTTGACAAATTGTTTAATGGCCTGAATCCATCCATCATAGCAATATCATGTAAAACAATTTGACAGCCCTGAAAACATCAGTTGTTCCACTTATACCCATGTAATTGAAAACTTCTTTCAAAATAAATCATGACAAAAAAATAATAGCAGATGTTTTGTTGCCCTGGCTCTTCTCTCCCCCAAACCCTCATTGGTGTGGTTTGTAGCCAAACTGCACTCCAATTTTGGGACCCCTACCTTGTTCTGGATAGAACAGAGTAACCTGTACATGCATATTTCTATGCCTGTATGGTGATGTCAATCTATCAAGTGGCAGCAGACAAGACCAAACTAGGAAACTTTTCTCAGCCTGGCCCACCTCACAACTTGCCCAGGAGGCAGAAGCAGCTTGCTGGCAGGTAAAACGTACAAGAAAAAATAACTCTAAGTGTCCAGAGGCAAAATTTTCTTGCTTCATATCATAACATAGAGTACCCAGAAGGAGGAGAAAGTCTATTTTATACAGAGTAGAGGAGGTTTGAATTCCCATAAGCAGGAAAATTTCTAAGGCCATGAGCACAAAAGCTCATGACAAAATGAAGACTTTCATAAATGGGAGAAGACCCTCCACTGTATATTCACCTTATGATGATGAATTTACAATGACAATGATAGGTACTTTAGCACTGGTTTGTTATACTAAGGAAATGTTTGTCATATCAGTAGATATTTACAAATGTAAGGTAAAGACAACTCATGGATTAGGTTCCAGACTTAACAATTTAAAAATTTTAAATGTATAATGGGCAAAAAGAAAAGATTCCAAGACAAATCAAGAATCAAGTACTAATGGCCAATCAAAAAGAACAAAATGAAAACTCATAAAATATCAATGAAGAACACAACACTATGGACATACTAGAAAAAAACAACTTTAAAAAAATTATCTTCAACATGCTCAGGAAGATAAAGGAAATAATGGTGAAAGAACTAAAGTTTATGATGAAAATGATGGATGAAAAATATGAGAATCTCAATAAAGAGATAGAGATTTTTAAAAGGAACCAAACATTTTAATCCTTAACTTTCCATTCCCTATCCCCATTCCATCTCTTGGTTATTTGAATTCTAGATTCTGACTCTATAATTGTATATATTCTAATTATTTATCAGTGAGGTCACACAATATTTGACCCCTTATGTCTGGTTTATGTCATTCAGCATGTCTTCAAGGCTGATCCATGTTGTCACATGTGTCAGGACTTCATTCATTTTTACAGCTGAGTAATATTCCATTGCATGTGTATTCAACATTCATTGATTGATGGATACTCAGGTTGCCCATGGCTTAATATGTACAAGATCCCTGTTTGGAATGATGAGAATAATTTGGTAATGGTTGGTGTGATAGTAGCACAGCATTGTGATTTTAATTAACAGCATTGAAATATATATATCTGAATGTGGTAAAAAGGTGAAATGTTAGGTTATATATATGGTAACAGAATAATTTTATTTTTAAAAATCCAGGGAATGACACTGCACATGAACTCTAAATTACACCATGAACTATTGTTAATAGTACAATTATAAAAATGTGCTTTCATCAATTGTAACAAATATTCCCCACCAATGCAAGTTGTTAATAGAGTGGTATATGGGAATCCTATATTTTATACATGATTGTTCTGTCAGCCTACAACTTCTCAAATAAAGAAAAAAGAGTAAACAACAACAACAACAAAATGCTATAGTTCAAGCCCTAGGAAAACTGTAGGATTCATCAAGTACAACAGTATATACATGATTATTGTAGTCTCAGAAGAAGAATAAAGAAAGAAATAGAAACAATATTCAAAGATATAATGGCACAAAATTTCCCACATTCAAGGATCCCAGTGAACCACAAGTAGTATAAACTCAAAGAGAACCATGGCCAGACTCAAAATCACAACGGTCACACCACCTAATACCAGGAGAAGAAGAGAATTTTGAATGCTGTGAGAGAAAAGCAATGAGTAATGTTCAAGGGACTCCAAATAAGATGAAATGTTGATTTGTCATCAGAAAATATGAGGGCAAGAAAACAGTGGAATACTAAATTAAATTGCTAAAAGAAAACAATTGGCAAATAATAGTTTTATATCCAGAAAGACTTGTTTTGTGTTTAAAAAATGAAGGAGAGATTAAACATTCTTACAAAATCAAAGCTGATATAGTTAATCACTACTATATTTGTCCAACAAGCAATACTAAAAAGAGTTCTTCAGACTGCAAGTAATGGATACTAGACAGAGTATCAAAGTGGCACAAAGAAATAAAGACTTCTAGTAAGGTACCCATATTGGTAATTATAAATGCCAGTTCCATTGTGCTATATTTTTGGTATCTAACTCCACATTATATTTCTTATTGTTTCTAAAATGCAAATGCATAAAAGGTTGGGACATATAATTTTTAAAGATGTAAGTTGTAATAGGTACAAGTAAAAGGTGGCTGATGGATGAGTATAGGAACAGTGTGTATGTATACTATTGATACTGAGTTGGTAGCAAATGAAATTGTTAAGTATTTAGGATGTTAAATTAAACCCCATTGCAAACACAAAGAATATATGAAAAATATATGGAAAGAAATGAGAAGGGACTCAAAATGGTAAATTACAAAAAAAAAATTAAAACTAATAGGAAAGTAGGAATCAGAAGAATTGAAGGACAAAACTTATAGTGACTACAAAGACAAAATAACAAAATAGCAGTTGAAAGTCCTGCATTATCAGAAGGTACTTTAAGCTTAAATAGATTAAACTCTCCATTCAAAGGCAGAGATTGGCATGAGAAAAGAGGATGGCCCAACTATATGCAGTTTAAAAAAGATACACCATAATTTCAAAAATACAAATAAATTGAAAATGAAAGTGCAATGATGGGAAAATATGCAATGCAAATAGTGAGCAAAATAGACAAGTGATAGCTATAATAAGAGCAGATAAAAATAAATTTATGTAAAAACTGTTATGAAGAAGACAGAATATCAATATATACTGAAATATTAAAATGATGATTATATATACACCTATATTCACCTAATGGCAGACCACCAAAATATATTAAAAACATTGACAGGTCTCAAGGGAGAAAATGACAGTTCTATATTAAGAACAATAAGGAAATACAGGGATTGATCTATACTATTGACTGAGTAGAACTAGCAAAGCTATATAGAACACTTCACCCAACAACAGCAGAGTACACTTCCTTCTCTAGTGCACATAGGTCATTCTCTAAGGTAGACCATTAGTTAGATTTTTTTTAAAAGTCTTAATTAATGTTAAAATATTGAAATTACACAAGATATCTTTGCTGATCACAAAGGAAACTAGGAATCAATAACAGAAGGCCATCCGGAAAATACGCAAATATGTGTAAATTAAAAAATGCAATCTTAACTTTAAAGATTCAAAGAACAAATCACAAGAGAAATTAGGAGATATTTTGAGGCAAATGACAATGAAAACACCAAATACCAAATCTTTGGGATGCAGCAAAGCATGGCTGAGAGGGAAATTTATGGGTGAAGATGCTTACAAAAAAACAATAATATTCCCAAATTAGTGACCAAGCTTCACACTGGAGTATATAGAAAAACAAGAGAAAACTAAATCCAAAACATCAGAAGGAAGGAAATTCTAAGATTTGAGTAGATATAAATGAAATAGATGTATTTTTTAAAGTCACAACAAAGAGAAGTAACAAAACTAAAGATTGTTTTATTAAAAAAGATTTGAAAAATGAACAAATATTTAGCAGTCTGGAAAAGGAAAAAAATGGGAGGTGATGCAAATTACTAAAATCAGAAAGGAAAGGGAGGCATTACTACTGACCAAAAATAATTAAGAGGGATTACAAGAGAACATTGTGAAAATTTTGGGGCCAATAAAATACACAACCTAGATGAATTGGGCAAATTCCTGAAAACATAAAAACTATCTAAACAGATTCAAGAAGAAATAGAGGGTATCAATTTATCAATAACAAATGAAGAGATTGAACGAGTAATCAACCCCACACACAAACTAAAAATAGCCCAGGATCAGATGGCCTCACTAGTGATCTTTAACATACATTCCAAGAAGACATAACAATCCTTCTTAATATCTTCCAAAATTTTGAAGAGTGGAGAATAATTTCTAATTCCATGATGCTAAAATCACCCTAAAACCAAAGCCAGATTAAGATGCCACCAGAAAATCATAGACCAATATCCCATAGGAAAATATATTAGAATATCATCAAGAAAATACTAGCAAACTGTGTCCAACAACAAATTAATAGAATTATACAACATGATATATTGGAATTTATCCCAGATATGCAAAAGGTTGCAATGTAAGGAAACAAATTGATGTAATACACCATATTAATTGAACATAGGAATGAAAAACAACACATGATCATCTAAATTTTTGCAAACTCCATTCATCATATACAGCACCTCTTTATTATAAAAACACTTAAAATCTAGGAACAGATGGAAACTTCTTCAACATAAAATTCCTAGAATAAAACATAGGGAAAAATCTTCAGGACTTGTGCTAAAGAATGGCTTATTAAACTCTATACCAAAAGTACAAGCAACTAAAGAAAAATATAGATATATGGGACTTAAACAAAATTTTAAAAAGATAATATATGTAAAAGGACTTCATCATGAAAGCAAAATAGCAACATATTTTGGGAAAAAATTGGGAAAGCACATGTCCAATAAATTTTAATATCCAGAATATATAAAGTAATCCTACAACTCAATATAAGATGACCAAAAAAACCCACAATTTTTAAAAAATATGCAGGCAAAGGACTTGAATGGCCATTTCTAAAAAAAAAAGACACAACTGGTCAATAAGCATATGAAAAAATGCTCAACATCATTAGCTATTAGGAAAATGCAAATCAAACCCCTAATGAAATGCTATTTCAAACTTACTAAAATGGCTTTTATTAAAAATGGAAAATAAGTTTTGGAGAGGATGTGAAGAAATAATAATATTCAATCATTGTTGGTTGCAATGAAAAATGGTTCAGGTGCTATGAAAAAGAGTTTGCTGGTTCCTCAGGAAATTAAATATTAAGTTGCTTTCTGACTCAGCAATTTCACTTCTAAATGTACATTCAAAAGAATTGAAAGTAGAAAATCTAACATATTTGCACACAAATCTTCACAAAAAAATTAATCACAATGACCAAAAGTTGGAGCAACCAAATGCCCATCAACAAATGGATAAACAAAATGTGCTATATAGGTACAATGCCATATTTATCAGCCATGAAAAGGAAAGATGTTGTGTATCAGGCAATGATATGAATGAATCTTGAAGGCATCATGTTGTGTGAAATAAGCCAGGCACAAAATGGGAAACACCGTATGACCTCACTTATATGACATAATTAGAATAAATGGACTCATAGATTCATATGCTAGAATACAGGTTACCAGTGGGCAAGTTGGAAGTAGGAAATTGGGAGTTAATGTTTAATTAGTAAAAAGTTTCGGTTTGGGGTGATGGAAATGATTTGGTAATGGATAGTGGTAATGGTAGCAAAACATAGTGAATGCAATTTATATCAGTGAATTATGTATTTGATTGTGGATAACAGGATAAATTATGGTTATATATATATGTGTTATTAGAATTAAATTTAAAAATAAAAAGCCTAGGACTTTATATCACAAACAGGGATCCCTAATGTACATTACCTACTATAGTCAATAGGATAATTATAATAATATTGTTTCATCAAATGTAAAGAAGATAACACACTAATACAAAGTATTCATAGTAGGGAAAACTGTGTTAGGAGGATTTTTGGGAGCTCTGTATTTTCTGTATAATTTTTCTGTAAATGTACAATTTATCAAGAAAACAATAAATTTAAAAATTTGAACTAAGTTTGGAAGTCTAGATGCATCTATGTACTGGTTAACTCCTGGCCAAAATAGGAATTTTCCATCTGGTTATGGAGAGAGAAAGGATTAAAAATAAATAGCATGGGATTTGAAGAACAGAATATATATATATATATTGCATTCATTTGGAACCAAAAGAAAACAAAAGTGATTTTCATGAAAGGATGAAATATAATACAGTGCTACCCTGCCATATAACTATAATATAATATATTATTGGGGTGAAAGATAGATGCAGCGAAGTAGTTGAAAGGCCAAGATTTTTTAGTTCTAATTGTACTGCAGATTGGTGTTCTCAGGACCAGCATACTTTTACAGGCATATCACAGAAAGAGAAACAGAAGTATCTCACTCTTTCAGTGAAGTAAAACTGCAGCATTCCAGGAACTGGTGTCAGTTTAGTCCACTGCAGCATTAACGCAGAACTGGAATCCCAGCAAGTGGCTAAGAAAATAGTACCATAAGCAATGCATCTCCAGTGTCTTCCCAACTGGTCTTTTGTCTACAGAGATTTAAGTAACTGAAAAAATTTCAATAAAAAATAATAATCATTCAGTCTGAAGGGTGACATGGAATATGGATAAAGGGAATAATAAACCAAAGTCATTGAATGATTTTTTGCATGCAAAATAGTTCTGATAAGCAGGAGAGGATCACTGGTGCAGGGTGTCAGTGACAGTGGGATATGTGGGGAGGGGTGCACCTAGGCCTTACTTCTAAGGCATATGAATATGTTCATGTATTCATGGGGCTTTGTCTCAGTGGGTGGAGACCCACACAATAATTGAAAGAATATTGAATTCCTATCCTGGGGAGTCCGTCTACATTCCCTAATAGAATGTCAAGTATCTCCTGAATAAAAGGACAGGGCCATTATGCCAGGCCCTTGATATTGATGATTATACTTATTAACCTTTTCTCAAGAAATTGAAAAGCCTAGTATTATATATTGCCCAAGAGTTACCTCCTGAAAGCCTCATTTTTTCTCAAACATGGCTCTCTAAATAAAAATCAGCATATAAATTCATTACCTTCCTCCCTGCCTTCTTGCCAGGCTTGAGACATGAACCCCAGGGATGAGACTCCCTGGCACCAAAGAATTATTACCAAGCATCAACTTGGAATGCATCTAGAAAAAGACTTTGGCCAAAAGATGGAAATATTAAATACAAAAAAAGTTTTTATGGCTAAGATATTTCAAAGTGACTTGGGTGATCATTCCAGAGGTTATGTTTATGCACATCTCAGCAAGATCTCATTGACTGCTACAGTAAACAGAGGGCCTCCTGAGGGCTCTAGAGATATCCAGAAAGTATAAGCATGGTTAGACAGCTCAGGAATTCAGCATTCTGTCAGTGGGCCTTACTTTGGAATATGTGTTCCCCAGTGTAACAGAGTTGGACTCATCTATAGGTTCTCTACACATGGCTCTTCTACACCTTTTATTTGAAGCCATATTTAGCACTATACTTGATAAATATATATCTCAGAAACTTAAATCTTTGGTCTATCCATGTTCCAGTTGAGTCCTGAATTTCAGCAGAGTTGCAACACCTATTCTCCAGTTCATTGGACTCACCCAGGACAACCAACAAGGAGATGATGATGGGCAATGCCCATCCCAAGGATCAAAGAGTGTCTGCAACTGCAGGCAAAATTGCTCCATCCATCTGTCCCATGGGATCTAATCCCCCTCTCAGTTAGAATCAGAATGGGCATCACCATGCCAAAATCCTCAAAATCGGCAAATGAACAATGGACCAAATTAGATTTATAATTATTCTACTATAGGCTTATTATTCTAGCACTGGAAGAACTCTTATTATTTATATAAAGGTTGTGGCCACCAGAGATTCTAAGGGATGGGAGAGAGAAGAATAGTTGTAATATGGGGGCATTTTCAGGACATTGGATTTACCCTTCATGACTTTGCAGTAACAGATACAGGCCATTGTATATTTTGTCATACTTTACAAAATTGTTCAGGACAGAGTGTAAACTATGATTTAAACTGCAGTCCATGCTTAGTAGCAATGCTTCAATATGTATTCATCAATTGTACCAAACACTAATGAAGGATGTTTTTAATGTGGGAAAGTGTGGAAAGGGGAGGGAGTGGGGCATATGTGAATTCCCCACATTTTTTATGTAACATTTATTTAATCTAAAGCTTTTTTAAAAAATAAAAATAATAATTATAGAAAAAATACAGTGAGCAATAAAAGAGTACATGACAAGATATAAACAAGAAATATTGGCCCATTCCAAGGAAGAGGAAAAAATCCAGAAAACACCAGTGAAAAAGACAAATTTGTGATCATACTGAACAAAGTTTTTTTGAATGATATTAAAAATTCTCAAGGAGATAAAGGAAAATACAGAGAAAAAAACTAAAGAATATGAGAAAATAAGGAATGACCAATATGAGAATGATAGTAAATAGAAATGTTTTAAAAAGGAACCAAACTGGGAAAACTGGATATCCAAATCTAAAAGAACAAAAGAGGACCCTTATCTCACACCTTATACAAAAATTAAGTGGAACCCGTCCACAGACTTAAATATAAAAACTATAATCATAAAACTACTGAGAGAAAACATAGGGAAATATCGTCAAGATCTTGTGGTAGCTGGTGGTTTCTTAGACCACACATGGTAAGCATAAACAATGAAACTAAAAAATAGATAAATGGGGCTTCCTCAAAAGTAAACCCTTCATATTTCAAATGATGTTATTAAGAAGGTGAAAAAAATCTAATCAATGGGAGAAAATCTTCTGAAACCACATATCCAACAAGCATTTTATATCCATGTTATATAAAGAGATCACACAACTCAATGACAAAAAGACAAGCAACCCAATTTAAAAATGGGCAAAAGACTTCAATAGACATTTCTCCAAAGAGCAAATACAAATGGCCAAAAAGCACATGAAAAAATGCTCAATATCACTAGCTATTAGGGAAATGCAGATCAAAACTCCAATGAGATATTATTTCACACATTACAGAATTACCATTAATAAAAAATATATACTACAAGTGCTGGTGAGGATGTGGAGAAATAGAAACACTCCTTAATGTTGGTGGGACTGCAAAGTGGTGCAGTATCTGTGGAAGACAGTTTGGTAGTTTCTCAGGAAGCTAAATATAAAAATGTCATAATAGCCAGCAATCCCACTACTAGAAATATTTTCAGAAGAACTGAAAGCCAGAACATGAACAGATATTAGCACAGTGATGTTCATAGCAGCATTAGTTGTAATTGCTAAAAGATGGAAACAACCTAAGGGTTAGCCAACTGATGAACCTATTAAAAAACATGGTATATAGATAGATTATAGATAGATAGATATAGATTGATACAGATATAGATATAGATGATATAGATATAGATATAGATAGATATAGATATAGATGATATAGATAGATAGATATAGATATAGATATAGATATAGATATAGATATAGATATAGATATAGATATAGATAGATATAGATATAGATAGATATAGATATAGATATAGATAGATAGATATAGGTATAGGTATAGGTATAGGTATAGGTATAGGTATAGGTATAG
>JAKSZT010022231.1:1231563-1399141 GCA_026826555.1 Tolypeutes matacus
TATAGGTATAGGTATAGGTATAGGTATAGGTATAGGTATAGGTATAGATAGATACAGATACAGATATAGATATAGATGTAGGATTACTATTCAGCTCTAAGAAGGAATGAACTGGGGGAGCACATTACAATATGGAGGAGCCTTGAGGACATTAGGTTGCGGGAAATAAGTCTGATACAATAGGACAAATATTGTATGATCTCACTGATATGAGCTAAATATGATGAGTAGACTTAGGCAGTAAACTATAGAATACAGGTTATTAGAAGACAGAACACAGGTCGAGAAGGAGCAGATGTTATTGAATATGTAGAATGTTTAATAAGATCAATTTTAAATATGTGGTAATGGATGGAGTTGATGGTAGCATATTTTAATGTGTATAATAAACTGCTGATTTATAAAGGTGATTGTGGCTGAAAGACATAGACAGGGGAGTTTAATGTTAATTGAAAGACAGATAGAGAATAATCTAGGGACTGCATAACAGTGACTTTGGTGGTAGTTGAGGTTTGTGTTTAACAATATAAATACAAGGAATTTCTTCTACTATACTTCGTTAAGAATATGGTGAGATATTGGATAAAGATAACTAATGTAACTTATAGACTATAGTTAACATTAATATTTTAATTTTTTAGCAAAGGCAAATAAGGCACTATATTAATGCTAAAAGTAAAAAGAGGAATATGGAATTTGGTTTTATGAGACATACTATGATTAAACTTTTTTTCATTTAATTCATATCAAGGAGATCTTGGCCATGTCATTAAGCCAATCTGTACTCATTTATGTATCTTTCTTAACACTAGAGAAACAATTGAGTTTGTTTTAAGTAGTAAATGAGGTAAATGTGCCTGTACAGAATTTGTTTATGTAATGTTTCCATAATTTGTTAAGCTCCTTTTTGCCTGTTATTTTATTTTTTGAAGATTATGAAGTTTATTAATATATATATATATATATATTTATCTTCAGGCCTCATTGCAAACAAACTGTAAATGTTTATATCAAGACAGACATACAAGGGTAATTGTTGCTTGATATTACTAGACATAAATTAAATATAAAATGGGGGATCCCTACAAAAAAGAAACAAACTGAACTATTGGAGTTGAAGACCACAATAACTGACATGAAGAAATCACAGGAAGTTTTAAAGAGTGGAATGGAACTGGCAGAAAAAAAAATCACTGAACTGAAAGATAAGACAGTGAACTCAAAAACAAGAAATAAGTCAGGCTTATGAGAAGAAAAACAAAAGAAATATAAAATTAAAAATAACCTTAGAAACATCTGGGACACCATCAAATAAACCAACATTTGCGTTATGGGAGTCCCAGAAGGACACGAAAGAGAGAAAGGATCAGAAGGAATATTTAAGATATAATGACAGAGAACTTCCAAAACTTAACAAAGGATGAGATTCTGCACATTCAAGATGCCCAGAAAATATCAAACAGGTTAAATATAAAGAATTATTCACCTGGTCATACATTGATCACACTATCAAATGCTAAGGACAAGGAGAGAGTTCTGAAACTTGCATGAAAAAAGCAACATGTTATATAAAGTGAGTCACAATTAGATTGATAGCTGATTTCTCATCAGAAAACAGAAAGGCAAGAAAACATTGGGTTGAAATTCTTAAAATGCTGAGAGACAGCAACTACCAATCAATAATTATATATCTGGTGAGACTTTCTTTCAAAAATGAGTGTGCGATAATATATTCCCAGATAAACAAATGCTGAGGGAAATCATCACCTCTATAACTCCACTACAAGCAATGCTAAAAGCAGTTCTTCGCAATGAAAGGAAAGAACATGAATAAATGGTTCAAAGCAGCATAACAAAATAAAGACCTGTGGAAAAAGTAACCATGCTATTGGTCTATATGTCTGTCAATGCTATGATACTATGTAGGGTTATTTTTTTTTTCTTGCTCTGCTTTTTTCTTCAAGATTTATTTGTTTATTTATTTATTTCTCCCTCTTTCGTTGTTTTGTGCTCACTGTCTGCTCTCTGTGTGTTCTTCTGTGTCTGCTTGTCTTCTCTTTAGGTGGCACTGGGAACTGATCCTGGGACCTTCCAGAGTGGAGAGAGGCTGCTCAATCTTTTTCACCACCTCAGCTACCTGATCTGCTGCATCTCTCACTGTCTCTTTCCTGTGTCTCTTTTTGTTGCATCATCTTGCTGCGCCAAGCTCTCCATGCAGGCCAGCACTCCACATGGGCCAACACTCCACTCTGGCCAGCTTGTCACGTTGGCCAACTTGCTTTTCACCAGGAAGCCCCAGGAATCCAACCCTGGACCTCCTATATGGTAGATAGGAGCCCAATCATTTGAGCCACATTCACTTTCCTACCATGCTGTTTTGATGTCAGTATTATTGTAGCTTAATGGTTGGTATGTAATTACATGTCTTACTACTATAGGTGCTAAAATACAAATGCCTAAAAAACTAATGATAAATCTATCATTTTGTCATAAATGTTAAAAAGTACAGAAAAAAGGTAGGGGGCCAGAAGGCTATAGGAAATATATAAAAACACGTTATTGAAGTTAGGTTTGGATCAAACCAAATATGAATGTTATAAAGATAGGAGATTACATTTAATCCCATTACAACCACAAGTAAATAGATGAAAGTATATCCAGATAGAAATGAGAAGACACTCAATATCATACACACACACACACACATATATATATAATCAAATAAATATAAAATCAGTGTTAACAGAAGTGAGGGGCAGAAAACAGTATATGACTTGCAAAATCTAAATAGCAAATGGCAGAAGAAAATCTCATATTATTAGTATTGGCAATAAATGAAAATGAATTAATCTCTCCAGTCAAGAAACAGAGACTGACAGAATGGATAATGTATGACTGAAATATATACTATCTATAGGAGACTCACCTTATATCTAAAGATACAGGTTGATAAAAATTGAAAGCATGGAGAAGATATTCCAAGCAAGTAGTAACCAAAAGAAAGCAGGAGTGGATAAACTGATATCATATAAAATATACTTTAAAAAAGAGTTATTTGGGTCAAGGATGGTCATTATATACTTATAAGGGGATAATTTGACAAGAAGATGTAACAATTATAAATATATATGCATGAGACAACATAGCTGCAAAATATATTAAGCAAATACTACAGATGTGCAGGGAGAAATAGATGGTTCTATATTAATAGTAAGAGACTTTTAACACACCACTTTCAATGATGGATAGAACATCTACTCAGAATATCATTAAGAAAATACAAGAATGATATTCTAAACCAACTATAGCTAACAGACATGCAAAGAACACTTCACCCAACAAAAGCAGAAATCACATTCTTCTTGAGTGCACTTCAGTTATCTCCAGTATAGACCATGTTTTAGGTCACAAATAAGTCTCAATAAATTAAAATATGCTGAAATCATAAAATATGTATTCTCTGACCAAAACAGAATGAAGCTGGGATTAAATAACACAGGAAGAAAGGCAAATAATCACAAATATGAGGAAATTAAACAACAAACTCTTAGACAACAAATAGATGAAAGAGGAAAACACAAGGGAAATCAGGAAATATCTTGAGGTATATGAAAATGAAAACACAACATACAAAAACTCATGGGATGCAGCAAAGATAGTGCTGAGAGGAAGATGTATAACCCTAAATGCTTATATTTAAAAAAAGATGAAAAGCTTCAACTCAAATACCTACCCTCAAAACTGGAAGAACTAGAAAAGTAAGAGAATCCTAAACCCAAAGAGAGTGAAAGATAGGAAATAAAAATAACAACAACAAAAAAAATGTGTGTGGGGGGGGAGGGGGAATAAATGAAATAGAAAACATAAAAAAATAGAGAGGATAAAGAAAACCAAAAATCAGTTCTTCAAAATGAACTAATAATCTCTTTTCTAGGCAGAAAAATAAAAAGAAAAGATAGAAATTATGGAAACCAAAAATGAAAAGGAGACAGTACTACTGGACCTCTGAAATAAAAAGGATTAAAAGAGGACAATGTGAATAAGTGTACACTAATAAATTAGATAACCTAGATGGAACAGACAAATTTGTAGAAACACACAAACTACCTATGTTGACTCAAGAAGAAACAAAAAAATATCAATAAAAAATTTACTATAAATATTGAATAAATAATAGAAAAACCTCCAAACAAAGAAAGTACAGGACAGGGGAATTCTACCAAATATTTCAAGAAGTTTTATCTTCAATTCTGCTTTTCAAATGTTTCCAAAAAATTGAAGAGGATGGAGCACTTCCTAATTCATTCTATGAGGCCAGCATCACTCTCATACCTATTCCAGATAAATATAACAGAAGAAAATTATATGCCAATAGCTTTTATGAATATAAATGCAAAACCCTCAACAAAATAATAAGCCAAATCCAATGAAATATTAAAAGAATTATAAACCATGCAAAATTAGGATTTATCCCTGGTATGCAACATAAAAAATGCAAGAAATTATAACAATGAGGTGGAGCCAGTGGCCACTTGACAGTTTTTGGGTAGGGAGGGGATGAGCAGTTGAAATACAGGGGCTTCTTTGGGAGTTGGAGGTTGTCCTGAGTTCTGTTGTGGCAATGGATGTAGGCCATTTTAAATCAGCACACACCACTCAGAACTGAGTGGGAGAGAGTGTGGTCTACAGTGTGAACTGTGGTCTATGGTTGGTGGCAAGGCTCCAGGATGTGTAAGTTCATTGAGGTTGGTGGGCCACACTGTGGGAGATGTTTGTGTGGGATATGGTGGGAGGTGTGGGAGGTGGGCAACATGGGAATCCCAGTGGGTTCCGTGTAATATTTTGGGTAATCTAAGCACCTCTTAAAATATATGTGTATATATATATATAAATAACATTTTTGTGAGCGAATACACATATATGCATATATATTTATATATCATTTTACAAATGTTTGTATGTATTGTGAGAATTTTGATTTTTACCCATAATAAAAAAAAATCCATTAATGTAATGCATCACATTAACACTATGAAGGAAATAAACTACATGATAATCTCAATTGATGAAGAAAAGGTAATATCCAGCATGCCTTCTTGATAAAAACTAAAAGAACTCTAGGAATAGAAGGAACCTTATTCAACATGATAAGGCATATATGAAAAGCCCACAGTTAACATCTTACTTAATGTGAAAGATGGAAAGTTTTCACTCCAAGATCAGGGGTAACATAAATATGCCCACTGTCACCAGTTTTATGCAACATTGTATTAGAAGTTCTGGCCGAACAATTAGGCAATAAAAAGAAATAAAAGGCACCCAAATTGGAAAGAAAGAAGTAAAGCTTTATTTACTAATGACAACCCTATACACAGAAAAGTCCTGAAATATCGGTAACAAGGTTTCTAGAGCTAATTAATGAAGTCAGAAAAGTGCCAAGGCACAGAATCAACACCCTAAATCAGTAGTCTTTCTATACACAAGCAATGAACAAGCAGAAGAAGTAATAAAAAAGGCTATTCACAATAGCAAGTAAAAGAATAACGTATCTAGGAATAAATATAACCAAGGATATAAAGAATATGTACACATAAAGCTACAAAACATTGTAAAAGAAATCAAACAAGACCTAAATAAATGGAAAGGTATTCTGTGTTCATGGATTGGAAAATTAAATATTATTTAGATTTCAGTCATACCCAAGCCCATTTGTAGATTCAATGCAGTCCAATCAAAATTCCAACAACCTCCTTTGCAGAAACAGGAAATCACCAAATTAAAATGGAAGCATAAGTTATCCTGAAGAGCTAAAGACATCTTGAAAAAAATCAATTTGTTTAAATGACACGTATTGTTCTTAAAAATTTTCACAAGCCAGTGTACTCAAACAGGCATGGTATTAGTGCATTTATAGACACATAGAGCAATAAAATAGAATTGGGAGATCAGATGTCAGCTCACACATTTATAGCCTACTGATTTTTTGACAAGGTGGCAAAGGCCACTCAATTGGGAAAGATAGTCTCTTCAACAAATGGTGCTGGGAACACTGGATCTTTTGTATAGAAAAGAAAGGAGGACCTTTACCTCACACATTGTACAAAGAGCAATTCACTATGGATCAAAGACCTAAATATAAGAGCAAGATATATCAAACTCCTAGGAGAAAATACAGGGAATCATCTTTAAGTTCTTATTTTCAACAATGGTTTCATAGATTATACAACCAAAGCACAGGCAACAAAAGAAAAAAATAGATAAATGAGAACAAATAAAAATGAAAAAAAATAAAAAGTTTGTACCTCAAAGGACTTTATTTTGAAAGTAAAATGACAACCTACAGAATGGGAGAAAATATTTGGAAACCACAAATCCAATAAGGTTTAATATCCAGAATATATAAAGAAATCCTTCAACTAAACAATAGAAAGACAAACATTCCAGTTTTTCAAAATTAACAAAAGATTTGAATAGTCATCTCTACTAAGAAGATACACAAAAGGCCAGAAAGCACACGAATAGATGCTCATCATTATTAGCCTAAAGGAAAGTGCAAATAAAAACCACAAAGAGAGAACATTTCACAACTGTTAGAATGGCTGCTATTGAAAAAATGGAGAATAACAAGTGTTGGAAAGGATGCAGAGAACCAGAAACTCTGATTCATTATTAGTGGCAATGTAACCTTGTGTAGCTGCTGTGGAACACAGTTTGATGTTTCCGCAGAAAGCTAAATACAGAACTACCTTATGTCACAGCAATCCAACTCTTAGACATATAACAAAAATAATTGAAATAAAGGGCTTGAACAGATATTTGCACATCGATACTCATAATGGTTTTATTCACAATTGCCAAAATATGAAGCAACCCAATTGTCCATCAAGTGATGACTCATTGAACAAAATTTCTTATAAACATACAATGGGAAATCACACAGCTGTAAAAATGAGTAAAGTCCTGATGCATGTGAGAATATTGATGAGCCTTGAAGACATCATGTTCAGTTAAATAAGCCAGGCATAAAAGTTTAAATATTATATGAAATAACTACGATAAGCAAACTCTTAGAGGCAGAATTTAGAATAGAGTTTACCAAGGCTTGGGATAGGGCTTGGAATGGGAATAGGAAATGGGAGGTTGAGACTTAAAGTGTACAGGGTTCCTATTCTTTTCATTCAAACTTTATTTTTTATTCAAAAAAAAAAAAAAAAAAACATGCAAGAGGCTCCTTAGCATGTTGTGGAAACATGACTTCAACAAAGTTCTGGCCAGGCACTTTTATCTCATCTAATCCTAAAACAAACTGAATTGTTCCTCCAGTGTTCAGAAAGACACAGATGAAAACACATTGGTTAAGTGACATTTTCATGGTCTCCTTGTTGAAGAAGAAAATGAAGAAGAGAAGAAAATGCTTAATCATATTTGTATCCTATAAAACTAAACCCAATATTCTTTTTTGACCTTTAGCATTAATATAGTACTTTCTTTGCTTTTGCTACAAAAATGTTATATTATTGTTAAATATAAGTTATGTTTGTTATATTTTCCCATTTATCACAATGTCTTAACTCCTTGTAGTAGAGGAATATTCCATTATTTATATCATTAAACACAATCCTCATCTACTGCCAAAATCAGTTATACATTCCCAATATTATTCTGCAGTTGCCCTCCGACTGATATCAAACTCCTTAGACTACCACAATCAAATCCATAAATCAACAGTGTTTGTTACACTCATTATAATGTGTTATCATCAATTCCATCCATTATCAAATATTTAAAATTAACCTAATTGTATATTCTATATACATCCACCTTCTCTACCCACATTCTGCCTCACACCAACCTACACTCCAAAACCCAACTCCATAGTCTACTCATGGTAGTTAGTCCATATCAATGAGTCCATAAAATATTCATCCTTTTGTGTCTGGCTTAATTCACTCAACATAATGTCCTCAAGGTTCCTAGGTGTTGTCAGGTGCTTCCCTAATTCATTTCTTCTTACAGATGAATAGCATTCAAATGTATATATATACCATATTTTGTTTCTCTATTCATCAGTTGACAGACACTTAGGCTGTTTCCATCTTTTAGCAATTGTGAATAATGCCACTAGGAATATCAGCATGCAAATATCTGTTTGGGTCTTTGCTTTCAGTTCTTCTGAAAATGTTCCTAGAGTGGGATTGATGGATCATTTATTAGTTCTATGTTTAGCTTCCTGAGGTCTTCCAAACTGTTTTCCATTGAGGCTACACCATTTTACATTCCAACCAACATTTGAACAGTTCTAATTTTATGTGATGGCAATGGTTGGTAATGGATGGTGGTAATAATAGCACAAGATGGGAACACAATTAAGAGCACTAAAATGTATTAAGAGGGGAGAATGTTAAATGTATATATGGGAAAAAAAAATATATATATATATTTTTTAATCCATGGAACTACACTATACAAACTCTGAACCCTAAGTTGAAAAATGCACTATAGTTAATTGTGCAGTACTAAAAATGTTTTATCATTAATTGTAACAAATGTTCCACACCAATGAAAGATGTTAATAGAGTAGTGCATGGCAATACTGTATTTTATACATGATAGTTTTGTAAAGCCACAAATACTCTAACAAAGAAAACAATCCTTAAAATATATAAAGCATTCCTATTCAGAATGATGGATATGTTTTGTTAATGGACACTGATGATAGAAGCAGAACATTAATGTGATTAAAAAGGGGAAATGTTGGTTGTATATATGGTAACTGGTAACAGTATAGATATTTAAAAGACAATCATTGAACTGTATTACACAGTGAGCCCTATGTGAAACCAAAGACTATAGGCAATAATATTATAAAAATATGCTATCAACAATTGCACACCAAATGTTCCTTGCCAATGCATAGTGTCAATAATAGAGAGGTATATGGAAATACTGTATTTTATGTGTGGTTGATCTTTACACCTAAAACTTCCCTAATAAAAAATAATGATCCATTTTCAAATATTACTACATGCCCCACTACACTTATATGGAATTTTTTGTTATTGACCCTGATGCCATTGATAGATTAGAATCCACTATTAGAATCATACTACCCTGTACAGCTCTATAGCAGAAAATATGACTTTTTGGTATAAAACAATATATAGCAAACTGAGTTTATTCTGTGATTAATCCAAACAGTACCTGATGATGTGCCAAGCACAAGTTTCTTCTCCAGAAGGGCTGAAGAAATTATTGGGTAAATGTTTCTTTAAAACCATCTCACTAATTATGGAGACATTCTTATCTTTCTTTTCTTAGAATTTTTGTCTGAAAAACCATTTATTTCAAATTTATGTTTTAAGGATATGTTAGTACTTTCAATAATTTGATTATGTTGGCCATGATTTGTTTGTGTGTTTGTATGTGTGTACAAATGTATACATGTGCCTGATTATCCCACATGTCTCTGTAAGTTTATTTATTTCATTCAAGTTTGTAAAATTTTTGGCAATAATTTCTTCAAATTTTTAATCTTCCCCAGTTCTCTTTTTTCATTCTTGAAATGCAACTTTATATATGCTCAAACTATATTGTTCTAAATATCTCTGATCCATTCTTTCTTTCTCTAGTCTTTTTGTCTCTCCATGCTTCAATATGAATAGTTTTTGCTGTATCTTCACAGAACTTTTCTTCTTCAGCGTCTCACGTACTATATTTTGCAGTAATGGCAAATAAGATATTATATCAACTCTAAGGGACAATAGAGGGATAAAAGAGGACATGGCATTTTTCCTTTTGGAGTAATAAAAACATTCTAAAATTCACTTAGGTGATTGACAATGGAACTGTCATGGAAAGTCTTGCTTACATTTGAAAGTTTGAAGTCACTCATGGTAAGTAAAGTACAGTTGTAGCACTCCATTTCCACATATAAAAGAGACTATACTTTGTCTCGAAATTATGAAGACTATGTTAATCAAATCAAGCTCCAAGAATCAGTCCCTTCACTGGACAAACTCTTAAACAGGAAGAAAAGGCCTGAATCAACTATTTTGAAACTCTGGGTCCTGATCAAGAACTGTACATCATCCAAGGAAGAACTTAAAGAAGATACTGGTAGATTACAGTAAATACCAGTGAATTGCTTTTTCAATGTAGTGGTTCTTGTCACACAGCCACCCCTTTCCCAGAAGGTAGCAGTAGCACCTGGCTCCTGGCATTGATTGTTGATATCAAAAAGGGGAATAAAAATCTACTTCCCTGAAGATCCTAGGTGGGCATAGGCTAATCACTGATAATGCTTTGGCATTTGTTACATTATGTAACTGGAGGGTCAGCTCTGAGAGTGACCATTATTGCAACTCACCCTGGACAAAGGCAGCAGAGAAAAATTAAAGAGATTATGCTATCTCAGAGCTGTGGGGGATAGTAGAAAGGCTGTGTTTGCTGGACAGATCAAGAAAGCACAGCTTTGGGGACCTTGGAAGAAGCTTCTGGTGCCCTTCCTGGCCCCTACCTCATTCCCTCTAAAAGACAGATTGGAGCTTGCCAGTGGTCTCTTTGTGGGTCACTTAACTTGTTTTGGCTGGGAAATACTGAATTGAGAAACTCCTCTCTGACATGTCCCACTTCCCAGAATTTAGCTTCCAGACAAAAGTATCTTGAGACAATGAAAGCTGTAAAAGAAACAAGTTTAATTGATGGCATGGGACCATGATATTGATTATTGTACTCATGAGCCATTCTTGTGAAATTGAAACTTAGCCTAGTATTATATATTGCCTAAGCATTACCTCCTGAAAGCCTCCTGGTTGCTCAAATATGACTTCTTTCTAAGCCAAACTGAGGATATAAACACACTACCTTCCTCCAAGTTTGGGACATCACTCCAGAGGATGAGCTTTCCTGGCACCAAGGGATTATTACCAAGCACCAAATAGTGATGTATCTATAAAAATATCTTGACCAACAAGGGGAACTATTAAATACAAATGAGATATTTTGGTTACAAGGTTTCAAAGTGAGTATGGATATCATTCCAGAGGTTATGCTTAGGCACATCTCAGCAGTATCTCATTGACTACCACAGTAAACAGTGCCATAAATAGTGGGATTCCTGAGGTCTCTAGAGAAGTCTAGACACTATAAGCATGGCACACACTCTCAGGAATTTGGTACCCTCTCAGTGGGTCTTACTTTGGAATATTTGATTCCCAATGTAACAAAGATAGACTCATTTATATTTCCCTGCATATGGCTCTTAGGCCCCTTTAATTTGAACCTTTAATTAGCACTATACTTGTTAATTATATGTCCCAGAAAATTAAAACTTCAATCTGTTCATATGGTGGTTGAGCCCTGAATCTAAGCAGAACTGCAACACCTACTCTCCAGTTCATTGGACTCACCCAGGATAACTTACAAAAGGATGACAATGGGCAACACTCATCTCAAAAAACAGAGAGTTTCTACAACTGCAAGCAAGACAGTTCCATCCATCAACTCCATAGGATCTAACCCCCCTCTCAATCAGAAACATAGTGGGCCACACCATCCTCAAATCCTCAAGATTGGGAATGAACAATGGACTAAAATGGACATGGGCTTTTCTATTATTGTTCTATTGTACACATTATTATTCAAGCAATGGAGGAATTTATATCATTGATATAAAGACAATAGCCACCATTGTTTCTGAGGGGAAGGAGAAGGAAGAGTAGGTATAATATGGGGCCAGTTTGGGGACATTGAAATTGTCCTGCATGATGTTGCAATGATGGATACAGGCCACTATACCTTTTGTCAAACCTATAAAATCTGAAGAGGAAATCAAGGAAAAATTCCATTTACAATGAATCAAATGAATCAATATCTAAGAATAAACTAATGAAAATGTAAAGGATTTGTAGTACACAAAAAATTACACAACATTGTTAAAGGGAGTCAAAGAAGACCTAAATAACTGCAAGGATATTCTATGTACATGGGTCATGAGACCAAACAACATTAAGTTGTATGTTCCACCAAAATTAATTTATAGATTTAACACAAAATAAAAATTATAACAGTAGTTTTTACTGAATTGGAAAAGTTAATTATGAAATTTATTTGGAAGAGCAAGGGGCCCTGAATAGCCAAAAAATATAGTGAAAAAGAAAAATGGAATCAGAGGAATCACTCTACCTGACTTTAAAACATACTACAAGGCTATGATGGTCAAAATTTCATGGTATTGGTTCAAGGATAGACATACTGGCCAAGGGAACTGAATTGAGAGTTCTGGTGTAGATCCTTTTATATAGGGTCAACAGATATTCAACAAGGCCACAAAGGCCACACAACTGGGAAAAAATGGCATCTTCAACAAATGGTGCTTGAAAAACTGGATATCCATATCCAGAAGAATGAGAGATGATCACCACCACATGCCCTATATAAAGTAAACTCAAGATGCATCAAAGATCTAAATATAAGTGCCAAGACCATAAAGGTCCTAAAAGTAAATGTAAGGAAGCATCTTTGAGATCTTCTAGTAAGAAATTGTTTCATAAATTTTACTCTCAAAGCATGAGCAAGGAAAGAAAAAATAGATAAATGGAACCTCCTCAAAATTAAAAACTGCACTTCAAAGGAGTTTGTAAAGGAAGTGAAAAGGCAGCCTACAAAATGAGAGAAAATATTTGGTAACCATTTTTCCAAGAAGACCTAATATCTAGCATATATAAATAAATCCTATTTCTCTAAAATAAAAAGACAAATCCTTTTTAAAAACTGGACAAGAGATTTGAATAAACACTTCTCCAAAGAAGAAATACAAATGGCTAAAAAGTACATGAAAAGATGCTCACCATCACTAACTATTAAGGAAATGCAAATCAGAAATACAGTGAGATATTATCTTACACCTATTATACTGGAGGTTATAAAAAAGTGAAAACTCCAAGTGTTGGAAATGATCTGGAGGAGAGGGTACACTTATCTACTTCTGAGGGGAATTTATAATGGTGCAGCCACTGTGGAGGACAGTTGTCAGTTCCTCAGAAACCTAACTATAGAATTGCCATATGATCTAGCAATCCAACTGCTGGGTATAAAACCAGAAGAATTGAAAGCAGGGGCACAAAAAGATATATGTCCATAGCAGCATTATTCACTATTATTCACTATTATTCACTATTATTCACTATTGCCAAAAGTTTGAAGCAACCCAAGTGTCCATCAAGAGATGAATGGGTAAGCTAATTTTGGTATATACATACAATGGAACATCACTCAGCTGTAAGAAGCAATGCAGTATTAACACATGGGACAGCATGGATGAATCTTGAATACCATATATTGGGTGAAGTAAACCAGTCACTAAGGACAAATATTATAGGTCCTCAATGATATGACTTAAGGAAATTGAGCACACTCATAGAGTTGGAGTCTAAAAGATAGTTTATCAGGAGACAAAAAGGGAGTAGATTGTGGTGAGTCAATGCTCAATATAGACTAAGTCTATAATAAGGTGAAAGGGGGTGGATGGGGGTGATGATGGTGCAGGAATTTGAGGAGGAGTAGGGTGGGGATAGGGTTGGACTATCAATTGAACTGTGAGGAGGACTGGAGAAAGGAGCAGGTGAACTCTGGGGATGTGTATGTCTGTGGTTAAAACTACAATGGTGGGAATGTTCTTTTGGCAAAGATGACAGGGGAAGGTTATTGGTGCAGGGCATCAGTGGTGAGGGGACATACTAGATAGGGCACACCTAGGCATGCTTCTATAGAATATGAAAATATTCATTTTGTCATAGCGTGTTACTTCAGTGGGCGAGGCCCCCACAATAAACAACAAAACTCCCATCCCAGGGAATCCTATGTTCTCAATTAGACAGACAATAATCTCTTAAGAACATAATGTCTAATCAAAGATCACAGAACAATAAGTCAAACTCTCAATATTAATGCATGGAACTATGAAACTTATTCTTCAAAAATTGACACTTAGTGATTAATATAGGTCCCGAGTGGAGGGGGAGGGAAGATTACAATAGTTGGAACATAGGGCACTTTTAGTGTTTGTTCTGCATGATCTTGCAAAGATGGATGCAGGCCATTATAAATTTTGTCAAAACCTATAAAAGATTTTGATGCAAAATGCAAACAATAATGTAAACCATTGATGATGTTTAGTAGCAATGCTTCAATATTTGTTCATCATTGTAGCAAATTTAACATACTCATGTAAGATGTTATCTGTAAGGAAAAATGTGAGAAGAGAAAGAGGTGGGATATAGGGTAATATCCTATATATTCTATGTGACTTTTCTGAAACCTAAAGTTTCTTTGAAAATGAAGTTGAAAAAAAAGACAATGAGGGAACATATAGAATAAATTGTCACTGTTCATAAAAGAAAACATATGTTATTGTTATGAAAGACAATGAAAAAAATTTTAATTCATTTTTATTTTTGTATATAGTTTGTTATTTTAATTATTATTCCTTCATTTTATTATTTTTATTCATTTATTTTTGGCTTTGATTTGGGGGAGGTTTTGGATTGCAGAATGGTCACAACTGTTGTAGTAGAGAATCACTGGTACAGGGTCTCAGGGATGGGGGCTTCTGTGGGGATTGGTTCACCTGGGTCATGCATTTATGGAATATGAATATGTTCAAGTGGTCTTGGGGTGTTGTCTCAGTGGTGGAAACCCACACAATAACTGAAAGAATATTGAATTCACATCCTGGGAAGTCCTGCTATTTTCTCTAATGTAGGAGCAAGAATCCCTAGAGTATATGGGCAGTGCCTAATGAAGGAAGACAGACCAATACACTAGGCCTTTGGCATTGGTTGTACTTATGAACCATGTTCTTGTGAAATTGAAACTTAATGATTATATTTTAATTGAGCCACTTCCTGAAATCCTCCTTTTTGCTCAAATGTGGTCTCTCTCTAAGCAAACTCAGCAAATATACTCTCTACATTAAACTCTGCATGGGTCATGACTCCAAGTGCTGAGCCTCCCTGGCATAAAATGATTATAATCAAGCACCAACTAGCAATGTATTGGAAAAAGACCTTGGAAAAGGGGGGAAATACTAAATACAAATGAGTTTTTATGGCTAAGAGATTTCAAAGTTAGTTGGTGGTCATTACAGAGGTTACGCTTAGGCACAGCTTAAGAGGATCTCATTGGCTGTCACAGTAAAAGTTCCTCAAGCTGAGGTGCACCTGAGGTCTCAGAGACTTCTAGACACTAGAGGTAAGGCAGACAATCTCTGGAATTCAGCACCTTGCTGGTGGGCCTTATATTGAAATAAATGTTCCCTAATATCAGAGTTAAACTCATTTATAATTTCCCTATATAAATGTCTTCTGCCCCTTTTATTTGTACCTATAATTAGCACTATACTCACTAAATTGGGGGAGGGGAAGGGGTTGAGAATCCCCTATTTTTTGTCCCCCTCAAGATGGCTCCCTCATCTGTCTGCTTGTTGTCTACTCCTCTTCTTTGGGAAATGAACCCAGGACTTCCCATGTTGTAGGCAAGTGCCCAACCACTTGAGCCACTTCTACTCCCTGCTGTTTGTGGTGACTTCTCTTGTGACATCTGCTTCTTGTGGCATCTGCTTCTCTTCTTTAGAAGGCACCAGAAACCTCACCCAGGACCTTCCATGTGGGAGGTGGGCACCCATCTGCTTGAGCCACATCTGTTCCCATCTCCTATATTTTTTATGTAATACTTTTGTAATCTAAATGGTCTTTAAAAATAAAAATAATAAAAGAATTTATAATTGGTTCATTTTCAAATAGGTGCAATCATTTTATGAATTTTATATAATATATTAATTTGTTTATCTCTTAATAAAAGGAGATCCTTGCATGTGTGAGATGACAATGCTAGGTAACCCTAAGATTGTGAGTTACTATCCCCACAAGCAGCTTGGATGGAAGTTGCCCACTTGTCATTATTCTGAAAATGCTTGTTAATAGCTTCCAATCAAGAGAGTATCAGAATTTGAAAGAGGCTAAGAAGTTCTAGGGAATATCTTGGAAATGAAGGCCCAAAATATATTTATCTACATAGCTGCTTTCGTCAGAGTTCTCTCTAGGGAAACAGTAATGACAAAACATATTGGTAAATAGTATAAAAGTATATAAAATTTTCTCATGTGACCATGGGGTTGCACAAGTACAAATTCCATAGGCAGGCTGCAGACCAACAATTCTGATGAAGGTCCTCACTGAATTCTCCGGGAGATGCAGGCTAGCCAAAGTACAGATGGGGATTCTCTCTCTGAATGCTAAAATCAGTTCTCCTTTTAAGACCTTCAACAGATTGGGTGAAATATCACTCATTGCTGATAATAATCCCTCAACTGATTGTTCATGTAACCAGCTATCTATGTAATCAACTCACTGATGATTAAAATCCATGAAATACCCTTGTATTACAGTGCTTGCCTTACCAAACAACTGAGCAGCATTATCTAAATGAGAATGCACATTAGCCTAACCATCACAATGAATTTCTTGTCAACTTGGCAACCATACACATGTTCATGCATAAACTCTTAATAAAAATAATAACAGATATATATATATATATATATATATATATATATACATATATATATATATACACACATACATACATATATGTCTGCCTAACAAGGCTCAACTATCCTGCATACAAGTTAAAATGCACTCAATCCCTCCGAAATAGAGTTCAAGTCATTGGGCAATATTCACCTGACATCTTTAAATACTATGACATGAAACTAACAAAACTTGTATCATAAGATACGGGGAAAGATTAGCAAATGAAACAAAGATGTTTGTTTTGTGTACACATATAAACATACTTGTTGTAATTCAACGTGGAGTTAGACGGTACCGGGAATTATCCAGAGAAAGATGGGGACCAGGGAACCTCACTCCATGTGGAATGTAGGCAAGTTTATTTAGGTTGAAGCTGCTTTTTATATTACAAAGCTGATGACAAAAGTAGGAAGTCCATCACTAGTTTCTCAGCTTGGTGTGTGAGAGTGCTACCTGTTTGTGAGTTTCCAGACAATCTTTCATGGGAATTCCGACAATAACATCTGTGTGGTGAGTTCACTCCTCTCTGCCTCCTCCCACTGATATCTGCAGCATGCAGTGTCCTTAGAGACATTTACTAATGTTTCTCTGCCAGCAAGCATGCTTTTTAAATGCTTAACCCTTTATGCTCTGGCTCTCAGCATCTTCTCCAACAATTCCCCCTTTTTTGTTTTTTGTGCAAGGTGACTGTGCCTGTCTTAGGTTGCCCTCCTCTGTAGGATTTACCCATCTCTGGCCACCAGCCAAGCTGCCATGGACAGGGGTTTGAGAGTCAAGGGTTTTAAGCAGAATCAAGTTATTGGCATGGCTGGTCTTTTCATCCCTATTAAGGTAGAACAGCAGGGTTTTGTGAATGCCTCTTAATACAGTTAAGAGTAGCAAAGCACCAATGATCACCACACCGAAGTTAGCAAGTACAGAGGTTGATTTTCACCAATGTAAGGGGTTTATTTTATTCAATTGATCTGTCACTGATTGCCAAAATTCACTACCTGGAAGCATAGTAAGTTGATTCTGAGACATGCTTAAAATCTTCTTTTGCAATTCTGTAATTTCTATAGATAAATTTGTGTGATGACCTATTAAATGATTTTTAATTTTTTTCCCATTCATAATGGGAATCATTGTATGGGAGAGGAGTGATACAAAAAAACACTTTCATTCCAATCACATTTCAAACCTTGTTTTAAATTTAGAATTTATACTTGATCTCCCATTTGTGTAACAGCCATCTCTAAGTCATTAAGTCTATTATTAATTTGCTCATCAATATATGCCTGACTATGCCATAGCTCACTAGCATTATGATGCCAATTTTTAACATATTGTTGTGTTTGGACATTCTCATGTAGGGCAGTTTCTGCCACAGCAGCAGCTGTAATAATACTTATAAGCCCCAATACAGCAGCTATAATTAATCCAATTAAGCATTTGGTTCTTTTCAAATAATGGTTTAGAAAGTGCCAAAGGATTTGGCTCTCAGGGGAAGACTGCCAGCAGTGATTCATGCAAACCGGAAGCCATATTCCATGATGCCATTGCCCCATTAGTACTGCAGTAGAACTCTCTTATAAAACAGATTCTGATACACAAGTGTAAAGGGAGCAAATGCTGCAGAAAAACCATGTTTGATTAATGCTCACTGTTCCTACTATAAAAACAATGGGATCCCGTACACATACTATAAGAAATTAAGTAGAATATCTTTTTAAACTGGTAATATTAGTTTTACAGCCTTGCCATTTAAAAATTGGGCTAGTTCCCAAAAATAATTCCCACAAATAATTTTTCATTTTGATAAGTTTAGTGTTCCATAGTTGTGGGATAAATCTTCCCTAATGAGACCAATTTAGTAACGTATTTATACTTATGACATCCCCACAATTCCAAAAATAATGATAGCTTTCATTAGTTGTTTTTGTTGAAATACTAATTTTTCAATTTATGGTTGTGTTTACATTAGGTTTCTGTATCCCTATAAGGGCCCGATTCTTTACAATTCTATAGGAATTATTAAAGAGCACAACCCCATATGAAACATGACATGTATGCCATTTATCACTTTGTACTATAATTTTGGGGCTGTATACATGGATCGATGGATCCTATGCAGATAGGTCATTTAAGAAAAGGCAAGGTTAAATTGTCAATAAATTTTCCTTCCTCCTCAGATTTTAGAGGAAGGTGAGAATCAACGGGCCCAGGAAAATGAAAAGACTAATTAATATAAACAGGGTAGGATTTGTCCCCCCAAGTGAGCAATTCTAAAAGAGGTGAATTAGTAATATAAGCCCAATATGTATAATTATGTGAAGGTGCACTACTTACTGCTGTGGTTGTCAAGGTAAGCATAGTAAAGAATAACTGTGTTAGAGGGACATTCTGCCTTTTAGAAGTTACCATCTTTTCTACCTCTTGTGTCAGCTTCTTCAGCTTGTTTATGTCTAAGTTTCAGATGTCTGGACAGGACCCAAAGCTGGTCTCCTTTATCTGTAATGATAAGAGCAAAACCTCAACCCTATATCGTAACTTAACTTCTGCCTTTTCCCATTGATTACTATCTTTATGCTTTCAATAAGCTAGTTGTCTAATATTTGTTTCTGTATTTTTGCCTGATTTTTGCCAGAAATGCTCTGCTGCTGATGTATATGATTCTGACCTTTGGCTTAAAATATTTATTCTAAATAATGCTTGATTTAATTATTCTCTCACCTCACCATTTCCCCCTTTTTTGTTTTTGTAGTATTTATAAATAGAAGTTTAACTGTTAACTTTTTATGATAAGTATACATACATTTTCATGCTTACTAAATCAGGGGATACACTGATATACTTGGTTTATTTTTGACTAGAGTCTTGGATAGATACAAGATAAATGTTAATATGTATATTTAGTTTAAGAAGCTTATACTGACAATTAGGGTGAGAAACATAAACAATATAACTAATTAAAAGATTAAGTTAATATTGAACAAAGTTACAGAATGACAGATAAATAGAGCAGTCATATATATATAGTTACCAATATTTAGCTTTTAGTTGGGAAGTGTTGAATTGTTGAAGTAGCAACTGATTCTAGAGTTTTGGTTGACTGTGTTTAGGATTAATGAATTTGATACTATAGATGCCAACTTGTAAGTATTTTGCTAATTCCTGAGGAAGGAACACAACACTCCCTGGGCAGTACACTTTAAGGTTTATGCATCAGTCCCTGGGAGAGTGGCCAGCTACCCCCAGGGAGGAATACAACAACCATTGAAATGCACTTTATCTTTGTTAATTTGTTACAAAATATCCTTGATGTGCTTACTATTTTAATTTTCAATATTTTTTTCTGAAATGTGAAAAGTGTTAACTAGCAAGGCATTGGTTTGTTGATTAACAAAGTTTTCTGTATGATGCTTTACTTTTAGGCTTGAACAATACTTACCAGACTTGTTTATTAATACATTTGGTTTCAGGACTGTTCAAATTCAAAACAAGAGATTTACATATATACTTAATAAAATACCTTTATGTGTAACATACAAGTTATTAAATTACTTAAGTGTGCAATGTATTGTATTAAAGTTTTGATTAGTATTTAAGTATATTATACATAATTCATAACTACAGTAGATCATACAACAACAGACATCCAATGAACAAACTTTTATTTCTTAAGCATTTAAGATTCTTAGCAGCATGATTAGAATGACTTCAATTTTTTTATTTTGTATAGTTTGAGGCATAGGTAAAAACAAATTAGTACTTCCTATTTGGGCTGTGGGGTAATACATTAACCTGTAATTTTAATACTTGCATTGGTTTTGTTGTTAACATTATAATTAGAATTGGGGCTGTTGCTTACAGTGTTGAATATAAACTTGATTTATTGTCGGCTATTTTATGGGAAGAGGAATGTGGGCTGGATTGACTTGTTTAAGAAAATATTAAAGAAAGCTTTAGCAAGTTTTAAAACAAAGTGGTAGTGACATAACTGGATATTAATTTTTCTGCAAAAAACTAGCAATATTTGGGATTGCTGCATGCTGCAGTGGTGTTATTTTATTTTACTATAATTTACTGTTATGCACTACCCCGGCAGACTTTAATGGCTGCTTTCTTTTTGTAGTTATAATTAAAAATTATGATTAAAAACATTATATTTTATTTAATATTATATTGAAGCTATTATATTTTCAGGTATTTTATACACTTTTAAAGTATTCATATGAACTTTTTATTAATATAACTTTGTTATAAAAAATTTTTAATTATACAACAGTTTTAAATACTTCATTCAACTTATATCACATGAACTTAACTATTTTTAGTATTTCACCTTTTTTAGGTAAAAGACCAACTTTTATGTGACACTTTGAAATAAAAGCTATCTTTCAGGATTTGACTTTGAGAAAGCAGGTTCGAACATTGTGTTCCAGTCTCTGGAAATATACCTAAAAACTCCAGCATCACATATAGGTTTGAATAGAAGGGACTGGTGAACCATGTGAAGGGAGGACTTATTTGAGTCTAATTCTGTCACTCTCAGGAGCACAGATTCCAAAATAGAACCCACTGTTAAGGCATCAGTCTCTGGGGCTATCCCCCCTTATATAGGACCAGGGTGTCTCCGGAGCTCTCAGGAACCCCTCTGAGTGGGGTATAGGCACTTAGATGTTCTATGAGCTCCTACTGAGGTGTGCGTAAGAGTTATCCCTGGGATGACCTCCCGACTCTCTTTGAAGTCTCTTAGCCACTTGAACTCATTTGTCTTTACCATTTCCCCTTTTTATTCAAGGTCTTTTTCCAGTTGTGTTGCCAGTTGGCACTTGATATTAATCCCTCGTTGCCAGGGAGGCTCATCCCCGGGAGTCATGTCCCACATTGGGGGGAAGGTAATGCAATCATATGCTGAGTTTGGCTTAGAGAGAGGCCACATTTGAGCAACAAGGAGGCTCTCAGGTGGCAACCCTTAGGCACCCCACAACTGCAGGCTAAGTCTCATTTACAAGAGCAAAGACTCACAAGGGTAGTCATCAATTAAAAAAAAAACACATCAGTGGGTCATCCTATTTTGACAGGCACTGTCCCTACACTCAGAGGACTATTGTTGCTCCCTTGGAGACTGTGGCAGAGCTCTCCAGGCTAGGAATTCAGATTCCCTCATTTATTGTGTGATTATCCACCCATCGTGACCATGCCCCATCCCCTGATCCTTTGAATGATTTTGTATATCTTTCATGTATATTCGGATGAACCAATCCCCACGAAACCCCCCAGACACCCCCCCAATAATCCCCCACAGTACCCATTGTAACCCTTCCGTGATCCAAATCTTCCATGAACATTTAGTCCATAAAATAATCAAATACACTTACTAGGAAAAAGAAACAAGTGTGATAAGCTTACATGCAAGAGTCAAACATAAGGAAACTCAGGGGAAAAAAAGAAAGAGAGAAGGAAAAAAAACAAATAATCAAAGAACAAAACAAAATAAAATATAATTAGTGGATTGGGACATTCAAAAAATGGGCAAAAAAGCAAAGGAAATGCCTTTAAAAATATATATATATATATATTCATTTTTTTTTCCTTTCTCCCTTCCTTCTTCCCCCTTTTCCTTCCCTTTATCACTGTGTTATCGGATGTCTGGTGTGCCATGACACCTTCCTCCTCTCAATCCCCATTGTCTCCCAATTTTTCATTTAATTTTCAAAGAAGTTTTAGGTCACAGTAAAGTCACACACGGAGTGCCGGAAACTCCCAGATACCAAACCACCCCCCTTCCCCACCCCATATTAACTCCCCCCCCTTTTTTTTTGGTTGTTAGCATTGTTATAACTGTTATGCAGATAGCAAAATATAGCAGTCAGTGATTTACATTATAGTTTACAATTTAGATGATACAGTTTAATAATTTTGATGATATTTACCATGTCCTTTGTCCATTACTGTAAGGTAATGAAAAACCTTCCCCATGACCACCAAAAAACCCATTAGATCTTGACTGTTCCCTTCTCCCCAGCCCCCCAGGGCCCGTGATACCCCCCTCTCCCATCCCATGGAATGTCAAGATTCACATTTACATGCCCTGGGGATTTGAACCAGCCCTTCCTAATCCACAGGAGCTTTTTTAAACTAGTTTTGGCTCAGCAATCTTTTTTCATATGACCTGGTTTCCCACATTTAAAGCAATTTAAATTATTAATCATAGGACTACGTCCCTTTAGAGCAGCTTCAAGAAGGTTCATATTATTAGGTATTAGGCCAAATATTTTGGCATGTTTTTATATAATCTTGTAAAGTACTTCCATTTGCCTTTATTAGACATAAAGCCTTTTTACACTCACTGTCAGCATTATCAAAAGCCAATATTAGAAGAAGCATTTCTTTAAGATCAGACTGAGCTACTGTCTTGTTGACTACATCTGCCAGCCTTGGTACAAATTCAGCATAGGGTTCACTATTTCCTTGAACAATTTTGAAAATGATTGTACAGCCTGTCCAGGGATGGAGATTTATCACCAGGCAGCTAGGCAGCACATTCACACTTGTACAATGGCAATATCATCATATTAAGCTTGGCAAGGAACCCCAGCCCATTGACCTGTTCCTAATATTTGTTCAGTAGTAATAGGTACTGGTGGATTTTGCTGTTGATTTCATCGTGCTACAATATTAGTTTCATTAGCCCACCATGTTTTAAATTGTAAGAATTCTGCTGAATTAAGAACAGCTTGAGTTAACAAATCCTAGTCCCAGGGTATAAATCTGTTTGCTTGTGCCATTTCTTGCACCAATTCTTGAGTATAGGGAGAATTTACACCATATTGAGTGCATGCTTGTTTTAATTTTTTGAAAGTTTTAAAAGGAATAGGAGCATGCTCATATTGTACACCCTCATGGGGATTGTTAGCATCTACTGGAATTTGAGTTAATGTTACTGGAAAAGTAAAAAAAAAAAAATTGCATAGCCTCTGAATTGTCTTCTCTACTTCCTTGTGCTATACTTTTCATAATTGAAGAGGATGTTGCTGGCACAAAAACAGAAACTTTTGGAGGATCATCAAATGTTGTAAAAACTGGATCAGTAGATACCTTAGGAGGCACAAACGCTGGTTCAAAAGACAATAAATCATCTTTTGGAGCGGACTGCTTAACGACCCCTGGAAAAGTTCCATAGATTCCCTTTATCTTTTTTTTCTTTTTATTAGACATGAGTTTATCTGTTTTTGCCTGTTCATTAATTTTTTCATATATATTTTCATCAAAATCATCATTAGCTTGTTCTGCTACAGTGTTAGCTATAGCAGTATTCATTTTAATATCTTCATTTTCATCTGACTGTAATGGTTCAAGAACAACAGAAATAAGACTATACAAAGACCATACTTGAAGAGGAAATGTTTCCCCTTTTTGACAGGCTCGCCGCAATGATTTCATTACTAGTCTGCATTGTTTCAAATTTAATACATTACGCCCTTGTGGTTGAAACCAGTAACAATGTGTCTGTACAAGACAAAGTAGTTCTAGTAACTCGTGGGTCGTCACAGATACCCCTGTACTCTTTAACAGGGTTTTCAAAAGTTTGGAATATTCATCTAATCGAGTCAACTGATTACCCATTACCCTGATTATCAAGATGAATTGACTCACCACATAGGATTCAAGGACTGTCCGACCCAGCAACAACAGACCTTACTTCCACGCCACTGATCCAGAGAAAAAGACGATGAGAAAAGACTAGTCATGCCCCACATTGGTCGCCATCTGTTGTAATTCAACGTGGAGTTAGACGGTGCTGGGAATTATCCAGTGAAAGATTGGGACCAGGGGACCTCACTCCATGTGGAATGCAAGCAACTTTATTTAGGTTGAAGCTGCTTTTTATATTACAAAGCTGATAACAAAATTAGGGAGTCCATCACTAGTTTTTCAGCTTGGTGCGTGAGAGCGCTACCTGTTTGTGAGTTCCCAGACAATCTTTCTTGGGACTTCAGACAATAACATCTGTGTGGTGAGTTCACTACACTCTGCCTCCTCCCACTGATATCTGCAGCATGCAGTGTCCTTGGAGACATTTAGTAATGTTTCTCTACCAGCAAGCATGGTTTTTAAATGCTTAACCCTTTATGCTCTGGCTCTCAGCATCTTCTCCAACACATACTCATGACAAAACAAAGAATATTCATGACAATTACTGTCTTCATTGCTGTAATTGGTCACATGGTCAAAGTTCATATTCATTACTATCTTCTTCAACTGCCCATCCCTGTTCCCTTTACCCTTAGTAAACATCTTAGCTGGCCATGGTTCTTCACCTGGGAAGTGACCCAAATTTTATTTCTCAAGATTCTGGGCCATTGTTATTCCTGTGTGGATTGGGTTGTAGCAATTTCCCATTGACTCACAGGACATTGTAGGACTAGGAGAGGCTCTATGAGATCTTTTGTATTCCAGGCAAACTCTTCTTTACCTCCATTGTATAAGTGCAGTCCTACTTCCACTTGAAAATCACAGACAATCATCCTAGCCAGTACACTAATTCCCTTCTTTGCCTATTGATTCAGAGACATGAATAGTCCAAAGTGGACTGGTGGCAGTTTTAACTTCCAGTTCAATTGAAATCATTTTTGTGACTCCCGGTGGCAGCACTTCTCCTTTTGTAACTAAGACTTGTAGACCAACAGAGCTTAAGGTTGCAGGGACAGGAAACAAAAATTTCTAAGTGAATCACTAGGGGAAATAGTGAGTGGTTCCCATCCCATTTTCACCACTTTATTTCTGGACCAATGAAACCTGGCTATGGGAGAAACAGCACTATAGAATGATACAGAGCATACACAACCTTCTGGAGACCATTTCCACTTACTTGGCATTGTAACTGAGTCTTCAAAAAGCCATTCCAAAGTTCTATTAATCCATCTGTTTCAGGATGATAGGGAACATGGTAAGACCAGTGAATTCCATGAGCATGTGCCCATTCCTGCTCATCATTTGCTTTGAAAATGTCCAATGTAATCAACCTGCCACCAGGTAGCAAACTGACCTCCTCAGGGAATGGTGCCATATATAGGGCTGAGTATGGATCTCTGTTGCTGGCAGATTTGTCACTCAGTAGTGGTGGTAGCCTACTAAGCCTTTACAGATATCTCCAGTCTTTTCTGTTTCCCTAGAAAACCCTGACTAAACCAGCTTGGTACCAGAAGTAGTTCTTGAGAAACAGAACCTTAAAAGTAGGATTTCTGAATTGGTTCTGAAATTTTTGCAATTAACTTTCTACTCTAATTACATACAAGGGCATCAATGACTCTGTTTCCAATAATCAAGCAGCCACTGATAGTCTATGGTGTGAGTTGGAAATAGAGATATGCAAAATATCACTACTGGATATGACTACTTCCATGCTTATAAGAGGAAAGAATCTGAGTGAGAGTAGTTTTAACACCTGAACAGAGTTTTGTAGATTTAAAAGGTACAATGATTATGATTGGCTGTTCCTAAATATGCTGGTTACAATTCCAAAAGAAAGGGATGAACTGAAGGCTTCAAATTTTCAACTTAAGTGCCCATGAATAATGTAAAAGTTTCTACGTATGCTCTGAAAGAAAATCTTGTTTTGTGCAGCCAAAGACTTGAGAGCTCTGAAAACCAGACTCAGAGCCCCATTGTATGAGTAGCAGAGTTACAGCTGAAACTAAAATCTCAATGGTGTCTGCTTTTAAAGTGAAGGCATTCATTGAAAAGGAGTGGAATCTTAAGGACTTGGATGGAGATATATGGGCTGATGATGGCTGTGGGGATGCTGAAACCCTAAATTCTGCTGAGAATTTGCCAAATAAACCTGTAATGGTCTTCCCTAAGCAGACCATATAATGTCAAGCTTGTACCATCCAATCTCTAGCCTTCCCCAAGGAATCCTGCCCTCCTCCCAACCCTGAGGAGTAAGCCACACAATGTCAAGCCTGCATCAAACAAACTGTAACCACAAGGAATTCCAATCTCCTCCCTGCCTTGAGGAGTGTACCACCCCACTCTCAGTACCAAGGTGTATTAGCCAGTGTTCTCTAGAGAAACAGAAATGACAGGAGATATCTGTAAACAATATGAGATTTTATAAAATTGTTTCAAGTGACTGTGGGAATGTATAAAGCCAAATTCTGTAAGGCAGACTGCAAATCTATGATTCAGATAAAGTCCTCATTGAATTCCCAAGAAGGTGCTAGCTAGTTGAAGAAGAGATGGGGATTCTGCCTCTGATTGCTGAAATTACTTCTTGTAAGGCCTTCAATTGATTGGATAAGATGTCAGTCATTGCTGTTGGCAATCTCCTCAGGTGATTGTAAATGTAAAAAGCCATCTATGCAATCAACTCACTGATGATTAAAGTCCATGAAATGCCCTTGTATTACAATTAGCCCAGTGATTTCTTGATGAAAAAACTGAACAAATTACCTGGAAAAGTTGACATATTAGCCTAACCATCACAATACCCCTACAGATTATCAATATGGTTATGAAAGTCAGTAGGGAATGTTTGGTGTTTGGAGATAAGAAGCCAACTTTATGAAAGTAGAAATCTCTCTTGACTTGGTGCAGGACATCTTTTGGCTTCACCAGAACCAGGAACCCTCAGAAAGGCTTTCACAAATCCCAAGAAGATCTTTACCAACTTTCATAATCTCTTCATGTTCTCAGTCTTTATATGTGTATTTAGGTCAAAGAAGGGAAATATCTGAAGGACTGCTTCACTTTAGAGAGTCTACAAAATTTCCAATGTGGCAAGAAGATTCAGAGTGAAACAAAATACATAGAACTAAGAACATTTGTCATCTAGAGATGACTGAAGAAAAATGATGGCCAAGCATCTAGCAAAATCATAACACTATTTTCATAGAAATATAGCACACAGAAGAAGGTAATGGTAGGAAGAATACATATAAAAGTATATTACCTGATGTTCCATAGAATATGGCAAATCATAATTTAATAGAATTTACATAAATCATCTATTCTCATGGTTTTTTGTTGTTTCCTGTTACATCCTAAAAACTATTGAAAATACTAAATAACTTCTATTCTGTGGCTTATATCCATGGAAAATTACCATATTAGAAATTAAAAATGATTTATGTATAAAATTAATTAAATTATTAAAATAAGAATTTTTATAGCAATGCAATATTAAATTTCAAATATACTTTAATTAATAAAATTAAATTAAATTTTGAGAAGAAAGAAACAATTTTATACTTTAAAAATCTAATTCCAAGTTACTGGGAGATAGCTGAATTATTATATCTGCTTTTTCACTCCTTCCATTGAATAATGTGTGTTTGGTTGAAGAGTCTAAAGAAAATATAGTCTTAAACAGGTATATGGTTAGTAAAGGAAGGGATTATTTTATTAAAGCATTAAGAAAACTGTTAATATTCTTCTTTACTAATAATATACAATACCTAAAATCAACACATGATTTCTTAAATAGTTCATTTGAGATCTGATGGCATATTATTAAAATTCTTATGTTCTATTAGATTGAATTTATTATCTATTTAGTAATTTAAATGGGTTTTACCCATCCATAATTTTGTAACATCAAATATCATTCATATGGGAAATTTTGGCTCACAAAATGCTACAGATCTTATAAATAAAGCCTATTTCAATTTACAACTCGAAAATAAACTAATTTTTTAATATCACCAACAATCCTCTCAGACAGCTATGTAAGTATTGGGAAGCTCTAAAGCTCATGTGTAGGGCACAGACTTTTCTAAAATGCTAGTTTTCACTTTAAACAAATATTATCATTAGCATGTAATTTTAGAAATTGTTTTCGTTGTATTCATGTTTTTAAGAACAGTTTCCAGTTTACAGATAAATCATGCAGAAATTAGCATTCTCAAATATCTCCTACATGCACAATTCCATATTATTAATACTTGATGATATTGTTCAAAATTTCTATTTCATTTATGATCTTCTGTATAGATGGTCTATTGATTATTGAATATGTCATAGTGAAGTCTCCTAATATTACTGTAAAGCAATATTTTGCCCTTCAAATCTGTCATCCATTTTGTGGCTCTGTTATTAAGTGAATATGTATTTATAATTTTTTAATCTTCTTTTTTTCCCACCTGCCCTCTAGCTATTTTTTTTTAAAGAAACTTTAGTTTATATAAAAGTTACATAAAAAATTTTAAGGAATAATAGTATACTTTAATCCATTGCTCATTACCCAATCTTGAGGATTTTAAGATGGCAATGCCTACTCTGTCTCTATTTGAAAGGGGGCTTAGAGCCCATGGGGCAGATGGATGGAAGTATCTTACTAGCAGTTGCAGACTCTCTCCATTCCTTAGGATAGGTGTTGTCCATAATCATCACATTGCTCATTGCCTGGGTGAGTCCAATGACTGGAGAGTAGGTGTTGCAACTCTGAAGAAATTCAGGGCCTGGCATGGGACATGACTCCTGGGGATGAGCCTCCCTGGCACCTAGGGATTATTATCAAGCACCAACTAGCAATGCAACTGGAAAAAGACCTTGAACACAAGGGGGAAATCATAAATACAAAGGAGTTTTTATGGCTAAGAAATTTCAAAGTGAGTTGGAAGGTTATTCCAGAGGTTTCACTTACGCACATCTTAGCAGGATCTCATTGACTGCCACAGTAAATAGTGCTTCAAATAGCAGGGCTCCTGAGGGCTCTAGATTCATCCAGACACTATAGTCAGGGAAGACAGCTCAGTAGTGTGGTGCTCTGCCAGTGGGCCTTACCTTGGATTTATGCTCCCCATAGTGACAGAGTTGGACTCATTTGTGGTTTCCCTACATATGGCTCTTCTGTTACTTCTATTCGAACCTATAGTTAGTACTATACTTGATAGATGAATGTCCAAGAGACTTAAATCTTTGGTCCATCCACATGGCAGTTTGGCACTGAATCTCAGCAGAGTTGAGTTTTCTTGAATTGACCCCTTTATCAGTATGTAGTGAACTTCCTTGTCCCCTGTAACAGTTTTTTATTAGATTATTTAAGTTTTATAGAAAATCATGCAGAAAGAACAGTGTTCCCACATACCCCTTCACACCTGCAGGTTTCTTTATCATTAACATTTTACATTAGTGTGGTATCTTTGTTATAAATGATAATATAATATTATTATCACTATAGCATTAACAATAATCATTATACACTATCTTATAACTCTCTGTCACTTGCCTTTTGGTTGTACTTGTTATATATTATATCTTCACAATCTATCTGAAACCATAGATTTATAATTACTTTGTATACACTTGAATTTAGAAATGTAAGTAGTGAAAAATGAAGTTATATACAAAAGTACAATATGATTTAACTGGTGTGTATAATAGTTACATTTATCAGAGATTTTAACTTTTTATGTGAATTTGATCCACTGACAAGTATGCTAACCTTTCAGTCTGAAAAACTTTCTCTAGCATATTCCTGGTTCTTTTGTTGGAAATGGAAGTCATTTGTCTTTATAACTTTCTCCTTTTCAGCGTAAACACTTAAATTTTTTAATTTCTCTCAATGCACTGCTTAATTCTATTCCACCATGTATTAGTCAGCCAAAGGGTTGCTAATGTGAAATACCAAAAATGGGTTGGTCTTTATAAAGGGTATTTATTTGGGGTAGAAGTCCACAGATACCAGGCCATAAAGCATTAAGTTTCTTCTCTCAACACAGTCCATTTTCACGTGTTAGAGCAAGACAGTTGCCGACATTTGCCAGGGTTCAGGCTTCCTGGGTTCCTCTCTTCCCAGGGCTGCATTTCTCTCTGGGCTTAGCTCCTGTTTCCTCCACAAGGTCAGCTGTAGGCAATCAGGCAAATGGCTAGCTTCTCTTCTCCTGGGCCTTCTTTCCAACATCAAAACTGCTTCTCAAAAACTGCTACTCAAAACTGTTCTTGCCATGCCTTTTATATTTGATTTCCCACCCACCAAGGGGTGGGGCTCAATGCCCTACTGACATGGTCCAGTCAACGCCCTAATCATAACCTAATCATGCCCAGATTAACAGATCAGTTTACAAGCATCATCCAATTCTATTTTTGGAATTCATAATTACATCAAACTGCCCAACTGCAACATACCACTATCATTCACTATCATTTATTTCAAATTTTTTTTAAAAAATTTACTTATGATATCTTTTTGATTCCAAGATTGTTTCCTTATATGTTGTTTAATTAAAAAAAAAAATGTTGTTGCTTATATCTATGTTATTTCCATTGTGGTCACAAAACAAATGTTAAAGTAACTCATTTTTAAATTTATGGAGGTTTGATTAGTGTTTAATATGGCATCCATCTTGATATATTCTCAAAGGAAATGACTAAAAAAATGCAAAGTTTGCTACTACATACATCCAGAATTTTAAGTGACACTTCTGGCAACAATTAAGGATTGAGAGGATTTTGCACATCTTAAACTCTCATTTATTCTGTTGATAGTGTGAAACATTTTAATCATTTTACAAATGATGAGAATTTTCTCATAAAGCTATGTATCATCTATATTATGTACCTGAGGTTTCAGTCTTCATTATTTACCTAATAGAATGAAAAACATGTCCATAGGAACTAGCACAGGAGTTTCCATAGCAGCCTTATTCTTAGTAACTAATACATGGTTTCACACAAGTGACCACCAAAGGAAGATTGAAAAGCAAACTGTGAAATGTTTCTAAAATATAATTTTACTCACAATGTACTGTGCACTGAATGCATGGGTCAATCTCAAGAACATTATCAGTTTGAAAATAGATCCTTGCAGGAAAAATTAACCATTAAATGCTGTAATTTATAGAGCAGGAAATTTAACTTATGGTAAAATAAATGAATAAATCAATAGTTTCTTCATTTGTCTCTTGAAAAGGGAGATGAGTGTTGGAAGGGCTAAGAGACTCATTGGGATTATGGTAATATACCATACTTTGTAACATTTTGTATTACAGGGGTTTTATATTTGTAAAATTTCTCAAATAGTAAGATTTAAATTTCATGGTTTGTTTTTTTTTTTTTTTTTTTTTTTTTTTGCTGTCAATGTTGCCAAAACAAAGAACCATATTCAATCAATTCAGCAACAAGAAGTGTTTAGAGATGTAGAGTAGTTAATTTTGAAAATAACATTGAAATGTAGACTTTAGAAAAGAAAAACAATGGCTGGTTGTAAAGAAGTATTGACAATGTATAGATAAAAAATAGAACAAATATAGTAAAAGGTTCATAAATAGCTAAAACTATTTGTATACATGTTCAATCTATAATTCTTTCATCTTTATGATATGTAAATATTTCTTCTTGAAATAAACTGTACAAATAGAAATAAATTAACCTTTTAAAAATATATAAGTTAAACAAATTTTAAGAAATTTTGAGTGATTTTCAAAGTGATTAGCAGCAAAATGTATATATCATCTCAAGGAGACAATACTAATAACTTTATATAACATGTCATATTGAATAAAGTTGAATTTTTCCTTGGAAGGTTGTAACAATTTAAATATTGTTTTTAAATAATATGTTTTTTATTTTTTAAAAAATACCTTATGGAGGGACCCGGGTTCGATCCCTGGGACCTCCTGGTAAAAAAAAAAAACCTTGATTACATAAATGTTACACACAAATTATAGGGATTCCCATATGCCCCACTCCTCACACCTCCCACACACTCCCACATAATCATCCTTCATTAGTGTGCCACATTCATTGCAATTGATAAACACATCTTGGGGCTTTGCCATAAAGCATGGACCATAGTTCACATTTTAGACAACACTCTCTCCCACACAGTTCTGCATGTTATATGATGATATAAAATTTTCAATGGTTGTCTCATAACCAAAGGAATAATAAATAAAGCTTTCCATTAAAAGTATATTTATGCTGTATTATACACATGAAAGTTTTGAAAACACACAACTTCTCTAATTAAAAAAATAAAAAAGGTAATGCTAAAGGCATAGCTTACAGGACTGACACATTTTTATATGCCTGCAAGGCCAATTCAAACAACATACCGTGAAAATGATGGGAGCCAACCAGAAGAATAACATGTTTAAAATATATGTTTGATGGGTGTAGGTTTTTTGTTTACCTTTCTACACCATGTGTAATAAATTTATGGGGCTTATAATTCTCTTTTGCAAAACTTTTCATGCTTAATCATACTTACTTATTCATAGTAATTTGTCCTAAAGTGTATCTTCTGTGTTCAAAAAATACACTCAAAATATATACTTCAAAGGAAAAACTCATTAAGTTAAAAAGGAGACCATAGTTAAAACTTTCATGGTTTTTAACAAATATTTCACAACAATTCAAGGTGTCAGTGATGGGTAAAGTATGGGAACTTTGTATGATGATATTCATGTTTTGTAAGTTCACAATTTTTATTATATACTTATTGTTTTTGTATATCCATGTATGATTGATATACTTCAATAAATTTATTTAAAAATAAATGACTATATAATTCCACAAGTAATGAAAGACTCTGAAGTACATTTCTTGTAAAAATGCATACTCATTTGCCAAATTAGGCATTGATAATATTTGAAAATTGTGGACAATGCAATTAGAAAATACATATATGAGCTAAGTATATGAGAAAATTGAGAAAATAATACACTTTTAAAAAGTTGGATGTGTATATAAAATATTATAAAAACATTGATCTTAAACATAGAGATGGTCATGCTTTTGCTTTACTCACCTTATCAAAAGTTATTTATGCACTAATAAACCCATGGCAATATTTTAGAAAATAGATGAAAATATGCATTGAATATTGTATTAGTCAGTCAAAGGGCTGCTGATGCAAAATACCATAAAATTGTTGGCTTTTATAAAGGGTATTTATTTGGCATAAAAGCTTAGTTACAAAGTCCTAAAGAGTCCAACTCAAGGTTGCTTTCTCACCAAAGTCAGTTGCCATGTGTTGAAGCAAAATGGAAGGTGATCTCTAAGGGTTCAGCCTTCCTCTCTCTCTGCTACAGTCTATAGGGCTAATTTCTTTCCAGAAGAAGCTTCAAACTTTCAGGTGAATGGTTCATCTCTCTTCCTGGGGTTGCAGGATCAAAGCTGACAATGTTCTTCATTGTTGTATCTATGGAACTCTCTCTCTCTTCCTATGTCTTCTTGAGTGAGTTTCCATTTGTATCCACCCACCAAGGGGACAGGGACTTAAGCCTGAGTTCTCCCCTGATGTGTTGAAATCAAAGCCTTAAAGCTTAACCTAATTTAATCAAAGACATCTCAGGTGAATCTAATACAATGAAAGGGCATCACAACCAGAAGAACAGACCAGTTTACAAATATAATCCTTCTCTTTTTTGGGGTTCATAAATAATCTCAAACTGCCACAAATGTGTAACCAAAAATAAAGGATATAAGAAGGTAAGCATATTTTTTAAAATATATATATCAGGATCACATGTGCACTGGTATTCTTTCCCTACCATCTTTTCCAAAAGAATATTCCCACCATTGTAGTCTTAACCACAGCCCTACCAATCCCCAGAGTTCACCTGTTCCTTCCTCCAGCACTCCCCCCATTTCCTTGGATATTCCAACCCAACTTCCCCACCCTACGAGCCCTCACATTCCAGCACCATTGAACCCGATCTCATCACTGCACCACAATCACCCCTATCCACTGCCCAACCACCCCCTTCCACCTTATCATAGATTTTGCCCATATTGAGCATCAGCTCTCCACCTTCTACTCTCTTTCTGTCTCTTGATTACCTATCTTCCAGCCTCTTGATATACTTAAGTCCTATCAATGAGGTCATATAATATTTGTCCTTCAATGACTGGTCTACTTCACCCAACATAAGGTTTTCAAGATGCATCCATGTTGTTCTGTGTGTTAATACCTCATTCTTTCTTACAGTTGATTAATAATCCACTGCATATATATACCACAATTTGATTATTTATTCTTCTGTTGATGGATACTTGTGTTGCTTCCAATGTTTGGTAATAGTGAATAATTCTACCATGAAAATTATTGTGCATATATCTGTATCCTACTTTCAATTTTTCTGGGTATATACTTAGAAGTGGGATTGTGGTATCCTATGGTAGTTCTATATTTATTTTCCAGAGGAATGACCAAAATGTCCTCCACAATGGCTGCACCATTTTACATTACCACCAGCAAGGACAAGAATTGCCTTTTCCTTACATTCTCTCCAGCACTTATAGTTCTGTTTTGTTAAAATAAGCACCATTCTAATAGGTGTATTATGATATTTCATTGTATTTTTTTTATTTTATTGAAGTATATCATTCGTACATAAACATACACAAACCATAAATGTATAGTGAAAGCTGTGAACTTAAAAAATGAACACACATAACATCATACAGTGTTCCCATACATTATCCCTCTACTAACACCTTTCATTGTTGTGAAACATTTCTTACAATTATGAAAGATTATCATCAAAACATTACTACTAACTATAGTCTATATCTTACATTTAGTGTGTTTTTCCCCAACCCTACCTATTATTATTATTTTTTAATATGTTTTCATTAAAGAAGTTGTGAATTTACAAAACAATCATGAACATGTATAGAATTCCCATAACACACCCCTTCTGGAGCCCAATGTAATTTTGATTTGAATTTCTCTAATCGGTAGTCATGTTAAGCTCCTAGAAGATAATGTAAGGGAGCATCTACAAGAACTTGTAGTAAGAAATGGTTTCATAACCTTATACTCAAAGCATGAGCAATGAAAGATAAAATAGATAAACTGGCCACCAGTTTCCACCCAGGTCCCTTGGCCGACGAGAGGCTCTGCTTGACCCATGGCTAGGCGGCCGGAGGCTCTATCAGGCAGCAGATGGCCCATGCCAGGGTTGGGGGTGGGGGAAAGGCAGATGCCTGTGAGGCCAGCTCAGGAGGCATGGCTTCTAAAGGACATCCTCTGGGGTGGGCCTGGTGATTAAGTCTAATTTTTATTTACACTGATAGAATTCAATGAAATGCCTTCTCTTTTTTCTGTTAAACTTAAGCTGTCCTTTAGAATCTAGCTGAAGAATTATCTCATTCTTGGGTTCTTCATTAGTTGAATTTCAAGGAATTTTTTGCATCATTCTATTCCCAGTCTTTTGAGTTCATATTGCATACAGACAGACAGATCATTACATATCATTTTACAAAAAGAATCCCATAAAACTAGCAGTTGAATCAGATGCATCCAAGGCTGCCTTATGAGTACAAACTTGTCTCATGGGGCAGAAATAATTAAGGTTGCTAAAGAGCTTAAGGCATATCACTGTTTTTTGAAGGAATTATTCATTAGCAGTTTCACAGATACAAATAGAAAATATACAAATATATCAGGAAAATGATGTAACAAGTCTATTTCCCTAAAATGAATTTAGTTTTGAAATAATTAGAGATTGGTAAAATCCATGATCCTACATCTTTCACTGCATAAAATTCATAGAGTTACTTCTTAAAATGATTTATATTTACCTGAAATCATATGATATATTATGCTTCCAGATTCTTCATAAACATGTATTTTTATTTTTATTTTAGTATGGACACATATGGCTTGTGCCTCCCACCAGTCCTGGTTAACTGTTGATTTCAATCTCAAGAGAGCCAGCTTTACTTCATTTCCTGCTTGCTAAGGATTCCTTGCCTATACCCTTGAGATTAATTATATTTTTAATGAAGTTTCTTTGAAATAAAATGATAAAAGTATTTTCTTAATCTTTACAAAATAATTATTCAATACCTTCTAACTTATAGGATATTCACTACACATTTCATTTTATTGAAGATTATAAATGTTTATCATTTATATATAGTAAATCCACAAAATCATGATATACTTAATAACATATATATTCTTAATGTTTTAGAGTAAAATTATGGCATAAAGTAAAATCATATACAGATTAAAATTAACTAAAATATTAAAATCAATAATTGACCAACAGCTACTAATTATTTTAATGTTAAAATTAAATAATTAATTAAAAAATTAAGCAATAAAAAGAGTCACTGCTCAGAGTATGACACTCACCAGAAGTACTTTGAATAGAACTTCATACCTGAGATGTGATCAATAAAGTTAGGTACCCTTCAGAATGTGAATTTCTACCACTCGGAAAAATATCTTAGGAAAGGAAGCAATTTGTCATTGATCTGAAATGTTTTTTTAATGACTGCCAGTGTGGAGGAAACATAATATGGGAGAGTCTAAGAAACTCTGAGTAAAATCTTGGACAGGACAAATATTATATTTTTTCTCTAAAATGAACTAATTATAATGAGCAAATTCATGATTTTGATATCTAGAATACTGGTGTATTAGTCAGTCAAAGTGGTGCTGATGCAAAATACTGGAAATCTGTTGGTTTTTATAAAGGGTATTTATTTGGGGTAAAAACTTACAGTAACCAGGCCATAAAGCATAAGTTACTTCCCACACCAAAGTCTGTTGCCACATGTTGTAGCAAGATGGCTGCCAACATCTGTAAAGGTTCAGCCATTCTCTTCCTCTTAAGGTTCCATGGTCCCAGGTTCTTCCAATATCAGCTGTAGTCTGCAATTCTTGTTTATCTCCCAGGGCTTGTTCCTCTTTAGGCTCAGCTGCTCTGGTCTCTCCACAATATCAGTTGTAGACTATCAAGCTCTCTCTCTTCCCTGGGCCTCTGCCATGTATATGAAGCCATTTCTATTCCTCTTTGCCTCCTGTATGTTTACTTCCCTGGGCTCCAGCATCCAAAATTCCAACTAACTCCTCTGCCTTGTCATTTTCTCAGTGAGTCCTCACCCACCAAGTGAGCAGGGATTCAACAACCTACTGACATGGCCCAATCAATACCCTATTCATAATTTGATCAGGTAAAAGTGAACTGTCTGAAGATAATGCAATCTCATATGTTCAGAGGAATAGACCAGTTTACAAACCAATCCAAAAAGATCTATTTTTGTAATTCATAAACAATACTAAACTGCTATAACAGGTAACCAATGGAATAAGGGTAAAGAATAGTGAACAGATTCTTAATTTGTACAGAATATTTAATTATGTTGATTGTAAATGTTTAGAAATGAATGGAAGGGATGGTAGTACATTATTTTGAGGGTAGTTAAAATTCCTTAATTGTGCTTGAGTATGGTTGAAAAGACACATTTAGGGTCATGTATGTCACTAGAAGGAAAGCTAGGGGATGAAACATGGGGCTGTTATACATGGGGCTGTATAACATTGTGGCCAATGAATGTGGTTAATAGTACAAATATAAGAATATTCTTCCATGAACTAGAACAAATGTATGTCATTAATACCAAGAGTTGATAAAGGGCTAGTATGTGGGTAAAATATACCTAATGCCAACTATGAACTATAGTTAGCAGCAATATTTTAATATTCTATCAATTTTAACAAAGTTACCACACCAATGCTAAGTGTTAAAAAACAGGGGTTTAAAAGGGATATGAATGTTGTGAGAAAAATAAAATAAACCTACAAAGGTAGTATAGAACACGTTTATTGAGCTAAAGTTGCATTAATGCAGTAGGGGTACCCAAAGAGGTTTCTGCTCAAAAGGTTTACCTGAGGGCAACTTATATGGCTGCTTGAAACAAATTGAAAGGGCGGGGGGATGGGGAATGATGAAGAAACATGACTTATGATGAGTGTGTGAACTCCAGCTATGAGGATGATATGAAATACATGGACAATGGAGGCTGTGGACTATCTTGCATAGTGTCATTGAATCCCAGTTCATTAATTAGCAAGCAGGATGTTAGTGTAAGTTTGTGGACAAATGGTGAAGATCAGCAGAATTTGCTGATGGCAGCATGATTTCTTTGTTATCGTTCTTCCTTCCAGGCAGGGGCAGGGGTCTTTATAAGCACTGCAAAGATCATTGGTCTGTCACCCTGTTCCGATTAGCCTGTTTCTTTTTTATAATCCCCTGGATAGAATGGAAGCTCAGCAAAATAAAGATGTTTAGTAAAAATTATTTATCATTCCAATTTCACATGGGGATTTTTACATTGATTTTGGTGATGAATTCACAACTCTGTCATTATAATGAGAGTCATTGAGTGTACACTTTGAATGTAATGTATGCTGTGTGGATAAAATTGCTTTAAAATATGAAAATTAAGATCCTCAGTGATGAAGACAATGTGATGGTACTCATGAATTGATATTTATACATTTTAAAAGATAACATATGAAAATTGATGTCTAATAAGTAGAAGTAACAATATTTGATAATATAAGTGTGAGCAGAAAGAAGAATTGATGCTTTCAGACCTCTTAAAATTCAGGAAAATGATGCATTTGGACAGAGGGAATGAACCTGTAATGCCAAGATTTGGATTGTTGATTTAGATTTTTTCTTGGCCTCATCATATTAACCCCATACTTAAAATATTTGAGGATACTTTGATTTTGAAATAGAAACAAAGAAAATTGTAAGGGGAAACCATGGAAGGCTTTTGTGAATTGAAGCCTGAGAAAGACTGCTGCTGCTAAGCATTGAAAGCAATAAAGCACAATTTGGTTAGCTCCATTCTTACATGTCATTAAACAAAAACTCACCAGCCATTTACCTCTAAGGAAAGGAGTTCTTAAGCAGCTTTCCTTTGGCTCATTCATGATTATATACAAACATCACAAGACTAAAAACCATTGGAAGAAATCCACATTTTGTATAAAAAATAAAATAACTTTTTTTCAATGACTCCAAGTGACTTGAGATTGTTAAGGGGACAGTGAAAAATTATAAAACCTGTATGTTTTGTATTTGTATTTCCTTTTCAAAAAGTAAATTACAGACTTAAAAATGTTTTGACTGCTGAGGAACATTATATGTGTGTATATAAATAATTTTAAGTATAAAAATATCATTTAGGATAATTTGCTGAGATTTGAAGAACATTTCTCATAATATAGAATTAAAATGCAAATATGTAGTAAGTATGATTGCTAAAAATGATCATCCTCATATTGAGATAAAAACAAATTTACAATATTACAATTATAAAACCTAAAAATATTATTCAGGTTGGAAAAATTAAATTTCTTGATTGACATTATCTTCATCATGAAGGATGCATTAATTAAAGCACATGTTTAGATATTCCAGTACAGACATTCATAAATCCCTAAAATAAAATATCAAATTGTTGGAAGATTATTAAAAGGAAGAAGAAATAGATAACTATATTTCAAGTTGCAGGATGAAAGTGAAATTAAATGAGTATTAATTTTTAAAGTGGAAATTTTTTTAGATAGGGATTCTAAAATAATAAAGCAAACTTCATGGCATTCAATTCTGAGTTATAAAATGGCCCTCAGAATATTAATGTAGCCCTCAGAATATTGATTCAACCAGTGAGAGTAACAATACTAAAAATCTTTCCATATTGAGAGGATACATTTTTATATCTTTTTTTTTTTTTGGTGGGAAAAATATATTATATAATCTAATATTATCTAATCTAAGTAAGCTTCCATTGCTAGCTACATCTCACTCTGTAGGTCATAAGGAAAGACCCATAAAGAGATGTCATCCCACTCCAATATATGTGTTGGTTTTGCCAAAGAAGCAAGTCTCCAGAACACTTGACAGAAAAACACATAAAGAGACAGAACAAACTCAGGTTCACTAGTGGATATTGGGGTCCATAGCCATCGGGTCTCCAGCCATGGCCTACACAGAGAGATATTTTACATGCAGTCCTTCTCTCTAGTGTCTATGTGTCTTGGTGGATGAATCTGGTTCCCTCCTTGCCATGGACAGATATAGGACTAGGATGTCAGTTGAATGTCATAAGGCATGCCCCCCAGAATCAGACTTCCTCCACTGAGTACATACAAATGCTCAAGACAAGAAGGGGAGAAATGAATCAACAGTACAATTGCCTACTAGGGATTATATATATAATTTTGAGTCCCAGGCAAAGTATCAGGCTGCTCTAGGACTGTCAGCTACCACAATGTACCCACCTTTTGTGGCACCCAAATAGATAAAATCAAATATTTTGATATGTTGGTCATCCATTTCAGACAGTGAACTTCTATGCCCAATACACAAACAGATCCCTGATAGATGTCACTTGTACACACCATTTAAAAAATAAAAGATACCATTTGAGGAGGGTAACCAATAGGATTGACATAGGAGAATGATGAAACCAGGTGGAGGAGGGATAGCAATCAGTTACCCCATTCTTTGCCTAGCCCAAATTAACTACAAAAGTCTAAGTTCTGTATTTTTCACCCTTGTGGAAGACATGGACTGCATTTTTCAAGTTCTGTAGGTTAACCACAACATGTCCCAAGTTATTTATGTAAAGACAACTTTCTTTTTCTGACATAGAACATGAACACTCAGCATGAGCCCTCAGAATATCCAGACCATTGCAATGTTGGAGGACAATAGTCACTACACTGTCTACTTAGCTTTGGTGTAGTCACAGCGAATTAAGAGTAGAATTAAATCCCATTCTTATAATATCTAACATATTATAAATTGCTTGTATTTGTTCATGTACCCCAAATCTGGGGATCAAAATATTTTCTGCCTGGGGAAATCACTGTAAGCATTTCAGGTGTAATTTTTCTGCTGTGCTTCAGCTGCCATGTGCAAAAAAGACCAAATTGGAGGTTTTACAAGATATTATGTTATTTTTTTTCCTGGGTGATTTTAGAAACCATATATCCTAAGTCACATAACCCCATTATTTTTGGGAAAAGCCTTATGTAACTGATTTCCACACATAATAAACTCCCAAGCTTCCCTTATACCAGAGTTAATGTACTCCCCTTGACCTGCTATTTAGGTGATAAATGTCTATCGCCATTTTTTATTTTTTTATGTTAGTCATCCATGCATCACCAATCCCCATGATATTTAGGAAAAATCTTCTGATCACCTTGTATGAACATAATACAATTTGATGTAAGTGGAATAGAAGACCCTCCTTCTTGGCAATGCTGCTAAATAGGGTGCTGCTATTGTCAGGCCTCGTGAACCTAGACTTAAGTTATTTCCAAGTACCTGTGTGCTGTTTCAGTCCTAAGGGAACACTTTTGATGTTCCAAACTCCAGGGGTACTGCACATACTAAATTTTTTACTGTACCATCTGTAGGCACCAGTCCATGTACATTGAACTGCCACATGATATACTGCAGTAGTGTTTTTTTTCCAATAAAAGCATTACATTTAGACTCAAGAGTACTGTCCTCAGAATCTAACCACACTATTTTGTTACAATAGTCATTAGAAACCTCTCCCAAGTAGGACCCAGTGCCATTCATGCTTTTAATATAGAGGGAGAAATTCTCTACCAAGGTTAGGATACTCTATAGGGAGCCTGTTGGCTTTGCATAATGTCTCTTATATCTAGTGGAGTCAATCAAACTTGTTTATACACTGGTTTCTGCACAAATCTAAGTCATAAATCAAGTTGGCTGGTATGGTCCTCCATGTTGACTGGTTAGCTAGAATGGTGTAGAGATATATCACATCATCATGATTTAAATTTTGATAAAGCCACCAGTTGATCTGGTTGGTAGCTCTGATAAAACCCTGTGCCATTGGGACCCCTGGATGATGGGGTTGCCCATCACTGTGAGATAATCTGGGGAGAAAAAAAGACAACATTACTGACCCTTCTTCCCTTTTCTGCCTGGGGCAAAAATGTTCTTGTCCAACAATTGGAGGTAAGAATTGTCCAGTTGTGGCCACCCAGGCTTTCTAAGCACCAAGAACTTAAATTTTCTAGGGACTCATTGTCTTGTCATTTAACCCAGTCTTTGTGTTCTCCATCATCCAGTCAAGGATGGAAGTAACATCTTAAATGAATTTGACATTGCCCATAATAATATTGCCTACCTGTACAGAAGTATTCTGAATCTTATGTGTAATTAGAGGAATACTAGTGCCTTGGTGATTTGTCATCCTTTCCCTTATTCCCAGGAAGTCCCACAAGATGGAAGCAGCATCATTTCCTGATTGGAAATGGGATGCCCTTGCAGTAATAATACAGTATCTCTGATCACAGACCACACACTGGAAGTGTACTCCAGTACAAAAAGAAAAAGAAAAAGAGAAAGAAGAGTTCGTTATACTAAGATTGGGATTTCTGTAAGCTCAATATTTTTCAACACAGAGTATAGTACCATTTTTCCTTTTTGCTAGAATGCAGAGTATAATGTTTAAATGGTTTAGTTAGAAGATGGTACTCATAAGTAGTCTTTATTGACAGACTTTTGCATAGTTGCTTGAGTCCCCTGTTTTAACGTTTTAATGTCCTCTTTGTTTAGGGGTGATAAGAAATATGAAAGATGTATCTTATATATTGGGAATGTGCCCATTTAGGGTTTGCTTTCACTGTAACTGAGGTATCTTGATTTATTTAGTGTCCCATGGATTTCTGACCATGTGGAAGAGGTGTTTCTCTAAGGCTGAAATGGTGGAACTGGCATCCATATGATGAATTGAAATTTTTGTCCCGTATCTGAAGTATGTGTTTATAGCATTGATATTCCTATCTAACCCATGCCTAGGGGCCAGCAGTTATATGTGGTTGAGCTGTCACAGTCATGTAGGGCCAAAGACCCAGCTGATGTGGCCCAATTCTCAGTGTTTGACATAAGCTCATTGGCTAAAGTCACATGACTATTTCACATCTTTGGCTTTCACTTCCTTTAGGGTGAATCTGATTTTTCCCACTCTTGCATATGAAGGGAGAGTCTATGTCTTGTTTGATGATGGACCTTTTGGGCAATTGTGACCACCTATTTGGTGCATGCTGGTCAGCATGGGAGCTTACTTATATTCTTCTTTAAATTACCCTTTGCCATGGGTATAACATGGTGATGAAAGAATCTCTTTTTCAGCTCATAAGCTGTTGCCATAGTCATAGTTCTTATAATGGGGAGCCTTTTATAGGCCAACCATTGATTTGACTGTTGCCAGACCATAAGGCTCATCCATTTGTAAAGGTCCATGGGTCTTTAAACATGAAATAAGAATTTGAGTTTGAAGTGGCCTGCACAGCCATTGCCACTGCATGGAGTTTAGCCCAGTGGGCAGAACGTCCTCTTTTAGTCTCAGTTAGTAGGTGTATTACTCAGAGTCCTCTTGGGAAACAGAATCAACAGGAGATATCTGTCAATAATATGAGATTTTAAAAGAGTCTCATGTAACCGTGGGGATGCACAAGTCCAGGTTCTGCAGGCAGGCTGCAAACCAGGGGCTCCGATGGAAATCTGATGAAAGGTCCTTTATGAGTTTCTGGGAGAAGTTGGCTGTCCAACGACGACCTGGGGAATTCTCCCTGAATGTTGAAATGACTTCCCCTTTTAAGGCATTCAACTGTTTGGATAAAAGCATCACCCATAGATGATGCAATCTCCCTGCTTGATGCAGATGTAATCAGCCATCCACGCAATAAACTCACTGGTGATCGAAGTCCATAAAAGCTCTTGAATTACAATTAGCCCAGTGTTTGCTGGAGCAAACACCTGGACACAATTACCTGGGTGAGTTGACACATTAGCCTTACAATCATAGTAGGATGGTACATATTTGGGATGGATGGCTAGAGTAGACCAATAGACTTTATTAGACATGAGTTTTGTAGAATTGTCTGTCACCAAAACCATTCCATTAGTTGGAACATTTTTTGGACTATGGGACCCCATTTAGACAAGGGAGAGCAGAAATAGTTCCAGCAGACAATTTTGCTGCCTCTGTTAAACAGCTATTTGTTTATGCAGTCATTGGACTTCCTGAGGTCATGGTCAGGCTAGGTCTTGGATATACCATTTTTATTTTATAATAGAGTTTTTTTGAGCCTGTCACACTTTAGTAGCAGAAATAGTGAGTACCCATATGATGATGGTGAGATTTAGAAATGGAAATGGTGAGTCAATGGTTAAATGTTTCTTCTACACAAAGCCTCAATAACTGGCTAAAATCTGCCATTTGAAAGGGTGTCCCTGGTGGCTACCTCAGGTAGTTCATGTGTCAAAAACCCAAGGGGCTGTCACACACCCCTCAAGCAGATATTTGTTGCCACATGTTCCAATCTGTAGGGGTAAGAGTTGCTTAGACTTGTAGTTTTACAGGACAGAAGGCTCCCCTGGCCTTAGTGTCAGAGCTCTGACACTGCATGTTGCAAGGCCTCTCAAAGATCTTGTTGTTGGGGCCACACTTAAAGGTTGACCTTAACTAAATGGTCCTCAAGAATGCCCATATATGGCACAAGTTGTTTCCAGTGGTCACACAAACCTAACATCTCTTCTGTTTCTCTTGGGAGTGAGAGCTGCCATTAGAAATAACTTCTACTTCTCTTTGGTATGCTCCTCTATTTGACCATGTGGCCCCTAGAAACATCACCTGTTGGGCAAATTCCTGGACCTTGTTGTAGTTGATTGCCCAATCTGTAGTTTTTTTAAACTATTTATGACTTTTGTAGAGTCTGCTCAACCAGTATTTAGTAGTGCCTACAGTAAAGATGTCATCAATATACTGGATGACAAGTACTTTTTGGGTAACTGGGCTTGATGTACATATATCCCTATCCACTGGTGAAAACTTCCTCTAAGCTTAAGTTATCCATGTGGGAATACAGTTAGAATATGGAGGATGTTCTACTCAAAGGTGGGTCCTAACTCTCAAAGGGATGGAGAAGGTGTTAGCCTTAGCAAGGTAAATACAGCATCCTCTTTATGGGCTGCTACCACCTCAGTGAAAGCAATGATATCGGTTACTGCAGGTGCCAAGGGTGATATGTTCCAGATTCCTGATGACTTTTATAACAAGCCATACTGGTCTGTTAAACTGTGACACCATGATACTCAACACTTCTGCCTGTATGAATAAATATGTCCTTTGTTTTTCCTGCAGGGTATGTGGTACTGCTTTGTTTGAAAAAATCCTTCAGGGGTCTGGCAACTCTGGTGGTAGGCACAAGTGGACACACTCTACAGGCATGTCTTAAATTCCTCACTGTGAAGGGCATACCTTCTCAGGTGATAGTCCTGGTCTGTGATGCAGGCAACCAAAATACCAGTACTTATACTGCACATGGTGGGGAGGGACTGTGATCACTGGCAGCAGGAATGGACTACAGGGCCCCACTCACAGGCACATGTGCTCTTGTGTCATGGGTTATTGCACATGCTCATAGACCCCTATGCCATAGTTTGCACTTGCTGCTGAAAGGCTCTTGGATTACTGTCACTTGGACACCCATATTTAAGAGTCCCATGAAGGTCTTTTTCCCATTTACCCAACTGGGACTATTGGGCTGCCTGTCACTGGCAAGAACATGGGGACTTTGACTATACCATTAATTGCTTTTTTGAGGGAAAACGATCTGTGTACAGGTGAGAGGGATCATCCTTCCTATCCAACACACCATGCTCAGGTGAAATTGTCATTCCCACTGTCCTGGTTGGGCTGAAAGAGGTCTTATTAATTGTAATTTTCTCCCTCCCACAACTGTGTTCAGGGACTCAGAGTGTGGTCATGCCAGATTCTAAAGCCTTTTTAGACCTTTGAGCCTTTTCTTCATAATCCTAATGTCTTGACACCTAACTTAACAGGGCCCCCTTTTGCCCGAAAGTGTTGACTGCTTTCTTCCCTATGAATTCCATAAAATTATGTTCTATTTATATCTTGAATTAATAACTAAAGCCACATTACCCAGAAGGGGCCCTGCCCATTTCTTTGTCTTTCCCTGGTTTTTTTTCCTGTTCTCCTATGGCTTTTCTGGTAGGGAAGCTTCTTATTGCTGAAGTCCAGCATCCTGTCCTTCTCAGCCTGCCTCAGTGAAGAACTGATACTTCCCTGTTATTTGCATCCCATAGCTGGATGTTATAGTGAAGCTTTCTTACTGCTTCCTCCCACCATCCTGAGGATAGAAAATAGGACAGAGGACTTTTTAGTTGGTGAGGGCCCTCTTTCACAAACTCTTCCAACACTGACTGAGAGTGGATCATCTCATCCATGTCATGCCCTGGGTCTCTGTCATACAGCTAAATGTCTATCACCTTTAGCCCCAGGGCATTACAGCTTCATGTAGTTTTCTTCATTTGCAGAAGTCTCTTGCACTTGAGAATACAACTCTCTTATTTCCAGAAACCCAGACTAAAAGTGGCCTGGGCTTATTCATATCTCTATCCTGTCAGTTGCCTTTTTTGATGCTGGCAAAAATGCCTCATAGCAGAGAGTCAGAAATTATATTTTCCATACTGTTACTCTCAACACCAGACAATTGAGTTGCAAGGCCCCACATCAAACAGATGCATCAACCAAATCACATGAGCCACCCCTGATTTCTGCCAATACCTATCTTTTTAACTTCTGTATGTGATCTCAGAAAAAGACCTTATTATAACAATTTAGATTTTAGCAATGCCACTAATAGTTTGTAGTTGATTTTTGCAAACATCCCAGACTAGGTGAAACTCCCTGCATGGAGTTTGCAACCCTTGAGACATCATGTGGTTCAGTGAGTGGCAGAATTGTGCACATGCAGCTAGTAGTTTCCCTACTTTTCCTAGAATCCACCTGTCTCATTTTCACCTTTGCCTGCCACATTCATTCTTCCCTACTAATAGGGAGGTTGCTTACATCCCACTAAACCCCACAAAGCCAGAGATGAGTCAGTTCCTCAGTCAGACAGTCACCCTTTTGTAGAGCTGACATGATCCTGGGATGAATGAACTGACAACTCATTAATCCTTCCCCATGGCATGGTGGGTTTCTTTTGGGATTCAGCCAACTCCACTAACCTGTCTGTCAGAAAAGGAGACACATAAAAAGATGTCAGGTCACTACAATATAGGTGTTGAGTTACCAACAGAAACATTTCTCACACAACATTGGATGTAACAATGTTTTCCTTACACAAATAAAAGGCATAGCAAGGTCAACTTCAGTATGGGGCATTGGATCCCATGGCCAGCAGGTCTCAATACCTGGTCAAAGCAGGGAGATATTTTACATGCAGCAACTCTCTCCATGTTTGTGTGTTTTAGATGAGGAACCTGGCTCCCTCTGTGCAAGGGAATGGTATAAAACAGTTGTTTGCTGGATGTCATAAATACACCCACTAGAATCAGACAGTCTCCAGTGAATATGTACAATGCTTAGGGAAGTAGGGTTATGAATGAATTGGTAGGTAGTTTCCTTATCTAGTAGGGAAGTGTATATTATATTGCCAGGCTGATAGGAGGTATTTGTGTATCCCAGGGTAAGACAACAGGCCATGCTATGATTACCCTTTACTATATATTCCCTCTGTAATTACTTGTTCTTCATCATGTTGAAAGCTTGACTGAATTGGTCATGGCATGTACCTTCTCAGCCAGATAACTGAGAGTGCAAAAACATCCAAAAGATATTCTGTGTTGAGGGTCAGTTTTTTATAGTCTACTCTACCTTTCAATAAGGAAAGCAGCTTTTGCATAGAACCAATGCTATAAACTTATTTGTCCTTTTCTTCAGTTGTGTATGAATTCTAAATACTTAATTGCTTGGTTCAGATATTTACACAAAGTTGTTTTTTTCTTTATTTTTAAAAAATACTTAGATTATATAAATGTGGCACAAAAAAATACAGTGATTCCCATACACCCCCACACACACACCTCTCACAACCTCCCACATAAACATCCTTCATTAGTGTGGCACATTAATTACAATTGATAAAAACATCCTGGGGCTTGGCCATTAAGCATGGACCATAGTTCACATTGTAGACCACAATCTCTCCCACACAGTTCTGCATGTTATATGATGATATAAAATGGCCTATATCTGTGATTGCAATGTAACTCAGGACAATTCCCAAGTCCTGAAAAAGCCCCTGTATTACAACTGCTTTGCCCTCTCCCTGCCCCCCAGAGCCTCCAGTGGCCATTGGCTCCACAACAATGTTTTATTTTCTTCAATTGTTTGAATTACAATGTCTATAGCACAGTACAAGTAATTATATTCTAGTCCATAGCTCTTCCCCCTATCCTGAGGAGTCTGGGATGGTGATGTCCACTCCACCTCCAATTGAGAGGGGGCTTATATCCCATGGGGAAGATGGATGGGACTATCCTGCCTGCAGCTGCAGACTCTCTCCATTCCCTGGGATGGCCATTGTCCATAATCATCTCCCTGCCAATCGTCCTGGGTGAGTCCAATGACCTGCAGAGTAGGAGCTGCTGCACCACCGAGGTTCAAGGCCCAGCTGACAGGTAGACAGTGCAAAGACTCAATTCTCTGAACATACACTTACAAACTCCAGCACCAAGTATAGGTTTGAATAGAAGGGACAGATGAGCCATGTGCAGGGAAGACATAGTTGAGTTCAACTCTGTCACTTTCAGGAGCACAAACTCCAAAGTACAGTCCACTGGCAAGGCACTAAACTCCAGGGCTGTCCACCCTAAAATAGGACCTAGGTGTCTCCAGAGCTCTCAAGAGATCCACTATTTGGGGTGATATCCACTTTGGAATTTTATGAGATCCTACTGAGATGTATGTAAGAGTTACCTCTGGGATGACCTCCTGACTCACCTCAAAGTCTCCCAACCATACAAACTCATTTGTCTTACCTTCTCCCCCTTTTATTTAAGGTCATTTTTCCAGTAGCATTGCCACTTTCCTCAGGTGTAGCCTTTCTTTAGGCCATATTCTGCATGTGAGTGCATTGCCTTCCTCCCAGTGGGGTACATGACTCCCAGGGATGAGCCTCCCTGGCACCGGGGATTGCTACCAAGTGCCAACTAGTATAGAGGGGTCATATTTCCTTATCCATTCCACCAATCTCTCTTGACTGGTGAGTTTAATCCATTATCATTCAGTGTTATTACTCTTAAGGAATTTCTTACATCAGCTATATTTTCTTTGGGTTTATGTATGTCATATGTTGTTTTTATTTCTCCTTTTGTTTTTTAGATGTTCTTCTATTCTCCTCCAACTCTTTCTCTCTCCTGTTTTTTCCTTTCAACCTATAGAACTTCCTTCAGTATTTCTTGAAAGGAAAGTTTCTTATTGGCATACTATCTTAATTTTTGTTTATCTTTGAATATTTTGAACTCTCCATCCTTTTTGAATGCCAGCTTTGCCAGATAGAGAATTTGGGCTGGAAGTTTTTTCTCTTTGATTATCTTGAATAGGTCATACCACTGTCTTCTTGCCTCCATGGCTTCAGATGAGAAATCAACACTTAATCTTATTGAATTTCCCTTGTATATGATGGTTCTCTTTTCTCCTGCTGCCTTGAGTGTTTTCACTTGTTTTTGAGCATTGGACATTTTAACAAATATATGTCTACAAGTTGGCCTTTTAGGATTTATACTGTTTGGGGTGTGCTGTGCTTCCTGGACATGTATTCCCAGCCCCTCAAAAGAGTTTGGAAATTTTCAGCCATTATTTCTTCCAATAATCTCTCTTGCCCCTTTCCTTCTTTTCTCCCTCTGAGATACCTTTGGTGTGCATTTTTGTGTGTTTCTTGTTTTCATTCAAATCCCTATTTCCCTACTGAATTTTTTTTCTATTTTTTTCTATCTATTCTACTATCTGTCTGATTTCAGATGCTCTGTCTTCCACATCACAGATTCTTTGCTCTGCCTGTTCAATCTGCTGTTATATGCTTCCAGTGTATTTTTTATTTCTTCCATTGTGCCATTCATCACCTTGAGATCTGTTATCTTTTTATGTATGTTTACAATTTCTTCAGTATTTTCTCCCAGTGTATTCTCAATATCTTTAATCTCTTCCTTCACTTCATTAAATTGTTTCATGATATTTGTTTTGACATCCTTGGTTAGTTGTTCCACAGTCTGCATCAATTCCTGTTTTGTAGTTTGTTAAACTGGGCCATGTCTTCCTGTTTCTTAGTATGGCTTGTAACTTTTTGTTGGTTTCTAAGCATCTGTTTATCTTGATGGGCTTAATCAGTTGGTTTGCTTCTTTTTCTTCTCTAGGCTTTTATTTTGTTGTTGCCTTTGTGAGTGTGGTAAAGTTTCTCTTTGACACTTTATTCCTCTTCTTTGATTCCCTTGTTGTCTGTGTTTTCTTGGAAAAATATTAGAAACAGAGAGAAGGAAAGAGATAAAAAGTGAAAAATCATAATAGTAATAATAATTTTAAAAGGTAGAAGAGGAACCATTAAAGGCCTAGGAAAATAAATAATTAGCATGAGTTAAAAAAATCATAAGTAGTACAAAAGAATAAGAATAAAAATTAGAATAGAAAAAAATAAACAAGAAATAAAATGGAGAAAAATATTTAAAATGAATTAAATGGCTGAAATGATGAGAAGAAAGGAAAAGAAAGAAAGAAAAAAGAAAAAAAAGAAAGAAAAAAGAAAAAAGAAAAGAGGGAAATAAAAACAAAAAAATTGAAAGTCAAACAAAAAGAGGTGGAATGAAAGGAAAACAAAAGGAAATGGAAGATAGAAAAATGAAGGAAAGAAAAGAAATAAATTAGGTAGAAAAAATAGGTAGAAAAAAGAGAAACAATAAAGAGATACCTAACAAACAAGAAACAAAACAGCAACAACTCATAAAAAAAATCACCAAGGATAAACAGCTTCCCATCTTAGGCCCCTGCAGAGCTTCTAAGGCTTCCAGTGTTCATTAATCATTCACCCTGCAGCCTGCCCTCTGCAGATGATGTACCAATTTTTAGAGAGTAAAATAAGGAAAGAAAAGAAAAGAAAAGAAAAAAAAAGAACCCTTAAAAATAAAAAATAACAGATGTCAGTAATCATAATAGTTTGATGCTAAATAATCTTCCTCAGCAAGAGTTATACATGGTGCAAAGAAATGGACTAATGCAGAAGCTCTTAAAAAGCATATCTAAAATGACCATCCAATAGTTTAAAAAATGAGAAAATAAGCACGGCATATATGTAGGTATAGTTTGAAGAGAAATTTTATTGCAATAATGTAAATGAGCTTCAATAAGTGAAATGTTTATGTATCAATTTTATTTTAATTCATTTAATGAATTTAAGTTCTCTGATTATGTGAGTGTTCAAATTAATAGCTTGGGACAGATAAGAAAGAAAGTGAAATGGGAAAAATGTGCATTTAATGAATTCAAATACTGCATTTTTTGTTTACTTTATGCTAAATTCCTGATGAAAGCCATATATTAATTAAAAAGGTGGCATTTTCTTTGTGAGTAATGAGGGCTGACTGCATTTAATATTTGGCATATTATATCATATTATACTTGGACTACAGGGAGGCTACAATATCTTAGAAGACATGGACAGTAATACTATTTCACAGAATTCCTCCTCATGGATATCTCAACATCCCAGGAGCACCAAGTCTTGCAAGGACTGATGTTCTTAGTGATTTATCTAGGCTCCCTGATTGGGAATCTTTTAACAATTATTGATGTTGTAATCAACCCACATCTACACTCTCCAATGTATTTCTTCATTAGAAATTTATCTCTCATAGAACTTTGTTGCATTTCAGTTACTCTTCCCCACATGGTGGTGAATTCTCTGACATGCAATAAATTGATTTCTTTCCTAACATGCACCTCTCAGATTTTCCTGTTTCTCCAGTTTGGGTCAGCAGAGGTGGCCTTCCTTGTGGTGATGTCCAATGAGCACTATGTTGCCATCTGCCACCGTCTGCACTGTGGGCTAACCATCAACCCACATCTGTGCACACAGGCAGCTTACGGTTCATGGGCAAGGGGTTTGGTCAATTCTGTTATCCACACAGGCATGATGTTCAGTCTTCCCTTCACAGAATCCAATGTGATCCATTAATATTTCTGTGATGTGTCTCAAATTTTGAGTATCTCTTCTTCAGATGTTCAATTTTCTAAGTCTATAACTTTACCTATAAGTGCTTGTATTATCTTAATTTGTTCTGGTCTTTTGTTTAAATACTATATTGATATATTTTTTCAATGGTGCTTAGGATGCATTCTATGGAATCCTGCAACAAACCCTTACTTACCTGTACCCCACAGTTGGCCATTCTCATTTTGTTGTAATTTCTGGTCTGATTTCTATTGTAGGTCCCACTGCAAAAGAAACATCTCTTAGGAATCTTCTCCCAGCCATGTTCTACATCATGGTACCCCTTTTCATAAATCCCATCATGTGCAGCATGAAGAAAAGGGAGAATAAAGCAACTCTAGGGAAAATGTTCCACAGATTTTTGAACTCCAAAGAAGAGCTTTTATTTTAATTCAGAAAAACTTCAATGAAATATAATTATATTTGTTATATGATATTAATATTTATTCTATCCCTGTTACATATCTAGTCTGGTTAATACCTATCTTTTGGGCTTTTTTTTTTTTTGCTTATGTGAGAGTGAGCTATAAATTTCTGCATTCTATTTTTTCAAATTCATTCACAAGTATAAATCATGCATTACTCTGGAAAAATTTTCCACACTGTTAAAATATTTGGGATATTTCAGATGGTTTTGAGTTGAAAGAAAATAATGATATCACATGAAGAGGATCAGGGCTGAGTTCTTTAACAGGAATCTTCATATTTGAGACAATTTCAAGGTACTGGATACCATCACCTTGAAAGAAAATATTGAGTGTTTTGAATCAGAAAATTCAATTCAAATTGCAATTTGCATCAAACTTTGTGCAAATAGGGAACAGAAAATGGCATTGAATTAAGTGGGCCCTCACCATCTCTCTCACAAAAGATGGCTGACTGGAGCAAGATACAGCCCAAATGAGCAGTCCTGGGAGCCCGTGGAACAGGAGCCTTTGGGGCATTGATCTGGAGGGAGCTGGACAAGGAGTTAGTTTGCTCAAGGTAAAACTGGAACATAGAAAACAGCAAGGAAATAGAACAAGAAGACCAAAGTATGAAAGAGAAAAGTTAACACTCACACAAAACCAGCAGCTAAACAAAATTCTAGAGCAAAGAGAAAAGCTAATCAACTGAATAAGCCTATCAAGATGAATGATGACCAGAAGACAACAAAAAATTACAAACCATACTAAGAAACAGGAAGACATGGACCAGTCCAATGAACAAACTAAAAACAAGAAAGAGATGCAGAACATCAAACAACCAATCAAAGCTGTCCAAACAAATATCATGGACCAATTTAATGAAGTGAAGGAAGAGATTAAGGATATTAAGAAGACACTGGGAAAACATACTGAAGAAATTGTAAACATACGTGGAAAGATAACAGATAAGATGGTGATGAATGGCACCATCCAAGAAATAAAAGACACTGGAATCACATAACAGCAGATTTGAACAGGCATAAGAAAGAATTAGTGATGTGGAAGACAGTACATCTGAAATAAAAAAGATAGATAGTAGAACAGATAGACAAAAAGATAGAAAAAATCCAGTAGGGAATTGGGGAATTAAACAGCAATGCAAAACGCACAAACATATGCATTATAGGCATCCCAGAGGGAGAAGAGAAGAGAACAGGGGCAGAAGGAGTGTTGAAGGAAATAATGGCTGAAAATTTCCCAATCCTATTGAGGGAGATGGACGTGGGATACAGTGGGATATACATTATTCTCAAGTGCCCATGGATCATCATCCAGGATAGACCACATGCTAGGCCACAGAACATGTCTCCATGAATTTAGGAAGATTGAAATTAAGCAAAGTCATTCCTCTGACAACAATGGAATAAGCCTGGAAATTAGTAAGGGGCAGAGAAGCAGATTAGGCACAAAGATATGGAAGTTAATCAATACACTCTTAGACAATCAAGGGGTCAAGGAGGAAATTGTAAAACAAATCAGTAATTACATGGAAATAAATGAAAATGACACACGAAGAGATGCTCAATATCACTAACTATTAGGGAAATGCAAATCAAAACTACAATGAGATATCAACTTATATCCATTAAACTGGAGGGTATTAAAAAAAACAGAGGACTGTAAGTGTTGGAGAGGATGTGGAGGAAAGGGAATAGTTATCCACTGCTGGTGAGAATGGAGAATGGGGCAGCCATTATGGAGGACAGTTTGGCAGTTCCTCAGGAAGCTAAATATAGAACTGCCATATGATCCAGCAATCTGACTGCTGGCTATATACCCAGAAAAATTGAAAGCAGCGACATGAACAAATATATGCACACCAATGTTCGTAGTGGCATTATTCACCATTGTCAATAGTTGCAAGCAATCCAAATGTCCATCAAAAAATGAATGGAAAAGTATACTGTGGTATATGCACACAATGGAATATTTCTCGGCTGTAAGAAAGAATGTAGTATTAACATTCGAGATAACATGAATGGATCTTGTTGAGTGAAGCAAGCTAGACACTCAAGGACAAATATTACATCACCTCACTTATATTAATTAAGCAAATCGAGCAGATCCACAGAGTTAGAGTCTGGAAGATAAGTTTACAGGAGACAGAAAGGGAGTAGAGGGTGGTGAGCCACTACCCATATGGGCAAAATCTAAGGTATGGTGGAATAGTGTAATTGTGCAGTGGATGAGCCTGACAGTGATGCATTGGTGTGATTGGGTTCAGTGGTGCTGGTCTTAGGGTCAGTAAGGTTTAATGTTGGGTTGGACCAGTTGCAGCACATTTTGAGTCTATATTGTTTCAAATTGCTTCACTCATATTTAAGGACTTTTCCTACTGCATTGCAGTTGCTTTATAACTATATAATTTTGGAGATATAAAATTTAATTTGTTTTGAATATATTACCCTAAAAGCTACTGTTCCTCAACATATTTCTTATAAATTATTTTCATTTCAAGCTCTCAATTTTTTGTATTTTTATTAGAGATGTGAGCTTACAAAAGAACCATCCATAATGTGCAGAATTTCTATACATACTCTTCCACCAATACCTTACATTTTTGTGGAGCACTTGTTAAAAATTATGAAAGAACACCATCAAAATATTACTGCTAACTATAGTCCATAGCTTATATTTGGTATATTCTTTCCATATGCCCCTATTATTAACATCATGTATTAGCATTACACATTTGTAATAGTTCATGTGAGATTATTCTCATCTTTGTATTGTTAATCTTAGTCCATCATCTACCACATGGTTCACTGTGTTATATACCCCCATGCCTTGTACAATCCAACCAAATTGTATATTTAGTGGCTTTCAGTTTCATAACAGACTTGTGCACTCTTTGCCTCAGTAAATTTTAGAACATTTCCCTTATTCCAATGGAAAAAAAATCCCACATCCCCTATTATTGTCCTTTAGTATTGATAAGTACCTTCTTTGACATTTATGCAAGAATATTACAATATTGTTGTTAAGTATGATCCATAAGTTAGATTAATTGCATTTCCCATGTATCACTATTTTTACCACTTAATAATAGTAATGTACATTTGTTCTCGTTCATAGAAGAACATTCTTGTATTTGTACTATTAACCACAATCCTCCTCTAACACTAAGTTCACTGTTATACAGTCCCTAGATTCTTGACTAGCTTTATTTCAATTGATACTTATATCTCTAGACTACTCTTTTCATCCATAGCCACATTTATCAACCAGCCATGTTAGTTTTATTCATTATAATGTGTTCACATCAACTTATCCATTTCCACACTTTTTCAATGAAGCTAATTAAAATTTTTAACTACATTAACCATTAGTACCCATTCTCATCCTTCATCCTATCTCCTAGTACCTGTATTTAGATTTTATCTCCATGTTTTTTAAATATATTTTTATTACAGAAGTTATGAATTTACAAAACAATCATGCACATGTGTAGAGTTTGCATACAACACCCATTCTACAACAGACCACACTGTAGTGGAACATTTACAAATAATGAGATACTACCATCAGTCTGTTCCTCTGTGCTTATTAGATTGTATTATCTTGAGAGGTTTCACTTTTACTTGATTGGGCCACATCAGTAGGGCATTGAGTCCCTGCCCACCACAGAGAAAAATGACACAGTAGAAGAGATTTGATGCTGGAGTTTTGGATACTGGATCCCTGGGAAGCAAATACACAGGAGAAGAACACAGAGGAATAGAGACGGCTCCATAAACACAGCAGAGGCCCTGGGAGGAGAGAGAGCCTGAGAGAATACAGCTGACCTTGTGGATAGAACAGAGCAGCTGAGCCCATAGAGAAATGAGCCTTGGGAGAGAGATGAGACATACCTCAGCCTAGAACTGATATTGGAAGAAGCTGGGGCCACAGAGCCTTAAGAGGAAGAGGAAGGCTGGATCTTTGCAGATGGCAGCCATCTTGCTCCAATACCTGGCAACAGACTTTAGTGGCAGAAGTAACTTACACTGTGTGGCATAGTAACTGTAAGCTTCTACCCGAAATCAATTCCCTTTATAAAAGTCAACAGATTTCTGGTATTTTGCATCAGCACCCCTTTGGCTGACTAATACACCATCTTACGGCAATTATGAATAATGCCACTATGAGCATTGGTGTGTAAATATCTATTTGTGTCCTTGTTTTCAGTTCTTCTGGATATATTCTTAGTAGAGGGATACCTGGATTATATGGCAGCTCTTTATTTAGTTTCCTGATATATCACCAAACTACCTTCCACAGGGATTGCACCATTCTACATTCCCACCAAGAGTGAAGGAATATTTCTATCTTTCATATCCTCTCCAGAACTTGTAGTTTTCTGTTTTTTATATATATATATATAATGGTCATTTTATAAGTTGTAGCATGATATCTCATTGTCTTTTTGATTTGCGTTTCCCTAATTACTATTGATATTGAACTTTTTTCATGAGTTTTGTCCATTTGTATTTTGTCTTTGGAAAAATGTTTAACTAAGACTTTTACCATTTCTTAAATTGGATTGTTTTTCCTTTTATTGTTGAGTTGTATCATCTATAAGATGGAAATCAAACCATTATTGTACATTAAGTAGGCTGCCTTTTCATTTCCTTGAGAAAGTCCTTTGAAGCACAAAACTATTTAATTTTTAGGAGGTCCCATTTATCCATGTTTTCTTTAATTATCTGTGATTTGGATGTAAGGTTTAAGAAACCACCAATTACCACCAGTTATTAAAAGTGTTACCCTACATTTTCTATTAGGAGTTTTATGGTAATAGCTTTTAAATTTAGGCCTTTCAACCATTTTGAGTTAATTTTTGTATAAGGTGTATGATAAGGGTCCTCTTTCTGTCTTTTGAATATGAATATCCATTACTTCCAGCAACATTTGTTGAATAGACTCTTCTGCCCCAGCTGGGTTGACTTGAGAGACTTGTCAAATGTCACTTGACCACAGATGTAAGGATCTGTTTCTGAACAATTTGGTTCCATTGGTCTATATGTCTTTCTTAATGTCCATGCCATGGTGTTTTTACTGCTGTAGCTCTTCCAGAAGTGGCTTTATATGTTTGGGGAGGAGGCAGGGAGGAAAGATTTTCTTTCATTTTGGGAAGGAGAATCCACATATCTCTTAGGTGATTTTCAATGTACACAGTAATTTTTAAGAAGCTTTAGATTACATAAATATTACATGAAAAATATAGGGGATTGCCATGTACCCCAATCCTACCCCTCCCACACTAGCAACAGCTTTCATTAATGTGATACATTTGTTAAAATTGACAAATGCATATTGAAGTCTTGCTACTAGCTATGGTCTATAGTTTACATTATGGCTTACATGTAATTTTAGCATATATTCCTCATCTATGAGATGAAATATTTTGTATTGTAATACCTTATAAATTGTGACCTAAATTTGATTTCTGCAACTTCTAGAGAGATTTTTACAGTGGTAATTGTTGATAATTATTATGACAATGATTATATTTTGGAAATAGAGTTTGTTGAAAACTGGATTAGATAACTTCCTATATATTTAACAAAAGCCAAAAAAAAATCTGTCTTTATTGAAAAGAAATGAAGATAATGGTAAATATAGCTTTATACCTTACAGAAATATAGAGTATATTTCATGCTGCAAAAAAGGTGAGGAATTGAACATATTTAATATGTTCATTGGTCAAAATCAGTTAAAGCTTAGGGTAGCTAAATAAATAACCACATGCTCTGGGTAAGTCAACAGAACTTTATAGGTCCAATCACTTCTGTTTTTCTTCAACCTATTTACACCTGTAATGGGAATGTCTATCTTATAACAGAAACACCAATTTATTTAGAAATCAAAGAACTTATAAAATAGGTTTAACAAGCCCATTGATGGATGTGATTCTTGCCCCAGGACAACTGAAACCCATAACTTACTTTGAGGAGATTTTGGACAGAATTGTTACTGAAGTGACTTAAGGCTATGGCTATTGGGAAGAGGTGTATATATTTGCATATGGAAAACATGCCATTTGGATTCCTGAAGAGGAATGCAATGGATTGAAAGAAGCACCCCAACAAAAGATATGTCCTTAAACTTAATATGTTCTCCAGGGTTCATGGACCTATTTGTAAGCAATAATTTTAATATGTTAAAGTAAACAATGGTGTGTATTCCTTTTTTAATATGATCTTCTGATATCCTATTCTGGTGTGGCCAAATGAATCAATGTGGCTCTTAAACCATATTATAAGAATCCTTAAAGAAAGAAGATGGTGTTCCTTGGAAAGCAAGTAGGCAAAGTCAAAGAGATAGAGATTGCCATGAGAAAGGAGACATAAGCCAAGAAACAACCAAGAATTGTGGCAAGGCAACACTATAATACTATAGACTCTGAGACAAAGCATAACCTTCCTAACCCCTTGATCTGAGATTTTTGGACTCTGAAACTGTGAGCCAATGAGTTATTTTTTTTGAAAGTCTTCCCATTGTGTAGTATTGTACTTTCCCTCATAGAAAAGATTTTGATTATTATTTCAATATCTGTACTTGTTTTAGGAATTTGAGGATTTTTAGTTCTACTTGTGTCAAATAGATGTTTTGTATGTTTTTACTAATTTTTCTATTTATTTAAATTACATACTTTTTTGGCATAAATTATTTCTCGTATTCCTTTATAAATGTTTTTATTACTATAAGTTCAGTAGTTTAACTTGTGATTTTAGATATTTACATATTTTCTCTTATTTTATGTCAGTCTTGCTAAAGATTTGTTAATTTTTTTAATTTTTTTTCAGAGAATCAACCTTTTTGTATTGTTGATTCCCACAGTTATTTTTCTACTCTATTTTATCTCCACCAAATTTTAATTCTATTAGATTTGGGATGAGTTTGCTCCTCTTTTCTTAGTTTTCCAAGATGTGAATTAGGTAATTAATTTGTGATATTACTTCTTCAGATCTATAGGCATTCATATCTATACATTTTTCTCTGTCACTGTCCTTGCTGCATATCATATCATTCTTAACCATGTATTCTCTAATTCCCCTGGCATTTCCTCTTTAAACCATTGTTAGTTGAAGTTATGCTGTTCAATTTCCAAATATTGGAAATTTCCAGTATTCATTCTGTTATTGATTTATACCTTCACTCCATTGTGGTTGAAGATATTACTTTGTATAATTTCAATATATTAAATTTATTAAGACTTGCCTTGTACCATCAAAAATGGTCTATGCTGTAGAGTAATCCATTTGCTCTATAAATAGAATAGTACTTTTTGAACAGAGCAAATTCCATTCATGAAAACCCCAACTAGCATAATACTCACTAGTGAAAGTCATAAAGCTTTCCCTTCCAGATGAGAAACAAGATAATAATGTCCACTGTCACAATTGCTATTCAACATTTTAGTAGAACTTCTAGCAGGAAAATATAGGCAAGACAAAAAGATGTAAAAATTGGAAAGGAACACCATTTTTAAAGATTTAAAAAAAGAAATTCTATACAAAAGGCAAAATGAAATGTTTACCAATTGGAGAGGGTAATATTTATTTGTTGTTAATAAAAATGCTATACCTGAACAATAAAAAAGAAGATCTATTCACAGTTTGCATGCTCTAATATATAGAATAGCCAAAGGAATGCACAAGAAAGTTACTAGAGCTTATAAACTATTTCAGCAAAGTAGCAGGGTACAAGATTAAAACCCAAAAATCAACTTCATTTCTCCCCCAGGCATTACCTTGACACCCTTCTTGTGACATCATTGGGATATGCCCCAAGCAAGGATTGTGAGACCAGACAAGAGGTCATCTTCCTCACAAACCCTAACTCAGTCATGGCTGATAAAGGAATTCTGATTGCAGCAACCATAGCTCTGGGTAGACAGGCCATCATAATCAGAACTGTTGATTAGGCATTTACTTTTGTCATTTGAAATTTTAAGAGTGCAGAATCACAGTTTAGAGGGAATTATGTTTCATGATTAATACAGTTATTGTATCCAGGGTATGGCAGTAGCCTCAACCTAAAACATTATTGTTTCTACTCCTACCCTCTGGAGACCCAGACAACATGGAGGAACTGCATTTATATATATTAGCAATGAGCAATCTGAAGGGTATATTAAGAATACAATCCTATTTACAATAGCATTACAAAAAATAAAATATCAAATATTTTTGTGAGGCATTAGTTACAAATTATGAAAGAATATCATCAAAATCTTACTGCTAACTATAGACCATATCTTACATTGATATTTTTCACCAACCCACCCTATTATTTTTTAAAATATATTTTTATTACAGAAGTTGTGAAGTTACAAAACAATCACGCCCGTGTGTAGAATTACCATACAACACCCCTTCATCAACACACCACACTGTAGTGGAACATTTGTTATAGATTATGAGATAATAGCATCAGACTATTACCATCAACCATGATCCATAGCTTACACTTGGCACACTTTTTCCATACTCCCTCATCACCAACACAGTACATCTTTGGAATAGATCCATGAAAATTACAGTATTGCTGTTAAACACAGTCCATAGATTACACCAGTTTATTTTTCTCATGCTTCTCAACATTCCTACCACCCTGCAAGGTGTTTTTGGTGGGTTGATGTATGGAACCCTTGTATGATCTTATGCACGTTTGTTTTATGAGTTTACAACTTTTAGTATACACATGTTTATGCATGTTCATGTATGAAAAATATACTTCAATAAAAATTTTATAAAATATCAGGGATTGATTTTAGTCAAGGATATAAAAGACTTTAAAGATAATTTCAAAATCTTTGTAAAATTAATTAAAGTCTTAAACAACTTATCAGGACATCCCATGTCATGGATTGGAAACAATATTTTTAAGATGTCAATAAAATCCAAAATGATTTATAAACTTATTCCAAGTTTATAAAATTGTGTCTTTGGAGGTAATGGTAAAGCAAATCACCTTATTCATATGGACTGCACAGGGAAAGAAAGGATCCAAACCAATTGTGAAAAAGAACAACAAATTTGGATGACTCACACTTCCTAATATCAATGTACTACAAAGTTATAATAATCCAAAAAGTATAATATTGGAAAAAATTTGACATAGACTAATAGAACAGAATTAAAAATCCAGAGATAAACCTGCAGATATATTGTCAATTGAATTTATTAAAAATATATTTTTATTAGAGAAGTTGTGAACTTACAAAATGATCACATACATGTGTGGTATTCCCATACAACATCCTTCCACCAACATACAACATTGCTATTGAATATATGTTACAGATTATGAGAAAATAGTATCAGACTATTATCACTAACTATGGCACATACCCCCCATTATTAACACAGTACATCTTTGGTATCGATGCACTAATATTACAGTACTGTTACTAACTATAGTCCATAGGTTACATTAATTGATTTTTCCCATGTTTCTCTACATTCTTGCCATCTTGCAGTAGCGGTGTACTTTTGTTCTGTCACATAGAAGGACATTCTTGTATTTGTGCTATTGACCACAATTCTCCTCCACTTCTGGGTTCACTATTTTATTCAGCCCTTAGATTGTTCTCTAGCTATTTTTATTCAAAAAATAAAACAGACTAAAAACAGCTTAACAAGTTATGGATGCATCACTCCAAAAAATTCTGTCCAAGATATTTATCTAAATACAAACTCAATTTTCCTCGAGTGTTCAGAAATCTACACAGATAAGTACACATTAGCTAAATAACATAATCAAAGTCTCCTTGTTAATGAAGAAGATGAAGAAGAAGAAAAAAATCCTTAATCATATTATAGCAGTGGCAGTTTGATATTATTGATGAATTCCAAAATCGAATACTAAATATGTTTGTAAATGAGTCTGCTCCTCTGGTTGTGATACCTTTTGATTTTATTAAATTCAGGTTTCACTTTTACTTGATGAAATTAATTATTAGGGTTTTGATTTGCCCAGGCCAGTAGGATATTGAATCCCTGCCCTCTTGGTGGGTGGACACACAGAAAATGACAAGGCAGAGGAGAGAGCATATTTGGGATGCTGGAACCCCAGGGAGAGAGTCAAGCCCTTTACCTGATAGTTTAAAGCTTGCCTTGTGGAGAGAGCAGAGTAGTTGAGTCCAGAAAAACATGAACTCTGGGAAGAGAGATGAGCTTAATGCCAACCTCCAGCTGAGATAGAAAGCAGCTGAGATCATGGAGCTTTAAGAGGAAAAGAAAGGCTGAGCACTCTCAAAGACTGGCAGCCATCTTGCTCCAACACATGGCAACAGACTTTGTGAGAGAAGTAACTTACTCTTCATGGCCTGTGACTGTAAGCTTCTACCCCAAATAAATACCCTTTGTAAAGGCAAGAAGATTTTTGTAATTTGCATCAGCACCCCTTTGGCTGATTAATACAATAGGTCACAAAACTAAACCCCATATTCTTTTTTTTTTTTTTAATTTATATATAAATATATTTTAAGAGGTGCTTAGATTACAGAAAATATTACACAGAACCCCCTGGGATTCCCATGTTGCCCACCTCCCACACCTCCCATCACATCCCACACAAACATCTCCCACAAGTGTGGCCCACCACCCTCAATGGACTTACACATCCTGGGGCCTTGCCACCAACCATAGACCACAGTTCACATTGTAGACCACACTCTCTCCCACACAGTTCTGAGTGGTGTGTGCTGATTTAAAATGGCCTACATCCATTGCCACAATGGTACTCAGGACAACCTCCAAATCCCAAAGAAACTCCTGTATTTCAACTACTCGTCCCCTCCCTGCCCCAAAAGTGTCAAATGGCCACATATTCTTTTTTTTTTTACCTTTAGCATTGACATGGTACCTTCCTTGTTTTTGCTACAACAGTATTACAAGATTCTTAACTATAGTCTATAAATTACATTAGTTTTATTTTTCCCATGTATCTCCATATTCTTAATACCTTGTAGTAGAAGATTCTTGTATATTAACCACAAACATCATCTACCACCCAAATCACTATCTGATATAGCCCATAGATTATCCTTTAGCTGTCTTTAAATTAACATTAATGTCCCTAGACTACACCTTTCAGCTATAAGCACATCCATCAATCAGCATTGTTTGTTACATTCATTAAAATGAGCTACCATCAACTCCATCTATGACTACTTATTTACAATTGATCTTATTAAATGCTTGAAATACATTCAGCATCAGATCCCTCTTTTCAACACAAATTCTGTCTCCTAATAACATATACTATATAGTCTAACTCCATAAATCTGCTCATGGTATTTAGTTCATATCAGTGAGAACATGCAATATTCATCCTTTTGTGTCTGGCTTAATTCACTCAACAAATATCACAAAATTCACCCATGTTGTAATATGCTTTCACAATTAATTTCTTCTTAGAGATGCATAGTATTCCATCATATATGCATACTACATTTTGTTTATCAATTCTTCAATTGATAGGCAAATAGGTTGTTCCCTTAGCAATAATAAATAATACCACTATGTACATCAGTGTGCAATAGCTGTTCATATCCTTGCATTCAGTAACTATAAATAAATTCCTACCAGGGAAATTGACAGATCATACAGGAGTTTTATATTTAATTCCTAAAGAACTGCAAAACCATCTTTCCAATAGGCCTCATCATTTTCCACTACCACCAAAAGTGAAGGAGTGCTCCTATTTCTCCAAATCCTCCCCAGAACTTGCAGTCTCCTGTTTATTTAATAAAATCTTATTAACATATATCATTCATACATTAACACACACAAATTTTAAATGTATAATAAAAGTTTTGAACTTACAAAACAAATGTATATGATAATACATCATGCAACAACTTGCATTGTTGTGAAACATATGTTAAAAACTATGAAAGAGCATCTTTAAAATATTACTACAAAGCATAGCCTGTCTCACACATTTGGTGTATTTTCCCCCAACACTTCAGGTTATTACCACCCTGTATTAGTGTTATATATTTGTTATAGTTCATGAGAGAACATGCACATATTTTTTTCGGTTAATCACAGTCCATCATCCACCACAAGATTACCTGTGTTATACAGTCTCACACTTTGTAAAATCCATTCAAAATATACACTCAGTGGCTCTCATTTTCATCCCAGACTAGTATCATTCAGTCACTTTTCAAATGTTTTCGTTACTCCAAAATGAAAATTCCCATACCCATTTTTACGACCTTTTGATGTCCCTCAAAATTGATATATCTTCTTTGCCATTGCGCAAAAATATTACAATAGTACTGGTAACTGTCGTGTAAAAGTTACATTAGTTGTAATTTTCTTGTATATCACCATATTCTTAACACTTTTTGAAAGAACCTTTTTATATCTATAATATTAATCACAATCTTCATCTACCACTGAAATCATTGTTTTATGCATTTCCTAGATTATTTTCTAGATTCTTTTCAATTGACATTTACATCTGCAAACTTCCTCTTTCAGCCACAATCACGTTTATAAATTAATTGTGTTAGTTATACTCACTATAATATCTTACCATCAATTCTATTCATTTCCATATACTTATAATAAACCTTATTAAATATTCTACATATATTAAGCATCAACTCCCATTTTCCAACCCACATTCTATTTCACCATAACCTATACTGTAGAGTTTACCTCTGTGAGTTTACTCATGATATTTATTTCATATTAGTGAGACCATAAAATATCATTTTATGTCTGGCTTATGTCCTCAAGATTCAACCATGTTGTCATATGCATCCCAATTTCATTTCTTCTTACCACTGAATAGTATTCCATCATATGTTTATATCACATTTTGTTTGTCCATTCATCAGTTGATGGACACTGGACTGGTTCTTTATTTTAGCAATTGTGACTAATGCTGCTGTGAATATCAGTGTGCAAATTTAAGTTCACATCCTTGCTTTTAGTTCTTCTGAATACATTTGTAGTAACAGGCTTTCTGGATCATATGGCAATTTTATATTCAACTTCTTGAGGTACACCAAACTCTCTTCCACAAAAAGTGCACCTTTCTACATTTCTACCAACAGTGAAGGAGTGTCCCTAATTGTCCACATCCTCTCTAGAATTTGTAGTTTTCTGCTTTTTTAAAATAAAGTTCATTCTATAAGTTGTGAAACATTATCTCATTGTAGTTTTGTACTGCATTTCCCAAATAACTAATGATGTTGAACATTTTGTCATATGCTTTTTGGCCATTTATATTTCTTTTTGGAAAAATGTCTATTCAAGTCTTTGGTTTTCTAAAATTGGGTTGCTTGTTTTTTTGTCATTAAGTTTTACAATCTTTTTATATAAGATGGAAAGCAAACCCGTGTCAGATATATGGTTTCTGGATATTTTTTCCAACTTAATAAGCTGCCTTTTCACCTTATTAAAAATCATTTAAAATATTAAAATGCTTAAATATGAGGCAGTCCCATTTATCTATTTTTTTCACTTGCTGCTCTTGCTTTTGCTGTAAGGGCCAAATAATCAAGATCTTGAAGATGTTTCCCCAAATATTCCTCTAGCATATTTATTGTTTCACTTTTAGCTTTAGGTCCTTGATCTTTTTGAGTTAATTTTTGTATTAAGTGTGAGATAAAGGTCCTCTTTATTTCTTTTATATATGTATATCCAGCTTTTTCATCAACATTTGTTGAGTAGGATGTTCTGACTCAGCTGGTGGGTTTAACAGCCTTGTCAAAAATCACTTGACCATAGATGTCAACATCTATTTCCAAACTCTCAGTTCTATTCCATTGGCCAATTTGTCTAGCTTTAAGGCAGTACCATGTTATTTTTACCACTGTGGCTAAATAATATGGTTTAAAGTCAGGAAGTAAGAGTCCACCAACTTTGTTCTTCTTTTTTAAAGAAAATTTTGCCTTTTCAGTCTCTTATCCACTTAGATGAACTTGATAATTCAAATTTTCAATTATACAAAGAATGTATTATATCTCTAGATCATTTTTGGTAGAGTTGATATTTTAATTATATTTATTCTTCCAACTCATGAACATGGAATACCTTACATCTATTTAAGTTATCTTTGGTTTCTTTGATCAATGTTTTATAGCTTCTGAATAAAGTCTTTTATATCCTTTTTTAAGTTTATTCCTAAATATTTTATTCTTTTAGTCACTATTGTAAATGGATTTATTTGTGCACCTAGTTTCAATGCCCAAAGTCATGAGATACACACTGGCAAAACTGAAGTTAAAAATAGATATACGTTCAATAATAGTTGGAGACATCAATACATCATTCTCAGCATTGGAAAAAACATCTGGACAGAAGATAAATAAAGAAACAGAGAGCTTGAATAAATAAATGAACCAGTCCTAACAGATATTTATAGAGCATTATACCCCAAAAGAGCAGGATGTACATTCTTTTCAAGTTCTCATGGACCATTCTCCATGGACCATATGGTGGTCCATAAGTCAAATCTCAATAAATCTAAAAATGTTGAAATTATACGAATCACACTGATCATAATGGAATGAAATTGGAAATTAATAACAGGTTAAAAATAGAAAAATTCACAAATATATGGAGATTTAACAATACATTTTAATAGAATCAACTGGTCAAAGAAAAATCAAAAGAAAAATCAGTGACTGTCTCAAGACAAATTAAAAAAGAGCATACCACATTAAAACTTATGAGATACCACAAAGGCCATGCTGCAAGAAAAATTTATAGCCCTCAATGATTACAATTTTAAAAAATGAAGGAAGAGCTAAAATCATAAACCTTGCTGCTCACCTGGAGGAATTAGTAAAGGAAAGCAAACCAATCCCAAAGCAAGCAGAAGGAAAAAACTAATAAAGATTATTGGATAAATAAATTAAATGGAGAATTACAAAATAGAGAAAATCAACAAAACAAAAAGTTAATTCTTCAAGAATATAAGAACATTGACTAGATTGACAAAGAAAAGAGACAGAAGATGCAAATCAAATAATAAAAAATGTGAGAGGGACATTACCACTGACCCTGGAGAAATAAGAGTGATCACAAGATAATACTATGAACAACTGTGTATTAACAAACTAAATAACGTTGATGAAATGGACATATTCCTAGAAACTCATGAACAACCTATACTGGCTTTAGAAATAATAGAACTCAACAAACTAATAAAAGTAAGGAAATTGAAATAGAGATTTAAAAAAACTCCCTAAAATGCAAAGTCCATGACCAGATAGCTTCACAGATGAATTCAACTAATCTTTTAATGAAGATCTAATACCAATTTTCTCAAACTATTCCAAAAAATTGAACAGGAAGGAACACTACCAAGCACATTCTATGAAGCCAAAGTCACCCTAATGCCAAAGCCAAAGAAATATATTATAAGAAAATAAAATTACAGGTCAATTTACCTAATGAACATCAACGCAAAATCCTGAACAAAATACTTGCTAACTGAATCCAAAAACACATTATAAAATTATACATCATGAGCAAGTGGGTTTTATACCAGGTATGCAAGGGTGGTTCAACATAAGAAAATCAATCATTGTAATCCATAACAGTAATAAATTGAAGATGAAAAATTGCATGGTCATCTTGATAGATGCAGAAAAGGGGTTGAACAAAATACAACGTCCTTTCTTGATAAAAATACTCCAAAAGATATGACTAGATGAAAACTTTCTCAATATAAGAATGTGCTTATATGAAAAACCCACAAGTAACATTGTACTCAATGTGTAAAGGCTGAAAGCTTTCCTGTTAATATCAGCAATAAGGCAAGAATGCCCACTGGCTTACTCTTATTCAATATTGTGCTAGAAGTTCCAGCAATAACAATAAGGCAAGAAAAAAGAATAGAAATCTTCCAAGTATGAAAGGAAGAAGTAAGCATTTCTCTATTCACTGATAATATGATCTTTAATGAGAAAATTCACAACAAAAATACTAAGACTAATAGCCTATATTGGCAAAATGGCAAGATAAAATATTACTATGCAAAAATCAATAGTGTTTCTATATGCTAATAATTAGTAATCTGAGAAGAATCAGATTTTTAAAAGTCCATATTGATTCCTCTTTTCTTCCTTCCTCTGTCTCTTTAGACTGTATTTTCTGCATTTCTAGAGGCCTTGTTTTTTTTTTTTTTTTTTTTTGAAAGTTATGATGAACAGAAAAAAACACTTTGAGTTAAATAGTTTTCTAGTGTTTCCTGGCTCCTTTGACAGATATTACATTGGGTTGGCTCAACAAAAGGAATTTACTGGCTTGTGGTTTCAGAGGATAGAAGACTTGCTACCACTGGAGATAAGTTCCATTTTGACTGGTTGGTAAGCTCTATTTTCTTTGGATGTCCCATCAAATGACAATGTCCTCTCCTTTCACTTTCAGGACCCTTTGGCTTACCACATCACTCCCACAAGTGTTTTTAACATCATGAAATCTGATACATCTGGGCCACACTTTAACTAAAAATAATATCATAAAAAAGTTCTAGTCACATACCCAGTCTAATAGATTAACAATGAAACATATCACAGTCTATGCTCTGGATCTTCAAAAGACATGTTTTTCCCATATGCAAATTATTCCTTCCATCACATACCAAAAGCCTTAATTCCTTTAAATAATTGTGTCAAATATCTCATGAAAATCAGTTAGGGGTATATTACATACTGGATCAAAATAGCTCTGTGTTTGATGGACCTGTGAAAAAATAGAAAAAAATGTACTTACTTCCACAATACAATGGTGGGACAAGCATAGGAAAAGCTTTCCCATTTTTCAAAAGGATAAAAGGGAAGGAAAACAAGGATCATGGATCCAAAAGAAAGACTGAAACACCACAGGGCAAACTCCATTAGATTGCAAGGTCTAAGAGTCATCTGAGGGAGGTGGGCAACATGGGAATCCCAGTGGGTTCTGTGTAATATTTTAGGTAATCTAAGCACCTCTTAAAATATATGTATATATATATATATATAAATAACATTTTTGTAAGCAAATACACATATATGCATATATATTTATATATCATTTTACAAATGTTTGTATGTATTGTGAGAATTTTGATTTTTACCCATAATTAAAAAAAAAAAAAAAGAGTCATCTGAGGATCAATAATTTGTCCTCTACACATCATGGAGCAACAAGCTCATGCTTTCCAAATGAATTTGCATGGTGATGCTCTTCCAGAATACCAGAAGATATACTCCACTATCTCTGAGCCTTGGAATGTTAGACACACTTTGAATGCATGGGCTTGATGATTGCTTTTGGTACACAAATCTGCATCCACATTTCAGTCACTGAAGTCCTTTTGCATTCAAGTGGATACTTCTCTGTGTCTTTCACTCTAGGTTTGTTGTGCTTCTGTTTATAAAATTTTTTTAAATTGTCATATTGTATGCAGTCGAAGGGGTTCAAAAATCAGATAAATGTGTTTCTACAGCTCTTTCCTAGACAAATGCATTTTAAATCTTGACTTCTACTGAAACGGCTGACTAGTTTATGTTCAGCCACAAACTTCTTACAAGGTTATTCAGCTAAATCCCCAAATGTAGCCCACTTCTCTCAAGAATCATGTGCTGAATAATCAGGTTTTCCCTGATAGAGAACTTTCTGTCCCTCAACTCAGACCACATTATCTGGATGGGCTAAGTACATTCAAAATCAGACATTCATGCTTTCTTTGCTTAATGGTTAGTCAGTGGATTCTGTGACTCTAGCATTTTAGGTTAAACTGCAATCTGAAAACAGTTTGCACCTTTGACACTTAACTTGATAATATCTACAAGTAATTATTCAAGTTCATTGCTTACAAGTTCCACTTTCAATCCAACATTTGGACATTATTTCACCATTTTGTCCACTGATTTATAACAAGATCATGTTCTCTACAGTTTCCAATAACACACTCATCAATTTCTTCAAAGACCTCATGTGAGTACCTTTAATATCCTTATTTCTACCAACAGTCTATGTAAATCAGAATATCATTTTTTCTACTAAATAACCCATAATTTATCCAATCTTTTCTTATTTATCAATTCCAAAGCATTTCCACATGTTTAGAGAATGTGATAATATCAACTCACTTTGCAGTGCCAAAAATACCTTAGTTTAATGGTGAGTGTGAGAAATAAAGCAAAATACATTGACTGATCACCAGAATTTATTGACTTATACTTTCTGAGGCTTGAAAGCTTGCTTCTTCCTGGGGTTGTTATCATTGTGGTTGCCTGACAAATCTTGATTTTCTTGGCTTTATTATCACATACCAATAACCTCTTCTTTTCCAAGTTTTGTTGACTTTCAGCTTCTCTCCTCCATGTGACTTACTCTTCTTGAAGCCCCCAGTAAGAGGAGTTAGTCTTTACCTCTGTCAGTTGAGTCACACCTTAACAAATCTTCTAAAGGTTCTATTACCTTTAGAATCTTCTAAAAGTTCTAATTACAATGGGTTCACACTCACAGGAATGTATTAAAATTAAGAAAACTTAGCACCTAACCCATCCCTCAATGTGGGTACATAATTTTACTACCACAATTGTGAATTTGTATGTTTGTCTAACTGTTAGGCTGCATTTACTGTTTTGTAAGTTATTAGAGACTAGCATTTCTTCAGGCTTCCTTAGTATTGGATCCCAATACTTTTGGCATATTCTAGATGCTTCTTAACTAAGATCTCAGTGTTACAAATATCTCTGTTTCAATGCAGTTTTTTATACAGGAGCTTTATTGAAGTCTTTGGGAGATATCAGTAGGGGGGTATTCAGTGTATTATCTTATGATTGGGTCTCCACCTTTTAGTTAACCTGTGCCTCAGAACTATGACCTTCACAAATGTTTCTCAGCTTTGTAACCCTGCACCACTCCAGCTGATACAGGAAAAGTTGAATGAGATGGATATGCGCATTTCCCATCCCACATATCAAATCTAGAGGAAGACTAAGTTCAGTATTTCTATTCCCCAACAAGGAATGGTAGAAGAGTCTGTATTTCCATTCCCTCCCATCACTTAGATTCTGATCAAATTCTCATTGGTTATTGTCCAGTAAAGTAGCTTCTTTTGTGAGTAGTCAGTTTTAAGGAGAGCAGGTCACTTTAGGCCTATTTCAAAATGGTTACTTTTCCTCTTCTACAGGAAGTAAAATGGGTAAATTTCCCTAGTCTTCACAGAGGGAACCCTGGTATGGAACTTGGAAATAAAACTCAGGAATGCATGTTCCTACTTCCTAAAGCTAGATCTCCTGAAGAATTAAACTCTCAAGATGGTCCCGACTGTTCATTCTCAAATCTGTCAACTTCTGTTGAAGCATTCCTACTCATACTGGATCCAGCAGACCTCTTCAATTTCTGTCCTCCTGCAGGTTAGCAGTGATTCACATTAACCATATCCATTCTATTTTCAGGGAAATAGTTTGCCCTGTGACTTCAATTATCAGATAGATATAAGAAGAGTGATTGTTTTTCCTACTGTTCAGCATTTTATTTGTTGGGGAGTGAATGATAACTTCCAAGATGCTTCCCTACTGCACCAGAAACTAGAAGTCTGAGAAATGTATTTTCTTTTCTAACATCCCTGAAATATTAATAAAAGGATTTCTTAGTGCTTTTGAAGATTTCTCAAAAATTATTATAACATACAGTCATTACACTAATAACAGGATAAAATACTATGAAAAAATAAAAATACAGACCAATATATCTAATTAATATAGATGCAAAAATCCTCAACAAGATACTTGCAAGCCAAATCCAAAAACACCTCAAAAGAATTATTCATGATGATCAAATTTGTTTTATCCAAGATATGCAAGGATCATTCAACACAAAAAAAATCAATTAGTGTATCAAACCACATTAATAAATTGAAGAAGAAGAAACACATGATGCTCTCAATTGATGCAGAAAAGGCATTTGACCAAAAAATAGCATCTTTTTTTATCCACTCCAAAAGCTAGGAATAGAAGGAAGTTTCTCAACATGGTTAAGTGGATGTATGAAAAGCCCACAACTAACATTGTACTCTATGCTAAAAGACTGAAAGCATTCCCAGTGAGATAAGGAACAAGAAAAGTTTATACACTGTCACCTCTGTTATTAAATATTGTGCTATAAGATTTAACTTGAGTAATTAAGCAAGAAAAAGAAATAAAAGTCACCTAAATATGAAAGGAAGAAGTAAAACCTTCATTATTCACTGAATATATTTCCTATACCTAGGAAATCCCAGAAACCACAACACAACTACTAGAAATAATAGACAAGTTCAGTAAAGTGGAGGTGTTATTAGCCAGTCAAAGGGGTGCTGATACAATGTACCAGAAATATGTTGGCTTTTATAAAGGGTGTTTATTTGAAATAGAAACTTACAGTTACAAGGCCTTAAAGAGTCCCACACTCAAGGTTACTTCCTCACCCAAAGTCTGTTGCCACATTTTGAAGAAAAATGGTGAGTAACCTCTATGAGGATTCAGATTTCTTATTCCTCTTAAGACTCCATGGGCCTAGCTTCTTCTGATCTAAGCTGTAGGCTGGAGGACTTGACTGTTTTCCCAGGACTCATTTCTTTCTGGGCTCAGCTGCTCTGTTTTCTTCACATGGTCAGCTATAGAGTATCAGGTGTATCTCTCTTCCTGGAGCCACTGTCATGTCTATGAAGCTGTCTCTTTTCCTCTGTGTATCTTCTCTGTGTATCTACTTATGTGTGAGAGTCTGTTTATCAGCCCACTAAGGGTACAGGGACTCAACCCTGTATGCCTTAATGATGTGGTCAAATCAAAGCTCTAATCTGATTTAATCAAGTAAGTGTAAATTTACTCAATCAAAGGCAATCATGCATAAAGGAACAGACCAGTTTACAAAAATAATCAATATCTCTTTCATGGAATTCATAAATAATGTCAAACCAACACAACAGAGATACAAGATTAATATGCAAAAATAAGTAGTGTTTCTATACACAAATTATGGACAATCTGAGGAGAGAGCCAGAAAAAATCAATTTAAAATGGCAAGTAAAAGACTAACATATTTATGATTAAGTTTAACCAAATACATAAGGTCCTGAATTCAGAAAACTACAAAATTTTGCTAAAGAAGCCAAAGAAGACCTAAGTAAATGGAAAGACATTCCATATTCAAGGATTGGAAGACTAAATATCATGAAGATGTCAATTCTACCCAAACTGATTTACAGACTCAATGCAATCCCAGTATAAATTCCAACAGCCTTTTTTGAAGAAATGGAAAGTCAATTATCAAATTTCCTTGGGATCGTAAGGGCCCCAAATAGACAAAAATGTCTTTAAAAAGAAGAACAATGTTGAAGGACTCTTGCTTCTGACATTAAATCATATTCTTATCTACAGTGCTAAAAACAGCATGGTATGGCATAAAGTTAGACATACTGACAAATGGAACCAAATCAAGAATTCAAAAATAGACCCTCACGTCTATGGCCAAGTGATTTTTGATAAGGCTATTCAGCCCACCCAGATGGTCCAGAACACTCTATTCAACAAATGAGTCTAGGAGAACTAGATATCCTTATCTAAAAGAAAGAAAGAGGACCCCTTTCTTACACCTTATTAAAAAATAACTCAAAATGGGTCAAGGACATAAATATAAAAGCTACAACCTTAAAACTCCTAATAGAAAATGTAGGAAAACTTCTTTGGGATCTTGTTGTAGGTGATAGTTTCTTCAAACTTATACCTACAGCATGACTAATGAAAGAAAAATATACATAAATAGGACTTCCTAAAATGATACATTTTTGTTCTTCAAAAGACTTTGTAAAGAAGGTGAAAAAGCAACCCATTCAATGGGAAACCACATACATGTTAAGGGTTTCATAGTCATGTTTAATAAAGTGATCATAAAATTCAATATTAAAAAGACAAACAAACTTTTTTTTATATTGTCTTCAAAAGAAGTTTTAGGTCACAGTAAGGTTACATACAGAATATAGGAGACTCCCATATACCCAACATCTACCCCCTTTTCCCCCTTCCCTATTAATCTTTTTTACATGTGAATGGTACATTTGTTACAACTGATGTATAAATATGGAAACATAGCTTTAACTGTGGTTAATGGTTTACATTATGGTTTATATTTTAGACCATACACTTTTATAATTTTTTGATGAACTTAACATGGCCTGTATCCACCATTGCATCATCATGCAGAACACTTCAATTGCCCCCAAATATCCCCTCTTCAATCTCTTCTATTCCACCCTCCCCCACTCCTCAGGGCCAACCGAGATCACCAGGCTTCACTCCTTGAAGTACATACAGAACAACAGATATTATAGTGAAGAAAGGAAAAACGTCAAAAAACTAATTTATTTTTTTAAATGTTTTCATTCTTAATACCCCAATCTTTTTTACTTAATTTATTTTTACTTTCTCTAAATTATTATGTATTTCATTTCTTATGTTTAAACTTATCATTATTATCTCATTTTCATATTAATCAAGTTTGGCAATATTCTTGGCTTCACTTTTGAAGAGGTTTTGGATCACAGAAAGGTTACAACTATGGCAGGGGAGGATCAATGGAGTGGGGTATCAGTGATGGGGGATACATGGGAGGAAGTTCACCTGGGCATACATATAAGGTATATAAATATGTTCAAATGTTCATGGAACATTGCCACAGTGGGTGGAGATTCATACAACAACTGAAAGATTATTGAATTCCCATCCTGGGGAGCTCTGCCACATTCTCTTATGGAACAGCAACAATCTGCCAAGTGTAGAGGCAGTGAATAGTGAAGAAGGATGGTCTATTCATGGGCCCTTGACATTGATGACTAGGCTTGAGAGCCTTTTGCTCTTGAATTTGCAACGTAGCCTAGTGTTGGACAGTGTCTAAGAGTTGCCTCCTGAGCACCTCCTTGTTGCTCAAGTGTGGTCTCTAAGCCAAATTCAGCATATAAATGCTTTACTTTCCCCCCCAGCATGGGATATGACTCCTGGGGATGAACCTCCCTGACACTGAGCGATTACTACCAAGCACTGGCTGATGAATCATCTGGAAAAAGACCTTGAATAAAAGGGGGAAAATGTAAAGACAAATGAGTGTATATGGCTAAGAGATGTCAAAGTGTGTTGGGAGGTCATCAGAAAGGTAACGTTTATGCATATCTCAGCAGAATCTCATAAATGGCTAAGGTAGATATTACCCCAAATAGTGAGGACCCTGAGGGCTCAGAGACAGCCAGGAACTAAGGTCATGGCAGATAGCTCTGCAGTTTGGTGCCTTACCAGTGGCCCTACTTTGGAGTTTGTGTTTTGGAGTGTGACAAAGTTGAACTCAGATGTGATTTCTTTACACATGCTTCTCCTGGCTCTTTTATTTGAGCTTATAGTTGGTACTGGATTTGGTAGGTATACATCCAAGAGACTTTAATCTCTGGGCTGTCCATGTGACAGTGGGGCTTTGAAATTCAATGGAATTGCAATACCTACTCTCCAGTTGATTGGACTCACCCAGTACAACTAACAAGGATATGACGATGGACAATAACCATCCCAAGGAACCAAGAATGTCTACAACTGCAATCAAGAGAGTCCCACCCATCTGCCACATGGGACCAAAGCCTCCTTTGAATTAGAGGGGGAGTGAGCAATATCATCCTAGAATCCTCAGGATTGGGGAATGAACTATGGAGTAAAGTAGACTTACTGGTATTCTACTATAGGTTTATTATGATTATAGCAATGGAAGAAACTATATCATTCAGGTGGAAGAAGTGGCCACCAGCAGTTCTGAGAGAAGGGAAAGGGAAATACAGGTGAAATGTGTGTGCATTTTGGGGACTTGGGAATTTTCCTGAATGATATTACAATGACAAATATGGGCCATTACAAATTTTGCCATAACCTACAAACTTGTGTGGGAGAGTGTAAACTGCAATATAAATTATATTCCATGCTTAGTGGCAATGCTGTAAAATATTTTCATCAATTGAAACAAATGTACCACACTAAGGAAAAATATTGATCTGAGAAAATGTGGGAGGTGTAGTAAGTGGGGCATATAGGAATCCCCTATATTTTTATGTAAAATTAATGTAATATAAATACCTTTTTAAAAATATATATATATAGTTAAAAAGACTGATTAAAAAGTAGGCAAAATATTTGAATAGACATTTTTCTAGAATGGAAATGCAAATGGCAAAAAAGCACAAGAAAAATGTTAAGCATCACTAATTAAGGAAATGCAGATCAGAACTACAATGAGATACCATTTCACATGTTATAGAAAAAGCCATTATTAAAAACAAAACAGAAAACTACAAATGTTGGAGAGGATGTGGATAAATGGGAACATTCCACTGTTGGTGAGAGTGCAGAATGGTGCAACCTCTTTGGATGTCAGTTTGGTGGTACCTCATGAACTTGAATATAGAACTGCCTTATGATCTAGCAATCTTGTTACTAGGAATATATTCAGAAGAACTGAAGGTAAGGATGTGAAATGACATTTGCACACCAATGTTCATAGCAGCATTATTTACAATTACCAAAATAAGGAACCAACTCACTTGTCCATCATCCAATGAAGTGATTAACAGTGTGTTGTATTCATTCAATGGAATGATATTTAGCAATAAGAAAAAATGAAATTGGCATGCATATGACAACATGGATGAATCTTGAGGACATATTTTGGAGAGAAATAAGCCAGACACAGAAGGACAAATATTGTATGTTGTCATTAATATGAACTAAATACAATGAGTAAGCTCACAGAGGTGAACTCAGAGTATAGGTTACTAGGAGTTAGAATGTGTGTTGAGAAGGGTAACTTTTGATTAATGTATGTAGAATTTTTAACAAAGTTTATTATAAAAGCATGGAAAATGAATAGAGATACTGGTAATACATGAAAGTGAGTATAACTGAAACTGCTGATTTTTTTGTGGCTGAAATGGGGAGTTTGTGTATTTAAATATCAATTGAAAGGAAGCTAGACACTAATCTAAGGATTTTACAACAGTTATTTTGGTGATGAATGATGATTGTCATTAAGAGTACAAACATAAGAATGTTCTTCTTTTAGAAAGTGTTAAGAACGTGGTGATAAATGGAGAAATTGCAACCAATGTAACTTATGGACTATAGTTAACAGTAATATTGTAATATTTTTGCAGCAATGTCAAAGAAGATATTACATCAATTCTAAGGGAAAACAAGAAGGGGTATAAGCAGGTATGGGATTTTTCCACTTGGAGTAATGAAACGTAGAAAACTGACTGAAGTGATGACACCACAACTCTGTGATAATGAAAGTTACTGAGTGCATACTTTGAATGGATTTTTCAAAGCATGGAAACAAATATGAGTAGAGTATGTTCCCTCATGAACTATAACAGATATATAATACTAATACAGGATGTTAATAATAGGGTAGGCTGGGGGAAAATACACCAAATGTAAAATATTGGCTATAGTTTGCAATAATATAGTTTTTATAATTATGTTTTTTATTTTAAAAAAACATTTAGATTACATAAAATGTTACATAAAAATTATGAGTTTCCTATATGCCCCTGCCCTCCCCTTCCCACACTTTCCCACATTAACAAAAATCCTACATTAGTGTGATACATTTGTTACAATTGATGAACCTATATTTAAGTATTGTTACTAACCATGGACTACAGTTTACATTATAGTTTATACATTGTCCCGCACAATTTTGTAAATTATGACAAAATATACAATGACCTGTATCTGTCACTGCAGTCTTTGAAGATGTTCTTTCATAGATTGTAACAAATGTTTCACAAAAATGCAAGGTATTGTTGGTGGAGAGATGTATGGGAGCAATGTATGATGATATGTATGTTTGCTTTGTAAGATCACAACTTTTACTATAAACTTATTGTTTATATATGTTCATGTCTGAATGATGTACTTCCATAATTCTTTTAAGTGAAAAAATTCTAAAACAAGGGTACTCACTTTTAATAGTGAAGTTTCATTAGATATACAAAATGAGTTCCAAGCAATATTTACAAATGAACGGGATAGGACAATCAGTAAGATGGCAGTAGAGTAAAGAGCTCCTAGAATCAGCTCCTTCTATGGGGCAGTTGGTGATCACCCAGAGCTATCTATAGCACTTGTTTGGACATTCCAGGACACTAGAAGTGCATCATGCAACATCCTTGGTAGAATAGAAGAGGAGACTGCCCATCTGCAGAGAAGATTTGTAAGTAGAGCACTCCACACCACAGAGGCCAGTGCCCATCCTCCACGGGGGCACAAGCCACCTCAAGAGTTATTCTGCTGCTGGAATTGGAAGTTCCACTTCCTAAAAACGGGGGAGGAAGAGACGGTTGGGCAACAAATTCAGCTACTCATTAGTAAATTCGGCCAGCTAAAAATAGTCCTAAGAACAGCTAAAGTTTGAACCTGTCCAAGTCAGAAAGAGGTCAGTAGCTGCCATCTTAACTCCACACCTTACATGAAAAGAAATGGAATTATCACAGTGCTGGTAGGGACTGACTTCTTTCCCTCTAGATTAGATTGCAGCTCTAATCTAAGCCCCAGGCCTACCTCAGGCAGGGAGGAAGCTGGGAGGAGCTGCACCAGCCTCTCTGGGAAACTACAGGCCACGCTGTGGAGGCCGGTGATCATGCTACTTTGGCAGCACAAGCCACCCCAGGAGCTATTCTGTGGCAGGAATTGGAAGATCCGTTTCCCAAAAACAGAGGAGGAAGAGACAGTTGGCCACCAATTCCAGCTACTGATTAGTAAATTCATCAGGCTAAAATATAACCTCAAGAAAAGCTAAAAGTTGAAACTGTTTAAGTCAGAAGGAGGCTGGTAGCCACCATTTTGACTCCACCACCAGCATGAGGGGAAACCAGGCTGACTGAAAATCACAGTGATGGTAGAGACCAGTTTCTTTCACCCAGATTATACTGCAGTCCTAGCCTAAGCTTCTACACCACTCCAACAGGGAGGAAGCTGGCAGACCCTGCACCAGCCTATCCAGGTAAGTGCAGGTACATTTGGCTGGCACATACTGAATAATCAGAAGTCTACAGGGGCAACTGCAGTCATCTTAGACCAGCACTGCATAGATTGCTGCCAACACCTGCAGCTCCATCCCCACCCCTTGCAGGGAAGAAAGGGGCATGAAGATTCATCAGTATCTCTGGGCAACTACAGTCTAGGTCTGCATGAGCTGGATTATTACATAGCTATGGCTCTGTCCCTACTCCTGGCAAAGGAGAAAGCTGGGAGACACTTCATTGGTCCTTCGGACAATGAAGGCAGCTTGAGCCTCCACATCTTATAGCACCAAATACATCCTTAGCTCCTGCTACACAACCAGCAAGGGAGAAAGGGAAGGAAGCCCTGAACTAAAGAGAAAAACTGCACGCAGAATAACTAGTAAGCCAGATGCCAAGACACCAAAACAAAATTACAATCTACACCAAGAAACAGGAATATATAGCCCGGTTAGAGGAAAAAGATAAGCCTCCAGATGCATAAAGGAGTAGAGACAACTAATCATAGATGTTCGAACAAATCTTAATGAATTCAATGAGATGGATAAAGAAATTAAGGATGTTAAGAAGACATTGGATGAACACAAAGAAGAATTTGAAAGCATAAATAGAAAAATAGCAGATCTTATGGGAATGAAAGGTGTAACAAATGAAATTAAAAATATACTGGAATCATATAATAGCAAATTTGAGGAGGCAGAAGAAAGGATTGGTGAGCTTGAAGAAATGGCCTCTGAAAGTGAACATACAAAAGAACAGATGAAGAAAGATTGGAAAAACTTGAACAAGGTCTCAGGGAAATAAACAACAGCAAGAGATGTGCAAACATACATGTCATGGGTGTCCCAGGAGGAGAAGAGAAAGGAAAAGTGGCAGAAGTAATATTCGAAGAAATAATGGTAGAAAATTTCCCAACCCTATTGAAGGACATAGATATCCATTAACAAGGAGCACAATGTACTCCCATGCAAAAAAAAATCTGAATAAATCAACTTTGAGACACATACTAATCAGAATGTCAAATGCAAAAGACAAAGAGAGAATCCTGAGAGCAGCAGGAGAAATGCAATGCATAACATATAAAAGATACCCAATAAAATTAAGTGCTGATTTCTCACCAGAAACCATAGAGGCAAGAAGACAGTGGTATGATATATTTAAGATACTGCAAGAGAAAAACTTCAAGCCAATATTCTTATATCCAGCAATATTGTGTTTCAAAAATGAGGGTGATTTTCAAATATTCACAAATGAACAGAAACTGAAAGAGTTTGTAACCAAGAGACTTTCTTTGCAGGAAATACTAGAGGGTGTGCTACAGCCTGAAAAGAAAAGACAGAAGAGAGAGGCCTGGGAGGGAGTCTAGAAATGAAGATTATATCAATAAAAGTATCTAAAAGTCTCAAAAGAGTGCTGAAAATAAAATATGACAGATAAAACCCAAATATTCAGAAATAAACTTAACCAATGAGATAAAGCACTTGTATTTACACAGAAAACTACATCTCATTGTTAAAAGAAATTTTTTAAAAAGACCTAAATAATTGGAAGAACATTCCATGCTCATGGATTGGAAGACTAAATATCATTAAGATATCAGTTCTACTCAAAATGATATACAGATTCAATGAAATCCTGATAAAAATTCCAATAGCATTTTTTAAATAAATGGAAAATATGATTATCAAATTTATTTGGAATGGTAAGGGTCCTGAATAGCCAGAAACATCTTAAAAAGGAAAAGCAAAGTTGGTGGACTCTCATTTCAAGACTTTAAGTCTTGTTACTTAGCTACAGTGGTAAAAACAACACGGTACTTGCATAAAGACAGACACATAGTCCAATGGAACCAAAATGATGGTTCAGAAACAGACCCTCACATCTATGGTCAAATGATTTTTGACTAGCCTGTCAAACCCACCCAGCTCAGGCAGAACAGTCAATTCAACAAATGGTTCTGAGAAAACTGGATATCCATAGGAAAAGAAGGAAAGAGGACCCCTATCTTACACCTTATACAAAAATTAACTCAAGATGAATAAAAAACCTAAATATAAGAGCAAGAATCATAAAGCTTCTAGATGAAAATGTAGGAATATCTTCAAGACCTAGTGGTACGTGGTGGAGTCTTAAATGAGATAAGAGGAGAACTGAGATGGACTACTGATATTTAATGTATTTAGAAGTTTTAATTAGCTTTACTATAAAAGTGTGGAAATGTACAGCCTTGATGGTAACACATTATAGTGAGTAACAGCTGGTTTATAAATGAGGATGTGGCTGAAAATGGTAGTCTAGGGATGTAAATGCCAATTGACAAAGAGCTAGAGTATAATCTAGGGACTGAATAGCACAGTAAACCTAGAAGTGGATGAGAATTATGGTTGATGGCACAGATGCAAGAGTGTCCTTTGTGCACTAGAGCAGATGTACGTCACTATTGCAAAGAGGTGGGAATGTGGAGAAGCATAGGAAAAACAGAACTGGTGTGACCTATGGAGTGTGGTTAAAGTAATAATGCAATATTCTTGCATCTATGCCAAAGATGTACTGTGATGATAATGGGGGAGTATAGAGAATGTGTGCTGGGTGTACACTATGGACCTTGTAATTATCAGATGATATTATCTCATAATCCATAGCAGATGTTCCTCCACAATGTGATGTGTTGATGGAGAGGTATTGTTTGGGAATTCTGCACATATGCACGATTGTTTTGTAGGTTTACAACTCTGTCATAAAAACTATATTTGAAAAAGAATAATAAGGTGGGTTGGGGGGAAAATACATCAAATATAAGTTAAAGGCTATAATTAATAGTAAGATTTTGACAATATTCTATCATAATTTGTAACAAATGTCTCATGACAATGATGGTGGGTTGATGTATGAGACCCCTGTTTGATGTCATGAATGTTTGCTTTGTAAGTTCACAACTTTTACTATACACTTATTGTTTATGTATGTTCATATGTAAATGATAGAAAAATAATAATAGGGGGAAAATCTTTGGTTTGTAGTAACATTTTGAAGATGCTCATTTATAATTAGTTAAATGTTTAACAGGAATGCAAAATAATGGTGGTAGGGTGAGGTATGAGAGCCCCATATGATAGTATGTATGTTTGTATTGTAAGCTCACAACTATTGCTATTCATTTATTGTTTATGTATGTTCAGTATGAGTGATATACTTCAAATTTTTTTTTTAAATAGAGAAAAAAACATAATGAAAAAAAGTAAGACACAGAGGAATACATGGAAGGAAATGTCACTGTACATACAGGACAACAGATATTACACTAATGAAAGGCAAAATATAAAAAATAGTTAAAATATTTTTCATTTTTTTTTAATATTCCAATTTTTAAATTTTATTTTATTATGTTTTCTTTTATTTTTTTGTACTTTATTTCTTATATTTAAACCTACCATTTTTATTTCATTTTCCTATTAATTGTATTTGGCTCTTTTATTGACTTCATTTTGGAAGAATCTTTAGATCACAGAAGAGTTACAACTGGGGAAGGAGAGGATCATTGGCGTGGGGTGTCAGTGATGGGGAATACATGGGAGGAAGTTCATCTGGACATACATATAATGCATTTAAATGTGTTCAAATGTTCATGGGGCATTGTGACAGCGGGTGGGGATTCACATAATAAGTGATAGAATATTGAATTCCCATCCTGGAGAGCTCTGCCATGTTCTCTAATGTAACAGCAACTGTCCCCCAAGTGAAGAGGCAATGACTGGTAAAGGAAGATAGTCCATTGATGGGCCCTTGATATTGATGACTATGCTTGTGACCCTTTGCTTTTGAAATTGAAACTTAGCCAAGTGTTGTGGGGTGCCTAAGAATTGCCTCCTGAGAGCCTCCTTGTTACTCAAATGTGGCCTCTCTCTAAGCCAAACTCAGCATATTAATGCATTACATTCCTCTCAGCATTGGATATGACTTGTGGAGATGAGCTTCCCTGGCACCATCTCATTACTACCAAGCACCAACTAGCAATGCAACTGTAAAAAGATCTCAAATATAGGGGGGAAAGGTAAAGACAAATGAGTTTATATGGCTAAGACACTTCAAAGTGAGTCAAGAGGTCATCCCAGAGGGAATGCTTATGCACATCTCAGCAGGATCTCATAGACTGCCAAAGTGGCTACTACCTCAAATAGTGGGGCTCGTGAGGACTCTGGAGACACCCAGGTCCTATGGCCAGGTTGGATAGCTCTGGAATTTGGTGCCTTGCCAGTGGATCCTTCTTTGAAGTTTGTTCTCCTGAGAGTGACAGTGTTGGACTCAGTTATGTCTTCCCTACACGTGGCTCATCTGTCCCTTCTATTTGAATTTTTATTGGTGCTGTAGTTGGAAGTATATGTCCAAGAGACTTGAATCTTTGGGCTGTCCATGTGCCAGCTTGGCTCTGAGCCTCAGCAGAGTTGCAACACCTACTCTCTAGTTCATTGGACTCACCCAGAACAACTAACAAGGAGGTGAGGACTGATGACCAACATACAAAGAAAAAGAGAGAGCCTACAACTGCAAGCAAGAGAGTACCATCCATTGAGTTTATGGGATTGAAGACCCTCTTAATTAGAGGAGGAGTGGATATCACCATCTCAGAATCCTCAGGACTGAGAAATGAACTATGGACTAAAGTGGACTTACTGGTATTCTATAATAGACTTGTTGTACTTCTAGCAATGAAAGAAATTACAGCACTGATGTGGAGGCAGTGGCCACTGAAGGCTCTGGGAGCAGAGGGAGGGGAAGAGAGTTGTAATGTAATGGCTCTTTTTTGGGTCTTGAGAATCATCATGAATGGAATTGCAATGACAGATATGTGCCATTATATAACTTCCCATAGTATGCAGGATTGTGTGGGAGAGAGTGTAAACTACAATGTGAACTATGGTCCATGTGAAATGGCAATGCCCAAGGATGTGTTTATCAATTGCAATGATTGTGCCACACTAATGAAGGATGTTGCTTATGTAGGAGTTTATGGGAGGTGTGGGGAATGGAGCATATGGGAATCCCTATATTTTTTTTGTGTAACATTTGTGTAATCTAAGTATCTTCAAATAAATAAAAAAAAATATATATATATATTTTTAAAGTGTACTGAAAGGAAACAATTGTCCACTAAGTATATTGTATTTGCCAATACAATCTTTCAAAAATGACAGAGATTAAGAAATTTTTTCAGAATTAAAAAAAAATCTAAAGGTTGTCATCCTTATAAATGCCATAATTTCAATAATAAAGAGAGTTCTTCATACCAAAAGGAATGGAGACTTATCAGTGGATTGAATCAGTATGAAATATTAATATCTGCAGTAAAGGAAAACATTTGTTTAATTTAAAGCACCAGTAATATTGCATTACACTTCCAGGAAAGATGGAAGAATATGGATCTACATGACCCAGTCTTTTCCTCAAAACAGCTATTAAGCAGGGAGGAATATTGTTAAACAACTGTTCTGAGGCTCTGAAGGCCAGAACACTGTACAGCATGCAGGGAAGAACAGGAGAAAGAGACTGAGAAACTGTAGTAAAGAACAATGAGTTTTTCTTTATACGTGGTGTTTGCTTTTGCCCATCAACCATTCATATGATGGGAGACCTCAGGGTCCAGTCCTTAGATAGCTTGCTGGTGACAAAAATTCCTCTTCCTCAAGAATGGGGGGGGGACAGACAATCACTGATCATGGATTATGAACCACTCAACCCAGGCTCTGAGCTATGTCTCAACTCACAGCAGACAAAGGCAGTGGAAACCATTGTTTGAATTGTGCCATGGTTATGGGCAGAGAGATTGGATATTTAAAGACATAGCACTTCCTCAGGCTCTTGGGCACAGTTAACTAAAGGGCAGCATATGCTAAGCAAGCCAGGAAAGCTAAGCTTTGGAGAGCTGTAAAAGAGGCTTCTGGTGTCCTTCCTTATCCCCTCCCCAGGACCCTGTGGAGCTGGGCTATTCCAACTTCATGGATCCCTAGCCCTGTTTGGGCTGGGAGATTCTGACATGGGAAAGTCCTCCTTGTGGTGTCTCTTCCACCACACAAAAGCATCTAGAAAAAAAATGAAATGAGGGTAAAAAACTTTGGAGGCAAAATATAAACAAACAGAACAGATCAAGAATCCCAGGAAAGGAATAGAGGAAAGGAAATTTTCTCCTGGAGGGGAAAAATTTGCAGAAAATTTCAATCTTAAACATTGTTTCTCATATGCAGGAAAAGAATCAGGTGAAGAAGAGCTGAATAAATCTAATTAGTTAAACTTGGACTATTCTAAAGTCTAGAATAAGGAATAGTAAGTGTCAAGTAAGAACCTACAAAGCCAATCAAATATAAGACCCTAGGGAAGAGAGATAAACTGACCCGGAATGTAAATACATAAAAATAATCAGAAGCCTAGTCATCAGCAAAAAAATTACAAGCCATACTAAGAAACAGAAAGGTATGTTCCAAACAAAAGAACAAATGTAAACTTCAGAAGAGACACAGAATTTGAAAAAACTAATTAAATATGCTTAAACAATCTCCTAAATCAATTCAAAGACATGGAAGAAAATATGGCTAAAGAAGTAAAGCATATTAAGAAGACACCGATGAGCATAAGGAAAGCTTTGAAAGTATTAAAAGGAACATAACAGAAATTATAGGGTTTAAAGTCAAAGTAGAAGAGATTCAAAATAAATTAGAGGCATTTTTATTAGTTTCTGAACTATGATAATGAAAAGGCAAGTTTCATTTTATTTTCAGAAAAGTTCTTATAGCCTTTCTTTTTAACAAATCAATTTCATTGATACATATTAATAAAACATAAATCTATCCAAAGTTTACAATCAATGGTATGCACTATAATTGCTAGGCCCCAAAGTTGGGTCTTTGCAGATAACCAGAAACGTATAGAGAAAAAAACTTTAACATGATAATTAGGCAGAACTTATATTCATTATGTCTGCAGATAGGAGCCAAGGTTGGTCTAAAGTAACTCAGACCCAACTCCCTGTGCTGTGATTTTAGTCTTGCTTAAATATTTAAGTTACTACTTAGCATTTGCTTTGATTATGTACTAGCTTTTATGCATATGGATGAACATACATAGCTAATTATATAATTGTATGATTAGTATGTTCATGAAATCATGCTTGCACATATATTGCATCATCAAAAAATGGGCAGGTAATTCCACCCCGGGGTGGGAAATTTACTATGTTAATTATGCAAGTTGAAGTGAGGCCAGCAGGAGGCTCCTGCACAGGTCTGGCCAACTGGTTGAATATGGTTTTCATACACTGCTTTGACAGGATGTTCTTGACTTCAGAAGTAGAATTTGGGATGAAAAGGGGGTTTCATCTCATTATCTTCTAATTCACATATAATTCTTTCATTTGAATCCTAGCAACAGGGAGAAAAACAAGTTACTTTCAGGTATTTGGTCATCCTACATCCATCATAATCACATAATTGTGCATTCATCATTTCAATATTTTAGAGCATTTTCATTATTCCAACAATACAAATAAATCAAAACAAACAAACAAAAATTCATCCCCTCTCAAGCTCTCTATGCCTCCCTTAATGTATATAGTTTCTGTTCTGTTTCTGTCTCTAGTTTATTTGTAGAATAGAAAGCTGAAGGTTAATTTGTGCAGAATTGGGGTAAAAGTTGTTCATAAATCTTTGGAAATGAATAGAAATGGTAAAAGCACATCATAGTGTTTCTAACTAGCAGAGCTATTACATGGGTATGAGAGTGGTTGAAATGGTAAGTTTTAAGATCACGTATAGTACTAAAAGGAGAGCTAAAAAATGTTAAAAAATGTAACATGAGGGTGTATAACATAGTGAAACCTCATGTAAATCATGAATATGGGTGATATTGCATATATAAGACTTTTTAAAAAAATAAATATAAATAAACACCAGAGCCATTTTAAACAGGATCTAAATGGATAGAAGAATGAATTGGTGAACTGAAATATAGGATATTTGATATTTCACAGATACAAGAACGAATAGAGAAAATAGGAAAAATCGGGTAGTGACTCAGGATTTGAATGTCAGCATGAAGTTCACAAACATATGTGTCATGGATGCACATAAGAAGGAAAAGAGATGAGAAAAGGGGAAGAAAGAATTTTTGAGGTCATAATGGCTAAACTTTTCCCACCTCTTATGTAGACATAAATATACATGTCCCAGAAATGCAGCATACAACAAAGAGAATAAATCCTAAAAGACCTACTCTGAGATACATACTAATCAGAATGTCAAATGGAAAAGATTAGGAGAAAATTCTGAAGCAGCAAGAGAAATGCAATTTGTCACATTCAAGGTGTCCTGAATGAAACTAAGTGCTGATTTCACATCAGAAACCATGGAAGCAGAATGGAAGTGATATGATATATTTAATGTACTGAACAATATAAACAGCCAGCCAAAAAATTATTATACAACAAAACTGTCCTTCAAAAATTAGGGAGAGTTTAAAATATTCACAGATACACATAAACTGAGAGAATTTGTCAAGAAGAGAATTCCTTTACCAGAAATTGTAAGTGTAAGGTCTAAAATGTAAACTATAGTGTAAACCATTGACAATGCTTAGTAGCTATGTTTCACTATTTGTATATCAGTTATAACAATGCTACCACCCACATTTAAAAAGGTATTAATATAGGGGGTTGAAAATGAGGAGGATGTTGGGTATATGAGAGTCTCCTGTATACTGTGTGTGACGATACAGACTGGACACCAGATACTGCAGTGATGAAAGGCAAAAGGTCAAAAAAATTTAATATAACTTTTATATATTTTGTTATCTCAACTGTTTTATGTCATCTGGAGACTTATCTTGTTCATTTAACTGGGCATATCTTCCTGTTTCTTGGTGTGTATTATAATTTTTGGGGTGTCTTGGCATCTGGCTTACTAGAGTATTTATTCTGGGTGCAGTTTTTCTCTTCAGAAACCTTGCTGGTTGTGTAATAGGAATGAAGGATGTAGTTTGTGCTATAAGCTGTGAAGACTCAAGCTGCCCTCATTGGTCCAAGGACCAATGAATCTTCTCCTAACTTTCTTCTTTGCCAGGGGTAGGGACAGAGCCACAGCTGTGTGGAATAACCCAACTCATGCAGGCCTAGACTGTAGTTTCCCAAAGAGACTGATGAAGCTTCAAGCTGCTTTCTCCCCTGCCTGGGCAGGGATGGGAAAGCAGGTGTGGGCATCAATCTACAATACAGGTCCAAGATAACTGCAGTTGCCCTGGTAGCTTTCTGATTATTCAGTCTGTGACAGCCAAATGTACCTGCAATTACCTGGATAGGCTAGTGCAGGTCCCACCAGCTTCTTCCCTAATAGAGGTAGTGCTGAAGCCTAGCCTAGGCCTGAAAGCCAATCTGGGTAAAAGAACCTGGTCTCTACCATCTCTGTGATTTTCAGCCAACCAGCTTCCCCTCATGCTGCAGGTATAGTCAAAATAGCATCTACCAACCTCTTTCCCACTTGGACATTCTCAAACTTTAGCTGTTCTTAGAGTTATCCTTTAGTCTGCCAAGTTGACTAATCAGTAGCTGAAGTTGGTGCCCAATTGTCTCTTCCTCCTCCATTTTTGGGAAGTGGAGCTTCCAATTCCAGCCACAGAATAATTCCTGAGGTGGCTTGTGTCTCCAGTGGAGGATGAGCACCAGCCTCCATGGTGTGGAGTGCTCTACTTATGAATCTTCTTTGCAGGTGGGAAGTCTCCTCTTTCCATTCTTTCAAGGATGTTGCAGGATTCACTTCTGCCCTCCTGGATCCCCCAAACCCATCCTTTAGATAGCTCTGGGTGATTTCTAACTGCCCTGCAGGAAGAGCTGATTCTAGGAGCTCCTTACTCTGCTGCCATCTTGCTGGTTGTTTTGAGAAGATTTTAAGTAAGTCTCATAAATTCAAATACTTCAGTGCAAGTATCAATACATATAATTTAAGGATACCTAAGTTTTATAATAGCATACTATTTTATAAGTGATATTAATGAAGAAAAAAAAAAAGAACTAATAATATATGCAGTACATGACACTGCTATTTGTCTCCTTAAGAGTTCTGGCAAATCAAAACATTGTTTCCAGGCCTTGCTAGAAGGAGTGGGTAAGAGTAGGGATATCCATCTAATGTGACTTTTTCTAATATAAAGTGGAATTTTTAGAGTTGATTTCAGGAAAAACTCTTACAAGGGGCTCTACTCACCTTGCTGTCTTCTGCCTTCTGTCTTTCAGGTGTCTGGACCACGATGTAATGTTTAGCACTGCTGTACTCTTTTCTAGAATTGGAAATTCAGAGACATGTACACAGGATGCTGAAGAGAAAATTAATGAAGCCTGGTTGCCTCATGCTGTTTGGAGCTGGCATTTCAATTCTGTAGTTCATTAGTGTGGAATAAATATGAAGTTTATTTTGCAAAACAGTATTGGTCAAGGTTCTCTAGGGAAATAGAACTTACAGGTGATATCTGCAAATAGTATTAGATTTTATAAAAGTTTTTCATGCAAATGTGGGAATGCACAAGTCCAAATACTGTAGGACAGACTGCAAGTCAGGGTCTCTAATGAGGGTCCTCATCGAATTCCCCAGGGGACACTGGTTGTCTGAAACAGAGATGGGGATTCTCTCTCTGAATGTTGAAATCAGTTCTCCTTTAAAGCTTTCAGCTGAATGGATGAGACATCACTCATTTCTGATGAAAATCTCCTTAGTAGATTGTAGATGTATCAAGCCATCTATGCAACCAACTCACTGATGTTTAAAGTCCATGAGATGACCTTGGATTACAATTATCCCAGAGCTTGTTTGACCAAACAACTGGTCAGCATTACCTGGCTGAGTTGAGACATTAGCCTAACCATCACAATATGCAACATGTTGGAGTATCATATTTTCAAGAATATCATGATTCCAAATTGAGACACTAAAGAAAAACAAAAACATTCCATCAGTGAAACAGAGAAGGAAATTTAAAAACAATCAGGAGGAAACATGGAGGCATTTGCTCATATTTTATAATAAATCAAACATCTTTATTGTCCATAGCCTAAAGCATACCGTTAATATGCAATATAATAAAGGTTAAAACCTATTTCATAAAAGTGTAAAAATCATTTAAGGAGTTAAAAGAGATGACAAATCTTCTAAATTATCATAGAGACAAACAAACAAACAAAGGCAAGTATAAACACACAAAGCACATATATAGAAACTACTATGGTTAAATGTGAATAGAAAATTTCCCAAAAACATTGCAGTGCAAGGTTAGAATTTCTGCTCTTTCTAAAATAACAGGGAAATTGACTATAGATGAGTATTTGGGGAAAGAGTGTGTAACATATTGTTTCCTGTATCAATGTTTTTATGTTTATATTTGTTTTAAAATGCAATTTGATGAGATATATTCACACTCCATATAATCCAACTAAAGTATACAGAATGTCTTTCAGTATAATCACAGTGTTGGAATTTATCACCACAATAAAATTTAAAACACTTCAGTATTGCTAAATTGCTCCTTTATATCCCCCCTATTGTTGACATTAGTATTGGTGTGGAATTTGTGACAATTGATGAAAGAATATTGAAACCTTACTGTGAACTAGAGTCCATAGTTTGCGTTAGGTGTGTATTTTCCTCATAAACCACCCTTTTATTAATACCTTGTAATAGTGACATACAATTGTTATAGGTCAAAAAAGAACAAACTTTTATTTGTACTATCAACCACACTGATCATCCATAACAGGGTTTATTATGTTATAAAGTCCCATGTTGTATCCTCTAGCTTTCCTTCTAGTGACATACAGGACCCTAAGCTGGTTTTGTGTGAACCACATTCACACAAAATTTAACACCATTAATTATACTCACAAAAATGTTCTACCCTCAGCTCTATCTATTTCCAAACATTTACAATCAACCTAAATGGAAATTCTGTACCAATTAAGCATCAACTCCTCATTCTCTACCCTCATTCAATCTCCTGGTAATCTATATTCTAAATTCAATCTTTACAAGTTTGCTTTTAAGTATTTCATATTTGTAAGGTCATACAATATCTGTGATATTTTGTCTGGCTTATTTCACTCAGCATAATGACCTCAAGGTTGATCCATGTTGTCTCATGCATCAGAACTTAATATCTTCTTACAGTTAAATAATATTCCAACATATGTATATACTACATTTTCTTTATCCTTTCATTGGTTGATGGACACCAGATTTGTTTCCATCTTTTGACAGCTGTGAATAATTCCACTCTTAAAATCAGTGTACAAATATTTGTTCAAATCTCTGCTTTCAGTTCTTCTAAGTATATCCCTAGTAGCATTTTGCCAGATCATATGACAATTATATTCTGAGCTTTCTGAGGAACCACCATACTGTCTTCCACAGCACCTGCACAATTTTACATTCTTACCAGCAAAGAATGAGTGATCCTATTTCTCCACATCCTCTCCAACACTGGTAGTTTCTTTTATTTTTAATAGTGGCATTCTGGTAGGTATGAAATGATATCTCATTGTGGTTTTGATTTGCATTTCCCTAATAACTAGAGACTTTGAGCATTTCTCCATGTGCTTTATAGCTCATTTGTATATTCTCTTTTTTAAAAATGTCTATTCAAGATTTTTTCCCTTTTTAAATTGGGTTTTTTGTCGTTATATTGTTGAATTATAGAATTTCTTTATATATTCTGGATATTAAATCCTTATCAGATATGGGCTTTTCAAATCATTTCTCCTATTGAGTAGGCTGCTTTTCACTTTATTGACAAGGTCCTTTAAAGCACAAAAGTTTTCAATTTTGAGGAGGTCTCTTTTATCTATATATTTTTTGCTTAATCTTTGTGTGCAAAGTCTAAGGAATTATTGCCAACCACAAGATCCTGTTATAAATAATAAATAAAATAATGCTAACTTATTATTTTATCTACACATATAGAGGTTTAATTTTAGACATATATAGATTCTAACAATTGTTTCATAAAGAATACACATTCCTTTATCAAATATAAATATCATATATACATCTATGCATATATGTATTTACAATTACTAATGTTTTTAAAAAATAAACTTTTTTACAATGCACTATTTAAACTTTAAAAATAAATCGCAAAGGATTTCCAGGAAAATGGTGACAAAGTAGATAGGCAGAGTCTGACCCTCTCACAAAAAATCAGAGAGAAGGCAGGGACCTATCTAAAGGAGCTTCTTTGGGTATATATAGAATGGGAAGGTGCTCTCAGTCATCTAGAAGGGTACTAGAAAGATAAAGAAGCCAAAGGAAAACCATTAGTGGCTCGCCCCTGTGACAGGAAATGGTATATATACCCTGCCCTCTGGACAAGTAGCCTGTGTGCCCCTGGCTTGCTGCTGACAATAGACTGAGAGGGAACATTCCCTGGGAGGAAATGGGGTCTGGCAGAGGGTAGAGGTGGAGTGTGGTTTCTTTGTGGGGTGTTTGGACAGCTGAGCCTTCTTTGAATCTCAGAAGAGACCCTGACCTGACAGAGCAAGGAGATGGGGGATCTGCTCAGGCAGGTTGTCATGCCCAGCCACCCAGGGAGTGAAAGCAATTAGATTAGAGAGGGGTCAAGGACAGGCACCTGATCAACAGGACTCTAGCAAGATGTAGAAGTCTAAAACACCTAAGGAAAGGGGGCAGAGAGTGCACTGAAAACTAATTAATATAAGGACACAATTTAGCTCAGTGGAGGAATCCCCCCTTGCATATATGAGACCCCTGGTTCAATTCCCAGATCAATGAAGAGAGTGAGCTACCTGGTAATGAGGCATCCAGCTGACACCTTATGGCAGGGAACATATAGACTTTTTTGTTTTAGGCTTTCTTGGGTCTGTTATTTATTTATTTATTTTTAAAGGTTCCTTTATTTATTTATTCTTTTTTAAAATTTTATTTGCTAAAACCTGGTACATCACCTGCAGAGAGCAGGCTGCTGGGTGATTAATTGATGAACACTGGATACCTGAGAAGATCTCTAGGGTCCTAAGAGAGAAGGCTGTTTTTCCTCGGTTGTGGTTTTTTGTTTGTTTGTTTTGTTTTGTGGCTACTGTTTTCTGTTTGTTTCTTACTTCTTGTGTTTCCCTTTTCTTCGTTTCACTCCTTTTCTTCTTTTACTGTTTTTTTTCTACCTATGTTATTTCTTTTCTTTCTTTCATTTTTCTATCTTCTGTTTTCTATTGTTTTACATTCATTCCATCTCTTTTTGTTTGGTCTTCAATTTTTTTTGTTTGTTTTTATTTCTCTCTCTCACTCTTTTCTCTGTTTGCTTTACTTTTTAACTTTTCCTTTTTTGTCTTTTCTTTTTTATCTTTTCTTCTTGTCTCTTCATTCCAACCTTCTAATTCATTCAATATATATTTCTCTTCTCATTTGATTTTTTTCTATTCCACTTTTTTATTCTTATCCCTCTGTACTTTTGATATTTTTACTTGTGTAAATTATTTATACTCCTAGGTCTCGTATGGCTCCTCTTCTACCTTTTTATTATTATTGCTATTACTTTTTCTCTTCTTCTTTCTTTCCTTTTCTGTGGTACTAATTTTTTTCAAGGGAACATAGTAAACAGCACAGAAATAGAATAAAAAGAAATAAATGTCAAAGTCAATCCTTAACACACACACAAATCCAAAACAAAAAAAAATCTCATGAGTAGGAAGAGAAGCAAACCAACCATTTAAATCCATCAAGATAAACAGATGCTTAGACACCAACAAAACTTACAAGCCATACTAAGAAATAGGAAGTCATGGCCCAGTCAGATGAACAACCTAAAAAATAGGAGGAGATGCAGAACATGGAACAAGAAATCAGAGATGTCCAAACAAATATCATGAATCAAATTAAAAAAACAAAGGAAGAGATTAAGGATATTAAGAAGACACTGGGAGAACATGCTGAAGAAATTGTAAACATACATAAAAAGATAATGGCTATAATGGTGATGAATGACAAAATACAAGAAATAAAAAATACACTGGAAGCATATAACAACATATCTGAACAAGCATGGGAAAGATTCAGTGATGTAGAAGACAGTACAGGTGAAAACAGAAAGATAGTAGAACAGATAGATTAAAAGATAAGAAAAATTCAGCAGGGACATAGGGACTTGAATGACAACACAAAAAAACAAACATATGCATTATAGGCATGCCAGAGGGAGAAGAGAAGGAAAAAGAGTCAGAAAGTGTGTTGGAGGAAATAGTGGCTAAAAATTTCCCAACACTATTGAGGGACATACATGTATTTGTCCAGGAAGTGTTGCACATCCCAAAAGGTATAAATCCTAAAAGGCCTACCCCAAGACATATACTTGTCAAATTATCCAATGCTCAAGACAAAGAGAGAATACTGAAAGCAGCAAGAGAAAAGAGATCCATCACATACAAGGGAAGTTCAATAAGATTAAGAGCTGATTTCTCATCACAAACCATGGAGTTTTTTGCAAAAAAAACATTGATATGACACAGTTAAGGTGCTGATAGAAAAAAAAAAACTCTGAGCCAAGAATTCTCTACACAGCAAAGCTGGCATTCAAAATTTTCACAAACAGAAATTAAGAAAGTTTGTCAATAAGAAACCTGCTCTTCATGAAATACTAAAGGGAGCTCTGCAGGTTGAAAGGAAAAAACAGGAGAGAGAAAGAGTTGGATAAGAGTGTAAGAATAAATAAAAGATCAAAAGAGAAGTAGTAACAACATATGGCATACATAAACCTACAAAAAGCTTGGATAGTAAAAGTAATTACTTGACAATAATAACAATGAATGTTAATGGCTTAACCTCTCCAATCAAGAGAAACAGATTGGAAGAATAGATAAGGAATCTATATGCTGTCTATAAGAAACTCCCCTTAGACCTGGAGATGTAAGGAGTCTGAAAGTAAATGGTTGGAAAACAATTTAATGTGCAAACAATAACCAAAAAAAGGTCAGAAGTACTTACACAATTATTAGACAAAATAGACTTTAAATGCAAAACTAATGTAAGAGAGAAAGAAGGACATTATATATTAATAAATGGGGAAATCTATCAATAAAAAAGAACAAACATAGACATTTATGTACCTAACCAGGGTGCATAAATTACAAGAAGCAAATATTGTAAAAACTAAGTGCAGGAGCAGATGACTTTATAATTATAGTGGGGAACTTTAATACATCATTATCACCATTAGACAGAACATACAACAGACAATGAGAAAAGAAACAAAGACCTTGAATAATATATTAGCGGATCTGGACCTAATAGACATATACAGAACATTACATCCAAATAGACTGTGATATACATTCTTCTTGAGTGCACATGGATTTTTCTCCAGGGTAGAGCACATACTAGGCCACAGAACAACTCTCAAAGAATTCTGAAAGATTGAAGTTATACAAAATAATTTCTCTAACCATAATGGAATGAAGTAGGAAATCAGTAAGGGGCAGAGAAGCAGATTAGGCACACAGATTTGGAAGTTAGACAACACACTCTTAGACAATCAATGCTTCAATGAAGAAAATGCAATATAAATCAGTAACTACCTTGAAACAAAAGAAAATGACAACACAGTGTATCAAAACATATGGGATGAAGCAAAAGCAGTGCCTAGAGAGAAATATATAGACATAAATGCCTATATTAAAAAGAGGAAAGAGCTAAAATCAAATCACCACACACATGGAGGAATTAGAAAAGGAACAACAAACTAACCCCAAAGGGAGTAGAAAGAAGGAAATAACAAAGATCAGAACAGAGTTAAATGAATTAGAAAATAAGAAAACACTAGGAAAAAAACTAATAAAACCAAAAACTGGTTCTTTGAGAAGATTAATGAAATTTACAAACCCTTAGCTAGAATAATGAAGAACAGAGAGAATATTCAAATACATAAAGTAAGAAATGAGGAAGGGGATATCAACAGTGACCCCACAGAAACAAAAAGCATCATAAAATGATACTTTGAAAAATTATATGCCAACATGGTGGATAGTGTAGAGGAAACAGACAAATTCCTAGAAACACACAAGCAGTCAACATTGAAAAATGAAGAAATTGAAATCAACAGGCCAATCACAAGTAAAGAGATTGATTTAGTCATCAAAAACCTCCCAAATTTAAAGAGCCCTAGACCAGATGATTTCACAGGTGGATTCTACCAAACATTCTGAAAAGAACTAACACAAATCCTGCTTGAACTCTTGCAAAATTATAAGTGTAGAGAACATTGCCTAACTCATTCTATGATACCAATATCACCCTAATACCAAAGACAAAGATGCCAGGAGGAAGGAAATCTATAGACCAATCTCTATAATGAAATGAGATGCTAAAATCCTCAGCAACAATTTGCTAATCTTATTCAATAACACATCAAATGAATTATGCAATATGACCAAGGGGGTTTCATCTGTGGTATGCAAGGATGATTCAACATAAAAAAATCAATCAATGTAATACAACACATAAACAGATTGAAAGGGGAAAAAAATCACATGATCATCTCTATAGAGGCAGAAAAAGCATTCGAAAAATACAGCACCCTTTCCTGATAAATACAATTCAAAAGAAGGAATAGAAGGAACCTTCCTCAACATGATAAAGGGTATATATGAAAAATCCACAGCTATCATCATATTCAATAGTGATATCCTAAAACCTTCCTTCTAAGATCTGGAAAAAGACAAGGATGCCCACTTTCACTGCTTTTATTTCACATTGCATTAGAAGTACTTCCTCAAACCCTTAGGCAGGAAAAAGATATAAAAAGCATCCACATTGGAAAGGAAGAAGTAAAAACTTCAGTATTTGCAGATGACCTGATCCTATACCTCAAAAGCCCTGAAAAATCTACAACAAAGCTTCTAGAGCATATAAATAAGTTAAGAAAAATGGTTATTATAAGATATAATACAAAATCAGTAACATTTCTGTACACCAATAATGAGCAATCTAAGGAAGAAATGAAAAAAAAAATCCCATTTACGAGAGCAAATAAAAGAATCAAATACCTAGGAATAAATTTAACTAAAGATGTAAATGACTTGTATGCAGAAAACTGTAAAACATTGTTAAAGGAAATCAAAGACATAAATAAATGGAAGAATATTCCCTGATCATGCATAGGAAGTCTAAACATCATTAAGATGTCCATCCTACCCAAACTCATTTACAGATTTAACACAATCCCAATAAAAATTATCACAGCATTTTTTACTGAATTGGAAAAACTATGAAATTTATTTGGAAGGCCAAGGTGACACAAATAGCCAAAGACATAATGAAAAAGGAAAAGGAAATTGGAGGAATCACACTATATGACTTTAAAACATACTACAAATCTACAGTGGTCAAAACTACATGGTTATTGGCACAAGGATAGGCATACTTACCAATAGAACTGAATTGAGAATTCTGATATAGATCCTTACATATACAATTAACTGATATAAGACAAGGCCACAAAACCCATTCAACAGGGAGAGAATGGTGTCTTCAACAAATGACGCTTGGAAAACTGGATAGCCAAATACAAAGAATGAGATAGGAAAAACTCACACCTTATACAAAAATTAACTCAAGATGGATCAATGATTTAAATATGAGTCAAGACCATAAAAATATTAAAAGACAATGTAGGGAGCATCTACAAGATCTTGTATTAATAAAAGGGTTTCATGAACTTTACATACAAAACATGGGCAATGGAAGAAAATATAGATAAATAGGACCACCTCAAAATTTAAAACTTTTGCACCTCAAAGGAGTTTGGCAAAAAAGTGAAAAAGCAGGTGACTCAGTGTGAGAAAATATTTAGTAACCATCTTTCTGATAGGAGCCTAATATCTCGCATGAATAAAGAAATCTTACATCTCAAAAATAAAAAGACAAACAACCCATTTAAAAAATGGGCAAGTCATTTGAATAGACATTTCTCTAAAGAAGAAATACAAATGGCTAAAAAAACTCATGAAAAGATGCTCAACATCACTAACTATTAAGGAAATGCAAATCAAAACTACAATGAGATATCATCTTACACCCATTAAATGGGCAGCTATTCAAAAAACAGAGGACTACAAGAAGAGGTGGAGGAATGGAAACACTTATCCTTTGCTGGTGGGAATGTAGAATGGTGCAGCCATTGTGGAAGGATAGTTTGGCAGCACCTCAGAAACCTAACTTTAGAATTGCCATATGATCCAGCAATCCCATGCTGGGTATATACCAGAAGAATTGGAAGCAGGGGAAAAAAAAATCAATATATGCACACCAATGTTTATAGCAGCATTATTTACTTTTGCCAAACTTTGGAAACAACCCAAAATGCCTATCAATAAATGAATCGATAAACAAATTGTGGTATATATATATACAATGGAATACTACTCAGCTTTAAGAAGGAATGCAGTATTAACACATAGATTAACATGGATGAATCTTGAAGACCTTATGTTGAGTAAAGCAAGCCAGACACTGAAGGACAAATATCACACAACCTCATTGATATGAATGGAGCAAATTGAACACACTCACAGAGCTAGAGCCTGGATGATAGACATGAGATAGAAAGGGAGAAGAACTTTGGGAGCCAATGCCCATATAGGCAAAATCTATGATAACATGGGAGTGTGTAGTTGTGCAGTGGATGGGCATAACTGTGGTGCAGTGATACAATTGGGTTGGACTGTACTGGCTTGTGAGGGGGATTGGATGAGGAGGTTGGCTTGGACTGTCAATGGAATTGTGAGGAGGGTTGGAGGAGGGAGCCGGTGAACTATGGGGATTTGCGGGTATGTGGTTGCAACTACAATATTAGGAATGTTCCTTTTGGCAATATGGCAGGGGAGGGTTACTGGTTTAGGGTGTTGGATGTAGGGGACATTGGACAGGTTGCACCTGTCACAGGCTTCTAGGGAGTGTATGAGTGTTCACCTTGTCATGGGGTGTTGTATCCGAGGGAAGGTGTTGGAATCCCATCCTGGGGATTCCTGCTGTGTTCTCAAAAGGAAGGTTAAGAGTCCCTCAAGAGCATGGACAGTGCTTAATAGAGGAGGACAGGCCAGTATGTCAAGTTCTCAATGTTCTTGCAAGTAACTATGAATCTTGTTCTTCAAGGAGTGAAGCCTGATGGTTGCCATGGGTCCCGAGGGGAGCGGAAGGGAATAGAATAGATGGAACATAGGGCATTTTGGGGGTGGTAAAATTGTTCTACCTGATCTTGCAATGATGGATACAGGCCTGATAAATTTCATCAAAATTTATAAAAGGGTATGATCCAAAATGTAAATCATAATGTAATTCATTGACCATGGTTACTAGCAGTGTTTCAATATTTGTACATCAATTATAACAAATGTACCATTCACATGTAAAATGTAATTAATAGTGGAAAAGGGGAGGATGTTGAGTATATGGGAATCCCTGTATATTGTGTACATGACTTTTTGTCACCTAAAGTTTCTGTAAAGACAAGATTTAAAAAAAAAATAAGACACTGGGGAAATAAATGGAAGAAAATATCTCTGTACATACAAGACAACATATCTTACAGTGATGAAAGACATAATGTCAAAAACATTTCTAATATATTTTTTATTCTTTATTATTTCAAATTATTTTTTAATTCTTATTTTACTTCTTATCTTTAAAACAATCATAACTATTTCACTTTCTTATCAATTATATTTGGTTATTTTTTGGCTTCATTTTTGAAGAAGTTTTGGATCACAGAAGGGTTACCACTGTGGTACGGGAGGATCATTGGTGTGAGTTGTCATTGATGGAGGATGCATGGGAGGAGGCTCATCTGGGGCACCTATAAGGCATATGAATGTGTTCAAGTGTTCATAGGGCATTGTCTCAGAGGGTGGAGAGTCACACAATAACCCTAAGAATATTGAATTTCCATCTGTGGGAGCTTTGCCACATTCTCTAATGGAACAACAAGAACCCTGTATACAGGGACAGTGACTAAAAAGGAGGATGGACAATTGATGGGCCCTTGATATTGATGACCGTACTTATGAAACGTTTTTTTTGAAATTGTAACTTACCCTAGTATTATAGGTTGATTAAGAGTTACTTCCTCAATGAACTTACACATCCTGGAGCCTTGCCACCAACCATAGACCACAGTTCACACTGTAGACCAAACTCTCTCCCACTCAGTTCTGAGTGGTGTGTGCTGATTTAAAATGGCCTACATCCATTGCCACAACAGTACTCAGGACAACCTCCAACTCCCAAAGAAGCCCCTGTATTTCAACTGCTCATCCCCTCCCTACCCAAAAACTGTCAAGTGGCCACTGGCTCCACCTCATTGTTATAATTTCTTGCATTGCAAGAATCACTATGGGAGATGTTTGTGTTGGATGTGGTGGGAGGTGTGGGAGGTGGGCAGCATGGGAATCCCAGTGGGTTCCGTGTAATATTTTGGGTAATCTAAGCACCTCTTAAAATATATGTATATATATATATATAAAATAAAAATAAATTTCCAAAAAAAAAAAAAAAAAAAGAGTTACTTCCTGAAAGCCTCCTTGTTGTTCATATATGGTCTCTCTCTAAACCTAACTCAGCATATAAATTTTGCATTACCTTCCCCCAGCATGGGTCATGACTCCTGGGGATGAGCCTCCATGACACTGAGGGATTACTACCAAGCACCAACTAGCAAAGCAACTGGAAAAAACCTTGACCAAAAGTGGTAAAAGGTAAAGATAAATCAGTTTATATGGCTAACAGACTTCAAAGTGAGTTGGGAGGTCATTCCAGAGGTTATGCTTATGGCTGTCTCAGTGGGATCTCATTGACTGCCAAAATAAATGTTGCCTCAAGTATTGGGGTTCCTGAAGGCTCTGCAGACATCTAGACACTATAGGCATGGCAGAGAGCTCAGAGTTTGGCACCCTGCCAGTGGGCCCTACTTGGGAAATTATGTTCCCCAGTGTGACAGAAATGTGCTCAGTTGTGGTTTCCCTACACCTGGCTCTTCTGTCCCTTCTATTTGAACCTATAGTTAGTACTAGATTTGATAGGTGTATTTCCAAGAGACTTAAATCTTTGAGCTTTCCATGTGCCAGTCAGGCCCTGAATCTCAACAGAGTTGCAACACCTATTCTCCAGTTCAATGGGATCGCCAGGGAAAAATAACAAGGAGATGATGATGGACAATGACCATCCCAAGGAACAGAGAGTGTCTGCAACTGCAAGCAAGATATTCACATCCATCTGCCCTATGGAACATAAGCTCCCACTAATTAGAGGTCAAGTGGGCAGTACCATTTCAGAATCCTCAGGATTAGGGAATGAATCATGGACTAGGGTAGACTTACTCATATTCTAGTATAGATTTATTGTGATTCTATCAATGGAAGAACTTTTATCACTAATGTGGAGGCAGTGGCCAGTGGAGGTTCTGAGGGCAGGGAAAGGGAAAAACAGATGTAATATGGGGACTTTTTCAGCACCTGGGAATTGTCCTGAATGTCTTTTCAATGACAGATATAAGCCATTATGTATCTTGTCATAACATAAACAATTGTGCAGGATCCAGTATAAACTACAATGTAAACTATAATCCATGCTTTGTGGCAATGCTGCAAAATGTTTTCACCAATTGTGAGAAATGTACCACCCTAATGAAAGATGTTGTTAAAGTTGGTAATTGTGGGAGAGGTTGGGAGCAGGGCATATGGGAATCACCTTTATTTTTAATGTAGCACTTATGTAACATAGGTAACTTTTAATAAAATAAAAATGTACATTAAAAAAAAAAAGAACATGGAGTGGATGTGGCTTGTGTAGTTGAGCACTTGCCTCTCATGTGGGAGGTCCCAGGTTTGGTTCCTAGTGCCTCCTAAAGAAAAAACAAACACACAATGAGGAGACAATGAGAAAATCAGTGAGCAGAAAATAAGCAGAAACAATGATCAAAAGCAACAAGCAAACAGATGAGGGAGCCATGTCAAGGGGAAAATAGATTTCTAAAAGATATATAAAAGATATTAATAATACATTAGCAGCACATAAGAGCAGATTTGAAATGCTTAAAACAGAATTACTGATTTTTAAGACAGAATATCTGAACTTGAAAAGACAGGAGAACAGAATGAGAAAAGAATGGAAAAAATGGAACAGGACATCAGGGAATTACATGACAATGCAAAAATGCACAAACATACACATTATCAGTGTCACAAAAAGAAAAGAGAATGGAAAAATGGCAGAAAAAATATTTGAGAAAATAATGACTAAAAACTTCCCAACCCTTATGAAAGACATAAATAACAACATCCAAGAAAAACAAGGCACCCCAAAGAGAATAAATTTGAATCAACTTACCAAGAGACACCTATTGTTCAGAATGGCAAATATCAGACACACTGTTAGGATTCTGAAAGCAGCAAGTGAAAAGCAAAACACCACATACAAATGAACCTCAATAAGAATAAGTGGCTTCCTCTCATCAGAGACCATGGAGGTGAGAAGAAAGTGGTATGATGTATAAAAGGTACTGAAAGAGAAAAACTGCCAGCCAAGAGTGAAGCATCCAACAAATCTGTCTTTCAAAAATTAGGGTGAGTTTCACACCTTATATCAAAATTAACTCAAAATCGATCATGGACCTAAATATAAAAACAGAAATCATAAAAATCCTAGAATAAAATGCAGGAAAACATCTTCAAGTTCTTGTGATAACTGGTAGTTTCTTAAACCTTACACCCAAAGCATGAGCAACAAAAGAAAAAAATAGATAAATGGGGCCTCCTCAAAATTCAACACTTTTGCACCTCAGAGCACTTTTTCAAAAGGGTAAAAAGTCAGGCGGTTCAATGCAAGAAAATATTTAGAAATCACATATCTGATAAGAGATTAATATTCATGATATATAAGGAGATCATACAACTCAATAATAAAAAGAAAAGCTATCCAATTAAAAATGGACAAAAGACTTGAAAAGATAACTGTCCAAAGAAGAAATACAAATGAGGAAAGAAACACATGAAAAAAATGTTCAACATCAGTAGCAATTAGAGAAATGCAAATAAAATCTATGAGACATTATTTCACACCTTTTAAACAGGATGCTATTAAAAAGTCAGAAAACTATAATTGTTCTGGAGGATGTGGAGAAATAGGGATGCTTATTCACTCTTTGTGGGAATGTAGAATGGTACAGCCACTGTCGATGAATGTTTGACAGTTCCTAAGGAATCTGAATATAAACTTGCCATAGGTCCTGGCAATACCATTGGTAGGTATATACCCAGAAGAACTGCAAACAGTGACACAAGTGGACATCTGCACACCAATTTTCATAGTAGCATTATTCATGATAGCCAAAATTTAGAAACAATCCAGGTGTCCATCAATTGATGAATGGATAAACAATTTGTGTTTTATACACCCAATGGAATATTATGCAGAAGTAATTAAAAATGAAGTTGTAAAATGTATGACAACATGGATGAACCTGGAGGACATTATGTTGAGTGAAGAAAGCCAGACAAAAAAGGACAAATACTATATGTCTGTGCTATTATGAACTAAATATATTATATGATTTATAAATGTTATGTAAATATGAATATAAGTAAAATTGCATATATAAGACCATTTTTCTTTAAAGTTGAGCAAATGTAGGTTAATATTACAAAATGTTAATATCAGACAATAAAGAAACATTTTACTGAGTGGAGGAGACCAGACACAGAAAACTGCATATTGTATGATTCCATTTGAATACAGTATAAATAAAGATCAATTTATAGAGATGAAATTAGATTGGTGGTTGTGTAGGACCAGGGAATGAATCTAGGGGTGTGGAGTATTTCATTTTGGAGTAATGAAATTGTTCTGAAATATTTGAGATGTTGAATGTACAACATTGTGGTTATGTTAAAGGTCAATTATTGTATGATTTAGATAGAGCATAAAGTATGTGAGTATATTTCAATAAAACTGCTTAATAAATAAAATATCATGCAAGAATAGTCATAAATAGCAGCTATGTTCAGCAGGGAGACATAGAGTGAGAGGTGAGGAATTTTCTTTTTTGTTGTTTGTTTGAATTTTGTTTATTATTATTATTTAAGTAATTAAAATGCTCTAATAATGATGAAGTGTTGAATGCACAACTATGAGATTATACCAAATACCATAGATTGTGCATTTTGGATGAATTTTATTGCTTATTACTATGTATCAATAAAATTGATTTGTTGAAAAAATGAAGGTGAGTTTAAAGCTTTCACAGATAAACAACAACTGATAGAATATGTTACCAAAAGACCAAATCACAAGGAATACTAAAGGGAGTGCTATAGTCTGAGAGGAAGAAACAAGGGTGAAAGTCTTGAAGCAGAGTATAGAAATGAAGATTATTAGGAAGGGTAAATTAAAGGGTATAAAGACAGACAATAGTTCAATACAGCAATAGAAAGCCAAAGGACAAAATGGATGATGTAAGCAATGCCTTTACATTGAAGGAAAATGGCTTGAACTCCTCAGTCAAAAGGAATAGATGACAGGATGGATTAAAAAAAAAATGTGATGTGGGCCAGTGACCATGGTTGGTAGCAATGCTTTGGTGTTTGTACATCAGTTGTAGCAAATGTACCATCCACATATAAAATGTTATTATTATGGGAGAAGGGGAAACGGGAGGGCATTGGTTATATGGGGATTGCTTGTGTTCATTGTATGACTTTTCTGTATCCTAAATCTTCTTTGAAGATAAAACATAAAAAATAAGACACTGAGGAATGTATGGAAGAAAATGTCACTGTACATACAAGACAACAAATCTTACAGTGATGAAAGACACAATGTCTAAAAAAATTATTATTTCAAATTTTTTATTTTTTTGTATTTTACAGGCTATTTTTAAAATTATTATTTCATTTTCTTATTAGTTTTATTTCAGTTCTTTTGTGGGCTTCATTTTTGAGAGGTTTTGGAACACAGAAATTGTGAAGGTTAGGCTAATGTGTCAAATTGGCAAGGTAGTTGTGCCCAGTTTTTTGGTCAAGCAAACACTATGCTAATTGTAATACAAGGACATTTATGGACTTTAGTTACCACTGAGCTTACTGCATAGATAGCTGATTACATCTACATCAGCCAGGAAGATCGCCATCAGCAATGAATGATACTTTACCCAATCAGTTGAATGCCTTATAAGGGAAAGTAATTTCAGCATTCAGAGAGAATTTCCCAACTCATATTTGGACAGCCAGTGTCTCCTATAAACTCATAAAGGACCTTCACTGGACTTTCATCAGAGCCTCTGATTTGCAACCTGCCTGAAGAACCTGGAATTATGCATCCCCACCTTCACATGAGAGACTCTTATAAAATCTCATACTATTGACAGATATCTCCTGTTGATTCTGTTTCCCTAGAGAACCCTGACTAATACAATATGGTACTGGGAGTGGTACTTCAGGAACAGAATCTTAAACATGGGATGCCTAAGTTGGTTCTGGGAGTTTGGCAATTGGCTTTCTACTCTAATTGGACTCAAGGGTACTAATGACTCGCTTTCCAATAATGAAGAAGCCACTAACAGTCCATGGCATAAGTTGGCAATAGAGATATGCAAAATATCATCACTGGATTCTACTACTTCTGTACTTATAAGAAGCAAGAATATGGGTGAGAGTGTTTTTAACACATCAACAGAGTTTTATGGAGTCAAAAGGTATAATGATGTTGACTGGCTCCTTCTAGACTCTGGATACAGTTACAAAAGAAAAAGAAGATCTTCAAATTTGAAACTTAAATGCTGCATGAATGATGGGAAAGTCTCTATGTGTGCTCTGAAAGAAAATCTTGTCTCCTGTAGCTACAGACTTGAGATATCTAAGAATCAAACTCAGACCCTCATCTTATGCATGGCAGTTACAAAGGAAACTAAAATTTCCACCCCACAGGGTTTCTGTAGTTAAAGTGAAGGCATTGCTTGGAGAGGAGTGGAACCCAGAGGATTGGGATGGACATATATTGGATGGTGATAATATTCGTGGGGACTTTGAAACCATAAATTCTGCTGAGATTTTACCAGATAAACCTGAAGTGGCCTGCCCTATGGAGATCGCACCTTGTCAACCTTGTATCACCCAGCCTCTAGCCTGCCCCAGGGAATCTGGACCTCCTTCCAGCCCTAAGCAGAAATTTTGGAATTAATGCTGTGGTTCAAGGGATTAGAAAGGGCTCTAACTGTTTTGGTGGCTGACTGAAATGTGAACCAAAAGATGGCCTAGAATGTCTGAGGTTGAGATCCCCAATTTGCCCTGGTATACAGTAGAAGAAGGAATTCAAAGGCTTAGAGATATTTGAATGTTAGAATGGATTTACCATCCACCTCAGGAATGTCCAGAGGACACACCTTTAACCAGAACTGTGAAGAATAAATTTGTAAGACTAACCTCATCTTTTCTGAAGAGCTCTGTGATTGCTCTTCTCTGTAGTACAGATATTACTGTAGGGAGGGTTGTAATGGAATTAGAATCCTTAAACATTATGGGGATGATTGGATCATCAAGGACCTTCATTGAACTTTCATAGGAGACCCTGGTTTGCAGCCTGCTTGAGGAACATGGATTTGTGCATGTGACTAATACAGAAGGGTCACAGCAGTGATGGGTAGGATCACTGTTGTGGAGTGTCTAGTGATGTGGGGATGCATGGGAAGGGGTTCACCTGGGGCATGCTTCTTAGACATAAGAGTACATTCAAGTGTTCATTATCACGGTGGATGGAGAATATTGAATATTGAATTCCCTTCCTGGGGAGTGCTGCTACATTCTCTAATATGACAGCAAGAATCACCTGAAAGCAAAGGCAATGTCTAGTGAAGGAAGACAGACTATTATGTAAGGCCCTTTTGATAATGATGAAAGTACTTATGAAACTTTCTTGTGAAATTGAAACTTAGCCTAGAAATATATGCTGACTAAGAGTTACCTCCTGAAAGCCTCCTTGTTTCTCAAATGTGGTTTTTCTCTAAGCCAAAATCACCATATGAATGCACTACCATCCCCCTGGCATGAGATTTCTCCTGGGGATGAGCCTCCCTGGCACAGAGGGATTATTACCAAGAACCAACTAGCAATGCATTTTGAAGAAGACCTTGACCAAAAGGGGTAAATGGTAAATACAATAGATTTTTATGGCTAAGAAATTTCAAAGCATGTCAGGAGGTCATTCCAGAAGTTATGCTCCTGCAAGGCTCAGAAGGATCTCATTGAATGCCACAGTAAACAGTGCCTCAAATAGCAGGGATCTTGAAGGCTCTAGATATTTCTAGAAATTATAAGCAGGGCAGACAAGCTCAGGAATTTGGCACCTGTCAGTGGTCCTTACTTTGGAAAATATGATTCCCAGTAACAAAATTAGACTCATTTTTAGGTTCTCTACACCTATATGGCTCTTCTGCCAATTTTATTTGAAGCTATAGTTAGCACTATATTTGAGAAATATATGTCCTAGAGACAAAACTTTGGAACACCCATGTGCCAGTTGAGTCCTGAATTTCAGCAGAGTTCAAACATCTACATTCCAGTCCATTGGATTCACTCAGGACAACTAACAAGAAGATGATGATGGACACCTATCCCAAGGAACAAAGAGTGTCTGCAACTGCAAGCAGGATAGCCCCATCCATCTGCCCCATGGGATCTAAGCCCCATGTCAATTAGAAGAAGAGTGGTCATGACCATCCCCAAATCCTCAAGATTGGGGAATGAACAATGGACTAAAATAGAATTATTATTCTACTGTAGACTTATTATTATTCTAGTAGTGGAATAACTCTTATTATTGATGTAAAAGCAGTGTCCTCCAGAGGTTCTAAGGGATGGGAGAAAGAAGAATAAGAGTAATATGTGAGAATTTTCAGGACATGTGATTTGTCCTGCATGACATTGTGGTGACTGATGCAGGCCATTGTATATTTTGTCAAACTTACAGAGAGTTGTGCAAGACAGAGTGTGAACTATGGTGTGGACTGTGCTCCTTGTTTGGTACCAATGCTTCAGTATAGGGTCATCAATTGTAACAAATGTACCACATTAATGAAGGATGTTGTTAATGTAGGAAAGTGTGTGTGGGGGGAATGGGGTATATAGGAATCTTCTGGTTTTTTTAATGTAACTTTTATGTAAGTTATAGCCTCTTTAAAAATAAAAATAATTAATTAATTAATTAATTAATTAATTAATTAATCCAAATGATGGTAAGATTAGGAAAAAAATGAACCATGTATATGTTGTCTACAAAAGATTCACTGCAAACATAAGGCAATAGCCAGGTTAAAAGTGAAAGGGTGGAAAAAGTTATTCCATGGAAAATAGTAACTGAAAAAGAGCGGGATTAATGATACTAATATTGGACAAAATAGATTTTAAATGCAAAACTATTATAAGGGATGAAGAATGCCATTATATAGTAATAAAAGGAGAAATTCACCATATACTAAATATTTACATACCTAACTTGACTGCCCCAAGATACATGAGGCACACACTGGCAAAGCTGAAGGGAGAAAATGATGTCTCTCCGATAATTGTTGAAAACTTCAAAACACCACTATCAGTATTGGATAGAACATCTGGACAGAGGATAAATAAACAGAGAACTTGAATAATATGATATAGATGTCCTAACAGACATCTATAGAGAATTACACCCCAAAATAGCAGGACATACATTTGTTTCAAGTGTTCATGGACCCTTCTCCAAGATAGACCAATGTTGGGTCGCAAAGCAAGCCTCAATAATAAGATTGAAACTATATGAAGCACTTTCTCTGATCATAAAGGAATGAAACTGGGAATGAATAATAAACAGAAAAATGGTAAATTCACAAATATATGGAGATTAAATAACATACTCTTAAATTATCTGTAGGTCAAAGAAGATATTGCAAAAGAATTGAGGGAATATCTTGAGATGAATGAAAATGAGAACACAACATATTAAAACCTATGGGACACCAAAGAGGCAGTGCTGAGGGGGAAATTTATAGCCCTCAAAGCTTACATTAAAAAAGAAGAAAGAGCTAAAGTTGAAGATCTAACTGCACACTTGGAGGTAATAGAAAAAGCAGATCTTACTAATTCCAAACCAAGCTAAACAGAATAAATAGTAAAGATCAGGGCAGAAATAAATGAAATTGCGCACAAAAAAAAAAAAAAAACAACAATAGAGGAATCAACAACACCAAAAGTTGGTTCTTTGATAATATCAACAAAAATGACAAACCCTTAGCAAGACTGCCAAAGAAAAAAAAAAAAGAGAAGATGTAAAATGAGAGAAAGAACATTACCACTGATCCCATAGAAATAAGAGTGATCATAAGAGCATATTATCAACAACTATATACCAAAAAACTAGACAATGTAGATAAGGTGGACTAATTTCTAGATACACACAAAACACCTACATTGACCCTAGGAAAATAAAAGACATCAACAAACCTATCACAAGTGAAGAGACTGAAACAGTTATCAAAAATCTCCCAAAGATGAAATTCCCGGAACAAGACAGCTTCACAGGTGAATTCTACCAAACACTCAAAGTCAATCTAATGCCAATCTTGCTCAAGCTCTTCCAAAAACCTGAACAGGAAAGAATATGACCAAACTCATTCTATGAAGCCATCATCACCCTAATACCAAAACCAGTTAAAGACACTACAAAAAAAAAAAGAAAGAAAGAAAGAAAGAGAAAGAAAGAAAATTACAAACCAATAGCCCTAATGAGCATAGACGCAAAAATCCTCAACAAAATACTAGCAAATAGAATCCAAAAACTCAATAAAAGAATTATACACCACCATTGAGTGGGTTTTATACCAGGTATGCAATGGTGATTCAACTTAAGAAAATCAATTAATTTAATAAACCACATTGATAAACTGAAGATGAAAAATCACATGATCCTTTTGATTGATGCAGAAATGACATTTGACAAAACACAGCACCCTTTCTTGGGAAAAAAAAAAAAAGCCAAAAGATAGGAGTATGAGGAAGCTTTCTCAATATGGAAAAGTGCATATATGAAAAAAACTACAGCTAGCATTGCACTCAATGGTGAAAGAATGAAAGCTTTCCTGCTGAGATCAGGAACAAGACAAAGATGCCCAACGTCAGCATTATTATTCAATATTGTGCTATAGAGCAATTGGGCTAGATAAAGAAATAAAATGCACCGACATAAGAAAGAAAGAAATAAAACATTCACTATTTGCTGATGATATTATCCTATATCAGATAATCCTAAATAAATACACAACAAAGATACTAGAAATAATAGACCAGTTCAGCATAGTGGTGGCATACAAGATTAAAACACAAATATAATATCATTTCTATACACTATTGATGTGCAATCTGAGGAAGAGATCAGAAAAAAATTCCATTTATAATAGCAACTAATAGAATCAAATATTTAGGAATAAACTTAATCAAGGACATGAAGAATCTGTATTAATAAAACTACAAAACATTGCAAAAAGAAACCAAAGAATACTTAAATAAATGGAAGGATATTCTATGTTCATGGATTGGAAGACTAAATATCATTAAGATGCCAATTCTACTCAAATTGATTTACAGATTCAATGCAATCCCAATGAAATTCCCAACTGCCTCTTTAGCAGAAATTGAAAAGCCCATAATCAAATTTCTTTGGATTGTTAAGGGACCCCAAATAGTCAAAACGTCTTTAAAAAGAAAGAATTTGGAGTACTTGTACTTCCTGACTTTATGGCATATTACTTAGGTACAGTGGTAAAAGAAGCATGGTACTGGCCTAAAGATAGACAGATTGACCAATGGAACTGATGAGAACTCAGAAATTGAGCCTCACATGTACAATCAAGTCATTTTTGACAAGGCTATTATGCCCACACAACTGGCCAGAAGAGTATATTCAACAAATGGTACTAGGAGAAATATAGCCATAACCAAAGGAAAGAAAGAAGACCCCTGTCTCACAACGTATACAAAAATTAATTCAAAATTGGTCAAGGATTTAATTTAAAAAGGAATAGCCATAAAACTCCTAGGAGAAAATTTAGTAAAACATCTTCCAAAACTTGTGTTAGGTGGTAGTTTCTTAAACCTTATACACAAAGCATGCATGAGCAGCATCAAAAGAAAAAAAAATATGTAAATGGGAACTCCTCAAAATTAAACACTTTTCCAGCTAAAAGTATATTGTCAAATGATTGAAAAGCAGCTGACTCAATGGGAGAAAATATTTGGCAATCACATACCTGATAAGGGCTTAATATCCATGATATATAAAGAAATCATACAATTCAACAATTAAAGACAAACTCTGAAAATAAAATGGGCAAAAGATTTGAAAAGACAATTCTCCAAAGAAGAAATACAAATGTTGAAGAAACACATGAAAAAAATGTTCAATATCACTAGTGATTAGGGAAATGCAAATCAAAACTACAATGAGATATCATTTCACACCTGTTAGATTGGCCATTTTTAGAAAGTTGGAAAGTTGTAAATGTTGGAGAGGATGTGAAGAGTTAGGAATGCTTATTTAGTGTTGGTTAGTTGGAATGTATAGCCACTGTGGAGGACTGTTTGGCATTTTCTAAGGAAGTTGAATATAGACTTGCCATGGGACCCTGCAATACCATTGCTACATATATACCCAGAATAACTGAGAACAGTAACATGAATAGTTATCCACACACTGATGTTCATAAAAGTTGGAAACAACCCAGTGTCCATCAACTAAATGAATCGATAAACAAATTGTGGTGTATACAGACAATGGAATGTTATACAGCAGTAAGAAGAAATGAAGTCCTGAAGCATATGACAACATGGATGAACCTGGAGGACATTACGTTGAGTGAAGCAAGCCAGACACACAGGGACAAATACTGTATGATTGCGCTATTATGAACTAAATATATTATGTAAACTCATGGAATTAATAATTAGAATATAGGTCACCAGAAAATAGAAAGATGGTAGAAAATGAGAAACTGATGTTTAATCTGTGCAAAATTGATTAAAAGGTTGTTTTTAATTCTTTGGAAATAATAGGAAATGGTGCAAGCACATCATGTTCTTTGTGACTAACAGAGCTATTATATGGGTATGACAGTGGTTGAAAGGGAAAGCCTAAGGACATTTTTATTACTAGAAGCAAAGCTAAGAAATGTAACATGGGACTGTATAACATAGTGAAACTTCATGTAAAATACAAATATGGGTGAATTGCATATATGAATGCTTTTACAAAATATAAATACCAATATACTAGAGAAAAGAAAACAAAATAACAGTGATTTACATCAGAGGAAGGATAGAGAGATTGAAAGGTTATGTTGAGCATTTTTTCATGTGCTTTTTAGCCATTTGTATTTCTTCCTTGGAGAAGTGTCTTTTCAGGTCACTTGCCCATTTTTTATATGGGTTGTTTGTCCTTTTATTTTCGAGGTGAAGGATTTCTTTATATATGCAGGATATTAGGCTCCTATCAGATACATAGTTGCCGAATATTTTTTCCCATTGGGTAGGTTGCCTTTTTATTTTCTTAATAACATCCTTAGAGGTGCAGAAGTTTTTAATTGCTGAGTCTTTAGAAATATCTCCAAATTGAAGAATTATATAATCTGTTTGCATTTATCTAGTATTGATATAGGCTGATAATTTGACCATTAGAACATATTTATGCATTTTCTTGTACGTAAGTGTTGAATTCTCTGTAAAACACCCAAGCAACACAAACAAATGTCACTAAGAAGGATTAATAATATATATTTAATGGAAAAGGAAAGAATTTTATGGGTAACAATTCATATATAAGGTAGATTTACATATGGCAAAGTAGAAAAATTATCTGGCATTCAAGTAAATAATTTGAAATGTAAAATAATTATAATACGCAAAAAAAAAAAAGGTTATGAGTTTTGTTTATTTCTTTAGTTGGTTGGTTTTGGTTTTATGGTATTATTATTATTATTGCTGGAATAATGAAAATTCTCTAAAAATGATTGGTGTTATGAAGCATAACTTAATGATTATATAGAATAGCACCGATGGTATACTTTGGGTGGATTTATGCTTTAATAATATGTATCAATACAATTGATTTGTTTAAAAAAACATTTAAACCATCCAAAAAAGTAAATAGTAAATGTGTTGCAAAAATCTAATCTGAATTAATAAGAAAAATGTCTTAGAAAATAATATTATCAATAAAATTTACAAAAAAAAAAATTAAAAAGGAAAAAAAAATCTGTAGCATATTGGTGCTCACTTGCCACAAGCCTTGTTTTTGCTTGTGTCTTATCCTTTTGTTTAAAGTAATTTCTGAATTTTACTGATGACTACATCTGAATTTCTTTTGCACATAAGGACTCCAGTGATATGCATTAAGATTCACCCTGATTCAATTTGGCTCAACCTTAATAGGACATTCAAAGATCCTATTCACAAATGAGTTCACATCTTAACTAATAATAACATCTCCCAAGGTTCTATTTACAAAAGGGCTCACACTTCCAGGAATGCAAACTAAAACTTGAGCATAACTCTATAGGGCATAAAATCCAATCCGCAGAAACATAACCAGCCTGGAATTAAAGAGATAGAGATTGGACAAAAATGAAAGGGAAATGAGGTTGTGAGAACCACGGAAGGAGAGGTCAGGAAATAAGAGACTTCCTCCAGTCAAGAGAGAAGGCCTTCCATGCAGCAGGTGGATAGGTCAGGGCTTGTGCCCAGTGTGTGGAAAGGCAGGCCTTCTGCCCAGTTTCTTGGAGATAGTGGGGCATATGCCCCAGTGTTTGAAATGAGCAGGCCACTACTCCAGTCCTTGGGAAATATAGGACTGCTGCTTCAGATGCCCAAAGGACAAAGCAAAAAACACACAGTTAAACCTAAGACCTTGGAAACAAATGAAGTTAGCCCTGCTGGCTTTTGTCATTGCTTGGGACTCATGATACCTGTTTCCTTCCAAATTCTTATTTCAGAAATTTAAATGTGCATTCTACACCTGTCCTACCATTGTATTTTAGAAGTAGGTAGCTTCCAAGAAACATGAGATACAGCCCATGAAGAGAAACAAAGATAAAAATTGACAGCAGAATTCTAACTGGGATTGATATAAAGCAGGGGTTCTTATTCTTTTTTGTTCCATGGGCCCCTTTACCAGTTAGGTTGAAAAACATGAATCCCTAACTAAGTCCACACTATACTGTGTTTTATTTAATAAATACATCATAACCACAAAAATACATTCCAATAAGAATAATTATTTTAAATTTAAATTCAAGCTCATGGTCTCTTTGTTAAGAACCCCTGATGGCCACCAGAGGTTCTAAGGAAAGGGAGAGGGAAGAACAGGTGTAATATGGGGGAATTTTCCTGCATTACATTGCAATGATAGATACAGGCCATTATTACTTTTGTCATAACCTATAAAATTGTGTGGGGCAGAGTGTAAACTGTAGTATAAAATATAGTCCATGGTTAGTAGCAATGCTTCAGTATGTGTTCATCAATTGTAACAAATATATCACACTAAAGAAAGATGATGCTAATATGGGAAAGTGTGGGAGGGGAGAGGGAGGGGTATATGAGAATTCCCTATATTTTTTATACAATTTTATGTAATCTAAATCTTCTTTAAAAATTAAAAACAAATGTATATAGAATTCTATTTGAGAGAGCAGATGTGGCTCACATGGTTGACTGCCTGCTTCCAACATGGGAAGTCCTGGATTCAGTTCCTGGTACCTTGAGGAAACAGAACAGGGAACAGATGTGTCTCAAGCAATTGGGTGCCCACCTCCCAAGTGAGAGGTCCCGGGTTCAGTTCCCAATGCTTCCTAAAGAAGACAAGCAGACACAACGAGCAGCCAAAGCAAGCACACACAGTGAACAGAAGACAAACAGACAGACAAGTGAGTCATCTATGGGGGGAGAACCAGCAAACAACCAAAAAAACAACTCAGGGGAGCTGATGTGGCTCAGTGGTTAAATGCCAGCTTTCCACATGTGAAGTCCCAGGTTCAATCCCCAATACATGTACCTCAAAAAAAGAAAAGAAAAGAAAAGAAACAGAAAGAATTAAATTTGACAGAAATAACTTACAAAAATGAAGATAAATGAAAAAAATATTTAAGTCACACAAATGTGACAGTAATTCATCACAAGATTCATACTATAAAAATGCTAAATGAAATCTAATAGGGAAAATATATGATATGTTTTGAAAATATGGACTTACACAAAGGAATGTAGAGGACCAGAAATGGTAACAATATCAATAAATATATGACAGTTTTTGCTCTTCTTGTATTTATAAAATGATGTATTATCATATGAATTTAAAATGAGAGGAACTAAATATTTATAACATAAGCTCTAAATCAAAAATCAACTTTAACAAATAATATACATAGCAAAAGCCAGTAAGAGGATATTCCAAATGAAGCCTGAGAAAGAGTAAATAGAAAACAAAGAATAGAGGTAACAAAAAGAAAAAAAAAAAAAAACAGTAGTACAACATACTTAACATTTAAAAACATCAATAATTGCAACTAATTTAAATAGCAAAACACCACAATTAAAATGCATTGAATCTATGATAGGATTAAAATGTAAGCCCTTATTCTTTGCTGCCTTCAAGAAATTCACTTTAACATAAAGACCCAAATAGTTTAAAAGTTAAAGGATATGTGAAGATATATATGCTAATGCAAACTTTTAAGAGGTGTATTGGTTATATAAATAACAGAAAATATAGACATTGCAGCAAACACCAGATATAAAGGATGTTATTTCATACTGATAAAAGAGTCAAGTAATGAAGATGACATTAAAATATGTAGTATTAACACAGCAAAAAAAGCAGAAGAGCTTCAAAATACATAAAGCAAACTGACAGAATGACTAGGAGAAATAGACATATGAAGAATTAGACTCAGAGATTACCCCTCTATTCTTTGAAACCTGAGGTCAAAGAGCATATTCTGTACAGTTTCAGCATTTTGAAGGTTGTGCAGATGTCCTTATGGCCCAGAATATGGTGTAATTTAGTAAATTACCAATGTTTATTTGAAAAGAATATATATTTTGCACATTTAGGGTAGAGTGACATATGAATGTCAATTTGAGCAAGTTAGTAAATTAAATACTCAAATTTCATATTAATCCTAACTTTTTATGACCTTCTATGAGTTGTAGTGAGCCATATTTTAAACAATTTAAATAGAATGGTATTTCTTGATTTCTCCTTTTTATTTTAATAATTGCTGCATATATTTCCATGCTATATAATTATGTGTGTACCATGTTATGCCATTTCATTTGAATTAATATTTCAAAATGAGCTCTCTAATTTCTAAAGGAAATGATCATAATTTTTAAAGGGATTAGTGTCCAAATTAAATTGTACATAATGATTGTTTACACATTACCAGGTATAATATATGTACATGTATTTGGTATTTGCTCGGGTCCTTTTTTGTAAATTAGAGAAGTTGTAGATTAACAACAACAACAAAAAAAAAAAAAAAACATGTAGAAAAATCAGAAATCCCATATACTCCCCTATTATTTACACTTACATTCATGTGGTACTTAGGTTACAATGGGTGAAAATATATTATTATAATTATACTATTAACTATATTCCATAGTTTACATTAGAATTCACTATGTCATACACCACTATATTGTTATTGTTGTTGTTTATAATTTTTATTCTAGTATTATTTATATCTTCTAAAATTTTCCATTTTAACCACAATATATTTCAACACTTACTGATCTATAGATAATGTATAATTGTTAATACATATTGTGCACGACTTTAATTTGAATTGTATATAATAAAAAATTGTGCAGAAAATACCATAAAATTACAAATATTATGGTTCATTTACTAAAATATATCAGTGCCTTGTGAAAAAATTAATCTTGGAAGTAACAGAAGATTTTATGAGTGACAATCCTGGCCCCAATTTACAAAACTGAACTATAATATCACAGTGATTATATAGAAAAAAATAAATATGTTTTGGAAATTTATCAAATATGGCAAAATATTTGTCAGACACTACAGAGTTCTGCTCCTAATTCAAGGGTTACTCTAGGGTTATAGGTCCTAATATATGAGACACATATAAAAACACACAATATAAATACATAATTTCATTTTTTCATTATCTTAACACAACAAGGTGGAAATAGGAAATATTTACCTCACTTTGGTATATTTTGTTCAGGAAATTTAAAACCTGCCAACAAAGTTTTAATCCTAAACTTTCTAAGTATATTACAGATTTACAATTTTGTAAATATTTTATTTTACATTTTGCAAAAGTAATTTTTTTTCTTTTTTAATATAAATTTACATATATCTTTTTAAGAGATACTTAGATTACAGAAATGTTGCACAAAAGATACAGGGATTCCCATATGTCCTACTCCCCACACCTCCCACATCCTCCCACATGAACATCCTTCATTAGTGTGGCACATTCATTTCAAATGATAAATGCATCCTGGGGCTTTGCCATTATGTGTGGACCATAGTTCACATTGTAGTCTACACTCTCTTCCACACAGTTCTGCATGTTATGTGATGATATAAAATGGCCTAGTTCTGTCATTGCAACATCACTCAGGATGATACTCAAGTCCTGAAAATGCCCCCATATTACAACTGTTTTTACTTCTCCCTGCCTCCAGAGCCTCCAGTGGCCACTGGATCCACATCAATGTAATTTCTTCCATTGCAAGAATCACAATATGTCTATAGTAGAATAACATTAAGTCCACTCTAGTCCATAGTTCTTCTCAAATCCAGAGGATTCTGGAATGATGATGAACACTCCACCTCCAATTGAGAGAAGGCTTATATTCCATTAGGAAGATGGATGAGATTATCTTGCCTGCACCTGCAGACTCTCTCTGTTCCCTGGGAAGGTTGCTGTCCATTGTCATCTCCCCACCAGTTGTCCTGGGTGAGACTAATGAGCTGTAGAGTAGGTGTCGCAAATCTACCAAGGTTCTGGACCCAGCTGGCATATGGACAGCCCAAAAACTTGAATCTCTGGATGTACACATAGATACTCCATCACCAAGTTCAGGTTGAAATAGAAGTGACAGTTGAACCATGTACAAGGAAGACATTGTTGAGTCCAACTCTGTCACTTGCAGGAGCATAAACTCCAAAGTAGGGCCCACTGGCAGTACTCCTAACTTTGGAGCTAGCAACCCTGACCATAGGACTCAGGTGTCTCCCAAGCCCTCAGGAGCCCCACTATTTGGAAGTCTATGAGATCCTGCTGAGATGTGCATAAGTGTTATTACATCTGTGATGACCTTCCTACTCACTTTGAAGTCTCTTAGCCATATAAACTGATTTGTCTTTACTTTTTCCCCCTTTTATTCAAGGTATTTTTCCAGTTGCATTGCTAGTTGGTGCTTGGTAGCAATCCCTCAGTGCCAGAGAGGCTAATACATGGGAGTTATGTCCCATGCTGCAGGGGAGGTAAATACATTCTTATGCTGAGTTTGGCTTAGAGAAAGGCTACATTTGTGCAACAATAAGGCTCTCAGGAGGCAACCCTTAGACACCTCATAACAATAGTCTCTTTCAATTACAAGAGCAAAGACTCAAATGACTAGTTATTGATATTGATCAAGGTCCCATCAGTGAATCATCCTCCTTCACCAGTCACCGCCCCTGCACTTGGGATACTATTGCTGCTCCCTTAGAGAATGTGACAGAGCTCTTGAGGATGGGAATTCAGTATCCTCTCAGTTACTGTGTGAATCTCCACCCACTGTGACAATGTCCTTTAAACATTTGAACATTTTAACATACGTTGAACATGAATGCTCAGTTGAACTTCCTCCCATGCATCCCCTATCACAGACACCTCACACCAATGATCCTCCCCCACCCCAGTTTTAACCCTTCTGTAATCCAAAGCTTCTTCAAAAATGAAGCCATTAAATAGCCAAATACAATTAATAGGAAAATGAAACAATAATGATAATTTTAAATATAAGAAATAAACTACATAAATATTTTTAAAATCCAAAACTGAAATAAAAGATTAGGATATTAAAAAAAGAAAAATATTAAAAAAAATTTTTTTTGACATTTTGCCTTTCATCTCCACAATATCTGGTGTCATGTCTGTACTGTGGTACCTTCTCCCACTCATTACCCAGTGACTCAGTATTTTTCATTTTGTTTTCAAAGAAGTTTTAGGTCACAGCAAACTCACACATAGAATACAGGAGACTCTCATATACCCAATATCTTCCCCCTTTCCTCCCACCTGTATTAATAACTTTTTATATGTGGATATTACCTTTGTTATAAGTGATACACAAATTGTGAAACATAGCTAATAAACATGGTCAATGGTTTACATTATGGCTTACATTTTGACTGTACACATTTATAAATTTTGATATTTACCATGTCATGTGTCCATCTTTGTAAGATCATGTAGAACACTGCCCACTAAATAGTCCCTGTTTGATTTATCCTATTCCTCCCTCCCCCTCCCTTTGGAGCCCATGGTGTTCCCCAGGCTTCACTTCTTGGATGACAAGATTCATAGCTTACATGTAACAAGACTGATGTCTTGACACGCTGGTTTGTCCTCCCCTATTAGGAACCACCCATACTCTCAAAAGTCTCCCATCTGTATATTTTTTTAACACGTTGGTCCTCCTGAGTACGGGAGTCCACCTCCTTCCCGTTCATTATGTAGGTCTCCACCCACTGATATAACACATTAGGAAAGAATGATCAGTCTCTCAATCCCTAGAAGCTTAATCCAGGTGCACCCTGTCCTGAATGCCCCCCTCCATCCAATATCCTAAACCAGTAACCTTTTCTTGTCATATTGCCATAAGAGCATTCCCAACTTTGTACTTTCAACCACATAACCACAAATCCCAAGAGTTACCTGGTCCCTCTCCCAACAGACCCCTAGTACCCTGGACTTTCCAACCCACTCTTTCCAATCTACTCACCTGTCAACCCTGCACACCCAATCCAATAAAATCACTACCCTCCTGCCATATCCCTTCAATACACAACTACACACTTTCACCTTACCATAGATTACAACCATATATGTGTTGGTCCACAACCTTATTCTTCCTTTCTGTTTCTTGTAAACCTATCTTCCAGACAGGAAGGATGCTGTTCATCCTTCAATGCCTGGCTTGCATCACTCAACAAAAGGTCTTCAACACTCATCCACATTATCCCGTGTGTTAGCACTTTATTTCTTCTTACAGCTGATTAATATTCCATTGTATGTATGTACCACATTTTGTTTATCCATTCATTTGTTGATGGACAGCTTGGTTGATTCCAACTTTTGGCCATAGTGAATAATGCCACTATGACCATCGGTGTGCAAATGTATGTTCATGTCTTTCCTTTCAATTCTTCTAGGTATATGCTGAGCAGTGGAATTACTGGATCCTATAGAAGTACTATAGTAAGTTTTTTGAAGAAGTACCAAACTGTCCTTCACAATGGCTGAACAATTCTACATTCCCGTCAGCAGTGGATGAGGGTTCCTATTCCTCCACATGCTCTACAACACTTATAGACCACTGTTTTTTAAAATAGTCACCATTCTAATGGGATGTAAAATAGTATCTCATTGTAATTTTGATTTGCATTTCTCTAATTGTTAGTGATGTTGAGCATCTTTTCATGTGATCTTTAGCCATTTGTATTTATTCCTTGGAGAAGTGTTTTATCAGGTCCCTTGCTCATTTTTCAAATGGGTTGTTTATCTTTTTATTTGCAAAGTGTAGGATTCCTTTATATACTCAGGATATTAAGCTCCTGTCAGATATATGGCTGACAAATATTTTCTCCCATTGTGTAGTTTACCTTTTTACTTGCTTGATAACATCCTTTGAGGTGCAAACGTTTTTAATTTTGAGGAGATCCCATTTATCTATATTTTTCTTTCACTGCTGGTGCTTTGGGTGTGAGTTCATGTAACTATTTCCTGTTACAAAGTCCTGTAGATGCTTCCCTACATTATCTTCCAAGGTCTTCAAGGTCTTGGTTCTTATATTTAGATCTTTGATCCATCTTGAATTGATTTTTGTATAAGGTGTGAGATGGTATTCCTCTCTCATTCTTTTGGATATGGATATCCATTTCTCCAAGCACCGTTTTTTGAAGAGGCCATTCTCTCCCAGTTGAAGTGTCTTGGTGGTATTGTCAAATATTAGATGACTATAAATATGGGGATCTATAGCAGAACTCTCAGTTTGGTTCCATTGGTCGGTATGTCTACCCTTGTGCCAATACCATGCAGTTTTGACCACTGTAGGTTTGTAGTATGTTTTAAAGTCAGATAGTGTGATACTTCCAATTTCATTTTTCTTTTTCCATATGTCTTTGGTGATTCAAGGTTTCTTACCCTTCCAAATAAATTCTGTAATCGTTGTTTCCAATTCATTAAAAAATATTGTGTGGATTTCTATTAGGATTGCATTAAACCTGGAGATTATTTTGGGTAGGATAGACACCTTAATGATATTTAGTCTTCATATCCATGAACAGGGAATATCCTTCCCTTTTTTTAAGTCCTCTTTGATTTCCTTTAACAGTGTTGTGTAATTTTCTGTATATAGGTCCTTTACATCTTTAAATTTATTCCTAGGTGTTTGCTTTTTAGTTACTATTGCAAATGGCATTTTTTTTTAAATTTCTTCCTCAGATCACTCATTTTTGCTGTACAGAAATGTTACTGATTTTTGAACATAGACCTTATAGCCTTCAACTTTACTGAACTCATTTACAAGTTCTAGGAGCTTTGTTGTAGATTTCTCAGGACTTTCTATGTATAGGATCAGGTCATCTGCAAATAGTGAAATATTTACTTCTTTTCAAATGTGGATGCCTTTTATATCTTTTTCTTGCCTCAGTGCTCCAGCAAGTATTTCTAACACAGTGTTAAATAGGAGTAGTGATAGTGAGCATCATTGTCTTGTTCCAGATTTTAGAGGGAAAGCTTTTAGGATTTCACCATTGAAGATGATATTAGCTGTGGGATTTTCATATATACCCTTTATTATGTTCAGAAAATTTCCTTCTAATGTGATCTTTTGCAGTGCTTTTATCGGGAAAAAGTACTATACTTTGTCAAATGCTTTTTCTGAATCTATAGACATGATCACATGATTTTTTTCTTTCAATCTTTTTATGTGGTGTATTACATTGATTGGTTTTCTTATGTTGTACCATCCTTGCATACCCGGGATCAAATTCACTTGGTCATGATTTATAATTCGTTTGATATGTTGTTGAATGCCATTAGCAAGCATTTTGTTGTAGATTTTAGTATCTAGATTCATTAGAGAGATTGGTCTGTAATTTTCCTTTCTTGTGGCATCTTGGTTTGGCTTTGGTGTTAGGGTAATTTTGGCATGATAGAATGAGCCATGCAATGTTTCTTCTACTTCTATTTTTTGGAAGATTTTAAGCATGGTTGTTGTTAGTTCTTTCCAGAATGTTTGGCAGAATTCATCTGTGAAGCCATCTGGTCCTGGGCTTTTTTTGCTTGGGAGGTTCTTGATGACTGAGTGTATCTCTTTACTTTTAATTGGACTGTTGAGATCATCAATTTCTTGTTTCGTCGATGTAGGCTGCTTGTGAGTTTCTAGGAATTTGTCTATTTCCTCTAAATTATCATTCCTGTGGGCAAATAATTTTTCAAAGTATCCTCTTATGACACTTTATATTTCTGTGGAGTCGGTGGTATATACCCTTCATCCTTTATTTTGTGTATTTGCAGCTGCTTTCTTTTTTTCCTTGGTTGGTCTGGCTAAGTGTTTTTAAATTTTATTGATCTTCTCGAAGAACCAGTTTTGGTTTTATTTTTTCTACTGTTTTCTTATTTTCTTTTTTCATTTAGTTCTGCTCTAATTTCTGTTATTTCCTTCTTTTTACTTCCTTTGGGGTTAGTTTGCTGTTGTATTTCCAATTCCTCCAGGTGTGCAGTTAGTTCTTTGATTTTAGATCTTTCTTCTTTTTTTATATATACATTTATTGCTATGAATTTCCCTTTCAGTACTTTTGCAGCATCCCATATGTTTTGATATGTAGACTTGTCATTTTCATTTGTTTCAAGGTAGTTACTGATTTCTTTTGTGATTTCTTCCTTGACCCACTGTTTTTCTAAGAGTATGTTGTTTAACTCCCTTATCTTTGTGCCTAATCTGGTTCTCTGGCTTTTGCTGATTTTAAATTTCATTCCATTGTGGTCAGAGAAAATATTTTGTATAATCTCGATTATTCTTATTTCATTGAGCTTTTTTTCTGTGGCCTAGTATGTGGTCTATCTTAGGTTATGATCCATGTGCACTCGAGAAGAATATATATACTGCTATATTTGCATGTGGTGTTCTGTATATGGCTCTTCAGTACAGATCCTCTTATGTATTAACCAACGTCTTTTTTTTTTTTAATTCTTTGTCAAGACGTTCTGTCTAATGGTGATAATGGTGTATTAAATTCCCCTACTATAATGACAGAGGCATCTATTTCTCCACTTAGTATTTTCAGTGTTTGTCTCATATATTTTGAGGTGCCCCTGTTAGGTGTGTAAATGTTTATGATTGCTCTTTCTTCTTGTACGATTACCCCTTTCACTAATATATAGTGTCTGTCTTTGTGTCTTACAATAGATTTACATTTAAAGTCTATTTTGTCTGATATTAGTATGGCTACTCCCATTCTTTTTTGGTTATTGTTTACTTGTAAGATTGTTTTCTAGCAATTCACTTTCACCCTCCTTGAAGCCCTGGGTCTAAGAAAGGTTTCTTGTAGACAACATATACACAGGTCATATTTCTTAATCCATTCTGCCAATCTGTGTCTCTTGACTGGTGAGTTAAATTCATTAAAATACACTGTTATTACTCTCAAGGAATTACTTACATTATCCATATTTTCTTTGGGTCGATGTATGTCATATGCTTTTTTTTATTTCTCTTTTTGTCTTTTTAGTTGTTCTTACACTCTCCTCCAGCTCTCTCTTTCCTGTTTTTTTTTCCTTTCAACCTACAGAATTCCCTTTAGTATTTATTAAAGGGTAGGTTACTTATTGGCATATTCTCTGAATTTCTGTTTATCTGTGAGTATTTTGAACTCTCCATCATTTTTGAATTCCAGCTTTGCTTATTAGAGAATTCTTGGCTGGAAGTTATTTTTCTTTTAGTACCTTAACATTATAATACTACTGCCTTCTTGCCTCCATGGTTTCAGATGACATATCAGCACTTAATTTTATTGAGTTTCCCTTGTAGATGATGGTTCTCTTTTCAATTGCTGTTTTCAGTATTCTCTCTTTGCCTTGAGCACTGGACATTTTGATGAATATATGTCTATGAGTAGGTATGTTAGGATTTATACTGTTTGAGGTGCACTGCACTTCCTGGACTTGTACATCCACCTCCCTCAATTGGGTTGGGAAGTTTTCAGCCATTATTTCCTCCAACACTCCTTATGTCCCCTTTCCCTTCTCTTCTCCCTCTGGGATGCCTATAATGCATATGTTTGTGCATTTTCTGTTGTTATTCAAATCCCTAAAGTCCTTGCTGGATTTTTTCTATCTTTTTTTCTATTTGTTCTACTATCTGTTTGATTTCAGATGTACTGTCTTCCACATCACTATTTCTTTCCTCCGCATGTTCAAATCTACTGTTATGTGCTTCCAGTGTCTTTTTGATTTCTTGGATTGTGCCATTCATCACCATCATATATGTTATCTTTTTACGTATGTTTACAATTTCTTCAGTATGTTCTCCCAGTGCCTTCCTTATGTCCTTAATCTCTTCCGTCACTTCGTTATGTTGGTCCATGATATTTGTTTGGAGAGCTTTGATTAGTTGTTCAATGTTCTGTACCTCTTCCTGGTTTTTAGTTTGTTCATTGGACTGAGCCATGTCTTCCTGTTTCTTAGTATGTTTTGAAACTTTTTGTTGCCCTCTGGTCATTTTTTATCTTGATGGGTTTATTCAGTTGATTAACTTCTTTCTTTACTCTAGGGTTTTATTTAATTGCTGTTTTTGTACATGTGTTAAGTTTTCTATTTGACACTTTGTTCTTCTTATTCTATTTCATTACTGTTGTCCATGTTCCCTTGGAGGAAAAAATTAATGCCAGAGAACATGAAAGAAGTAAGAAAAGTAAAAGGATAAAAGTAATAATAATAGTAATTATTAGAAGAAGAACCATTTAAAACCTTGGAAAATGAATATTTAACTCACATAAGCAATGTAGAGTAATATGAATAGAAAAGTGGTGTATGAACAATGAAATGGGAAACCAAATAAAGAAAAATATATAGACTTTATTAATAGGCCAGTGTGATGAGGAGAGAGTGAAAGAGAAAAGACAAAAAGAAAAAATTTAATAAAATGAAGAAAACAGGATAGATGAGGTAGAAATAAAAAAGAAATATTGAGGAGTAAACAAAGTGAAGTGGAATGTAAGAACAACAACAGAAAGCAGAAGATAGACTGATAAGGGAAGGAAAAGAGATAGCCTTGGGATACAGTATCAGAGTACACAGAAATGGGGAAATCAAGAAAGAGAAAACACAGTAACCAAGAATCAAGCCAGCAGCATCTTGAGGAATTTAGCTCTTCATCCAGCTTCCTCTCTATTGATGCCCTGAAGCTTCTACTCTGTGGGTTCCCCAAACAGATTTCTCAGGCAGGATCTTATCCTCAAACAGCTGTTTTTTGTGAAAGAGATATGCCTATGTTCCTTTGAAAGAAAAAAAAAATTAGGACCAGGTAAAAGGAAAGAGATAGGAAGACAAAAATAAAAATAGTAATGGTATTAGTAAAAGGCAGGAGAGCAAGCATACAAAACCCAGGAATTTGAAAAATTAACATGAGTAAGAAGCACAGATGAATAAGATTAGGAAAGTCGAATTGAAAAAATTAAACAAGAAACAGAATAGAAAACAAATATATAGACTGAACTAAAATCTTGGAGTTGTGAGAAGAGGGGAAAAAAACAGAGAATAGAGAAAGAAAAAATTAAAAAGGAAAGTATACAGAGAAAAAGGGAGAGAGGGAGAAATACAAACAAGAAAAATTGGAGACTAAATAAAAAAGTTGGAATGAAAGAACAACAACAGAAAACAAAAGATGTAAAGATGAAGGAGTGAAAAGAAATAGCTTAGGTAGAATAGATCAGTAACCAAAAGAATAAAAGAAAAAACAGCAAAAATAAACAAGCAGATAAAGAAAAGGAGGGGATACAAAACAAGCAAGAAGCAAGACAATAGCAACTTGTTTTAAAAAGAGAGAGACAGAAGAAAAAAAGTAAACACATAAAAACAGCTTTCTTTCTTAGACCCGTAAGGATCTTCTGAGGCTGCTAGTGCTCCTCAGTCACTCACCCTGAAACCTGCCCTTTGCAGGTTTTGAACTGGGATTTAGTGAGTAAACTAAGAGAAATAAAAGAAAATGAACTTTAAAAAAAAATAAGATATACAATTAAATAAAGAATGTCTATATGTTCGCTGTCATAAAGTTTCAGTTGGATGTCTGATAACCTAGTAGATATCTTCTCAAAAAATAGCCAGGAATCAAACCAGAGACCTCATCTATGTCAGGCAAGAATTCTCCCACAGAGTTATTCTGATGCTTTGGGTTTACTGGTCTTTCAGAAGGCTATCCACCCCTTTTCCCTTGGGCAGGATAGATTGCTTGCAGTCAGTTTGAGTGGCTGTGATCGCAGCCTGTCTCTACCACCTCTCTGATATAATTCCTCTCTTTACCTAGGTGGCTGGGCATAGCCACCAGCCTGAGATGAACCCTATCCCCTCTTCTTGTTGTTTAGGGGTCCCTTCCATTATTCAAGGTGGTTCCAGCTCTCTAAACTTGCTGCAAAATAATCTCTCTCTACTCTCACATACCCTTCTTCCTTGCAGGGAATCTGCCATCAGACTCCTGTTTGGAGCAGGGGACCATGGTCTCCACCTAGTCTGTCTGCCCTGAGGGCTGTATATGGCTGCCCCATCCAGCCACTGAGGTATGCAACCCCTGATTATTCCTGGCTTCCCTATCTGTCCAGTACCCTCCTAGATAACTCAGAGAACCTTCCCATGGTGGGAGATATCTGCTCTACTCTCAGATAAAATTCAACAAGAGTTTTACCCTTGCTTAATATCACAGGGGTTGGGGAGGGGAGCCCTTCCAGGCAGCCAGGAGGTTTAATAAATCATGATTACTCATTTTGGCTTCTTCACATCTCTGACCCTTGCTCTTCTGGGAGTTGGTAAGCAGTGCCCTGGTTTGCTGTTCCCCAAAGCATGTCTCCATGGCAGCCTCTGGCTTTCTCTTTTTTGTTTTAGTTAGAGCTAAGATTTATATATCTAGCCCATTGTCCAGGTTCTCACAATCCTCAAAAGTAACTCTTACATAAAATTTGATCTTCTACATTGTGAAATATAGGGAAATGTACTTGACTTCATTTACCAACCACACCATCCTCAGATACCTTTTATTGAGACTAAAATCTTCTAATATAATTTTAAGACCACTTTTTGGATATTTACATACATATATATAAATATTAGAAATATATATATATATTTGGATTATTTTAACTAAATGATGAGTGACAGATATTCTCTGCCTCTTATGAGTGCACAAAAATATCAAAGAAAGTGAATGTCTAGTTTGAATTTTCTAGGACTATCTCAGTTTAAAGAAGGATAAATGAAAACAGAATTCTTGTGTAAAAGACACAAATTTTTGCAGTGTTGGGTCAGGTACCACAAAATGCTCATTTTTTGAAGGGGAAATTGCAAAGCAAAATACAATTGTTTTTTTTACTATGCTGATACATAATGCGATGACTGTCCCTGAAAATTCATGTAACATCTCTTAAAGACTTAAACAGGCAAGAAGTTTAACTTTGAGGCATTTTCAACTCATCTGATTCAAATAAGAGTTTCTTGAAATGATTACCCTATTTTTTCCTGAATAAAGCATTCTCCTCATAACTCTCTTTACAGCCTCTTTTATCTGCTTTTTTCTAAGACTATAGATTATAGGATTCAAGAAAAGAGGGACTATAGAATAGGACACAGCATTGATCATGTCCTGAATTGTGGGTGAGCTGGAAGTTGGCTTCATATACACAGCTGCTGCTGAGCTAATAAAAATGGTCACCATGAGGATATGAGGAAAGCAGGTGGAAAATGCCCTTCCTCACTCGCCCCTGGTTGGAAACTTGAGCACAGTAGAAAATATGGGAACATAAGAAATGGTGATGCAGACAAAGCAGCCACCAACAATCAGAAGTGCAGAGATAAGAATTAAAATGTCATTGCTTAAGATCTCAGAGCATGAGAGCTTCAATAGAGAGGGGATATCACAGAAGAACTGATGGACCACATTGGACTGATAGAAGGGCAGTCAGAATGTGTTGCCAGTGTGAAACTCAGAGTAATCTAGACCACTGAATAAGGAGGTTAGAGTCCTCTAGACACAGACCTGAGGATTCATGGTCACAGATTAGTGGAGGGACTGGCAGATGGCCACATAGTAGCCAAAGGCCATGATGTTGAGGAACAGCAGTTCTGTACAAACAAATAAAAACACAAGGAAGATCTGAGCTGCACATGCAACCATGGAGATCACTCTGTTTTCAAGTAGGAAGATGACACATGCTTTGGGAACAGTGGCAGAAATGTAGCACATGTCTAAGATGGATAGATTCCTAAGGAAGAAGTACATGGGGATATGAAAACTCTGGTCAAGTGTGGTTACTGTGACAATGAGAAAGTTCCCTATCAGGGTTGCAAAGTACATCATTAGGAATAGCATGGCATCTAATACTCTGAACTCCCACATATCAGAAAATCTTTTAAGCAGGAATTCAGACACCATGGTAGAGCTGGTATCTATCAGCTGGTGTCTGTTTTTATGGTGATTTGCTGATGATGTGGTGAACTGAAGGCAAATAATCCTTGAAAAAAAACATGAAGAAGGAAAAAAAAATTATCCTAAGTATATTTATAGGCTCATGTTTATCTAATTTTTCTCTGTATGGGTTGGTAATAAAACATAACAGAATATTGCTTTATGCTTCTTTAGCCTCCATGTCTCACACCTTATTTTCAGGAGAGTGTTAGCATTAAAATCTACTGTTTAAGAGCTATTGCCAATATTTACATAAATTTCTATTATTTAATAGCTGTAGAACAAGCATATTGGAATCCAATAAAGCCTGGTGGATTTATTCAGTTAATATATCTAATTTCGGGAAGTGGCTGTGGCTCAATCAGTAGGGCTCCCGTTTACCATATGGGAGGCCCCGGGTTCGGTTCCCGGGGCCTCCTGGTGAAGGCAAGCCCGCCCACATGGCGTGGTTAGCTGACCCAGCGAGCACAAGCAGCAAGGGGGGGATAAATGAATAAATAAATAAAATCTTAAAAAAATAATATATATATATATATATATCTAATTTCTACACACCAGATTCTTCAGAAATATTCTCTAAATATTAACACTTATCATTAGTTCCTGATCAAACAGAATCTGAATAAGATATGAGGCTACTCTGTTATCAGGTCATCTTAATATTCAAGCAGTTGTAATCCATTATGTGGCCTCCAGATGGAAAAATTGTTTCTCTCTATTATCATGACTATCTCTTTTGCTACTCATTTCATTTGGAAAATCAACTTTAAGAACTTCTCTCTCGGATATCAAATTTAAGCTGTCTACATATATCTCTTCCTAGCAACTGGTAATCTGTAATATTTTTATTTTCATATTTGATTCTTCAATCTCTCTGTCTCTCTGTCACTCTCCTCTCTCTTTCTCCATCTCCCTTTCTCTCTTAAATATTTTATTTGATCCCTTATGGCTCAATTTTGATTATTCCTTAGCCTAGATACTATAATCAATCAATTGAATTGTATTGAAATAAGATTTTATATATTTAGATTATCTTATTTAGTTCACATAATCACATATTATATATTGTAATTATAATGAAAATTATAAATTAAGAAGTAATATACATCAAATTAGAAATAAAAAATGGGTCACTGGAAAACCAATGAAACTTAAAAAGCAATAGCTCTTTAAGTGGCAAGCATGCCTCCAAGACCACATTTGTATGCTCAAATGCATACTGTCTCATGGTGAATTTCCTCCTCCAGTGCTCTTTATCCTACTGAGCTTTACTGTTTTGCCACTTGCTCAGGCTGATTTTTCTTTTTTTTCCCAAGAATATGCTATGCCCCCTTTTATTCAGGTACATCGAAACATTTTTATTTTTTGAATTTTTTATTTTTAAAAAAACTTTAGATTACATAAATGTTACATAAATAATATAAGGTTTTCCCATAAGTGCCACTTCCTCCCCCTCACACATGTTCCCATATAAACAACATCCTACATTAGTGTGGTAGATTTTTTATGATTGATGAATGTACATTGAAACATTGCTACATGCCATGGACTACAGTTTACTTTAAAGTTTACACTCTGTCCCACACAATTTTGTAGATTATGACAAAATATCCAATGGCCTGTATCCATCACTGCAATGTCATGAAGGAGAATTTCAAAGTCCCAAAAATTGCCTCCATATTACACCTATTCTTCCCTCTCCTATCTGTCAGAACCTCTAGTGGCCACTGCCTTCATATTAATGAGAAGAGTTTTTTCATTGTTAGAATAAGAATAAGTCTATAGTTGAATAATAATAAGTCAACTTTAGTCCACTGTTTATTCCCTAGTCTTGACATACCGGCTAATATTGTAAGAGCCTCTTTTCAATCACAGTGAGCCAGAGCTGAACATCATTCCATTTATTTCCTACATCTTGAGTAATAAGTGGACCAGTAGAATTATTCAAATCCATTTTCCACATTGCTCTATATTTTTATATTTCCCAGCCTTGCCCAAAAGCATGCAATGACCTCAATTCAGAGCAACTTATTTTAATCTATAATTTAAAGAATCCAGGAGTGTAAATATCTTGTTTTGCAAGTATTTTCAATATATCAAAATACCTGTATACCCATTTAAAAATCAGAAGAGATTTTGTCATAATAAGACATGAATCTCAATATAAGTCCTGAGTGTTTTCCCACATATAATCTGTAGGCTTGTGGTCCATGGAACTATGCATATCTAACACTAATTTCAATGCCCTGTCATCCATTTCTGTGCTGTTTCATTGATGCCAATATTTCCTATTAAATTCTAAGGGTTTTTGTCATCCTTTTCCATGCACTCCTTGAATTTCCATGAACTCAGTTCCCACTGTACAAAAGGTTCATTTCTATAATGCTGAACCATTAATTTTCTAACTTACTTTCTTCCTATCTCTATTCACCAGCCCTTTCCATCAATCTCAGTATTTTTATGAAATTTAACAATATGACTCTTTGACAGCATCTAATCACCTGGTTTCAAGAAGAACTTTATTAGAATTTCAAGTTGCTTTCACCCGTGCCCCATTTTCAGCTTTTGGAAGATCTGTTAACAATGAAGAATACGACAAGGATTTCCTCCCTTGGTGCCATATTTCTGATCTATCAAGGTTGGCCTCTATATTATTACAGTCACTTTAATATTCCATTAAAGGTGCATGTGGACCAGTATTAGTCAGCCAAAGGTGTGCTAAAGCAAAATACTGGAATTTGGTTGGTTTTTATAAAGGGTATTTATTTGGGATAGACGTCTACAGTTACAGACAATAAAGGGTAAGTTACTTCCCTCACCAAAGTCTGTTGCCATGTGTTGGAGCAAGATGGCTGCCAATATCTGCAAGGGTTCAGGCCCCCTCTTCCTCTGAAGGCTCTGTGGTCCTAACTTCTTCCAGTATATGCTTTAGGCTGGCATAAGTCTTGTCCCTCACCTGGGGTTCATTTCTCTCTGGGCTCAGCTGCTTAGGGCTCGTCTCTGCAGCTGTAAATTATCACATGAACATCCTCTCTTCCTGGGGCCTTCTCTCCTTCCTCATGACCAAGCTCCTCTGTGTGCTTACTTCCCAGAGTTCCAGCTCAAAACTCCAACTCTCTTCTCTGCCATGTAGTTTTATCTACTCATCAGTCAAAACCCTAATCATAATTTAATCATGCCCAGATACAGACCAGTTAACAAACATAATCCAATATCTATTTTTGGAATTCATAAACAATGCCAAAATATCACAGGACCTGAGGCATCATTTCTCAGGAGTCAGTTTCAAATTGCTTTCTTAGTCCAGTCCATGTTCCTTAGTTTGGGATTCTGCTCCTTTACCTTGTCTTCCTCCCTATTTTCATTCACCTTCATCTTCTTTATTCTATTCTCATTTAATCTACTATCTCTGTCTCACTGTGGTCTATTTTTCTTCTGAAACTTCACTCATGTTTCCTTCTTTTCCCTTATGCTGATTGCCATCAGTGTTTGACATAATTTTGGCAAGGCACAAAAATCCAAATTATATAATATGTATTTTGAAAATTAAATTCAACTTAATGACTGCAATCTAATGGATAATTTTCTAATATCCATTAGTGCTTCTTTTGTAGTATGTTTTATAAATTACCTCATGCAATTTAAAAATGGTGGAACTTTGGTACATGTCTTAGAGATTCTTCATTTTGTTTTATAGTATCTAAGATCACCTTAAACAAAATGCATGACATAATTGAAAATTCCAGACAAAATCCTGCAATAAATATCTCAATAATTCCTTTCTCATTAATTTAATATTTGTAAAATAATTCAAATAAAAGATATCTAGAAATAAAACAATACTTAAAACACATTCATTGAGGGCAGTTAGTGGACGAGGTGTAATTCTGCTTGACTTTTTGTTTCCTTGAATTTCTGACTGCAAGTCCTTTCTTATCATTATTATATATTACAATATTTTAGGGACAAAAATTTACCAAATAATAATGATCCTACTGAAAATGTCCTTCATTGATTGTATTTTTAAAATATATTTAATGACCATGGTTTTAGAAAATAGTAATAATTGCTTTCAAATATTTTCTTGAAATTAGTATAAGTAGATATTATTTGTAGAACACAGTATTTTTTATTTAATAACATCATTAAATGACTAAAATGAAGTATCTTGAGTCTTTTAGAAATATTATGTTTATTAATAAACCTGAATATATTTCAGAATTTCAATAAATTGTTACATAAAGAGATTGTTTTATTTAATTTGCAAAATATATTGATTTTGATGATGGTGAGTTAATGGATATTGTACGCACACCTAATTCCATGACAGCCTAACCTTTAATGATTGTTATTGTTAATGGTAAATAATTAGCATGAATTTTGCACACACACACCCACAAAAAAAATTCAGGATCTTATTCTAAACACTTATAAGCCCAAAGTAAATCAAATATTGTCCTGGGTTTGCTTAAACTATTTTCTTTGATGACTTGAAAACCTCGAATATACTTGTCAAATGAAGAACTAATATTGAACCTTCAAATTCTCACTGCTAATGAAACATTTGCTGGGACCTCACATGTCAGATTCTTGTTTCATGGCTCCTTTTTTTTTTCATCATGACCAATGTATTACCTGTGACATAGAGGAATTTTTCAAACTGCAAGAAGACAGGGGAAGTGTCACTTTCAGATTACCCTCCTGTAGCAAGATTATTTTGCTCCTCACTGATGGTCTTTATTTCAGGACCCTCAAAAATTTTTCAATATGTAGTGTTTTCATTTTGTTTTATACCAAACTGTTTATTGACAATTTGTTGATAGTATATGTGATTGATTGGTTAAAATTGCTTGTTCAATATTTACAAGTATTAACAGTTCTATCCTAAGCTATGCCTTTCATTCTGTAGGTTGAGAACTTAAAAATAATTAATTAATAAAAAGTCTAATAAGACTATTACTAACATATTGTAGAAATGCAAAAACTTTCACAGTGTCTTACTTTCCCTGCTGCTAAAATAAATACCATATGATTGGCTGTCATAAGCAATGGGAATTTATTGGCTCACAGTTTTCAGGCAAGGAAAATTCCAAAATTGTTGCACCAGTGAGGAGGTGATTTCCTCAGAAGGACTGGATTTTGTAGTCTGACTGCAGGCACTCCTTGGTCCTTAGCTTTTTGCTTACCTAGCTATGCACATGGCAGCCTGTCCTGGTCTCTCTTTCCATTTTACTTTCACCCTGCCTTTAATGGACCCTAGAAATCCAGAATAAAGCCCCAACCTTAATTAGTGGGGTCACACCTTAAATCTTGAAGATATTTTATTTAAAATGAGTCCACACTTTACAAGCATGCAGAACAAAACCTGTGGTACACAATCCAATCACCCACATACAGTTTGAACACTGAGTGAATATTTTTTATTGTTAGTCACTCACCAATAAATTTTAGGTTCCTACCTTGAATTTTCACCTGACAGTTTTGCTGAGTTGAAATGCCCTGGCCTCCAGATAAAGATGTATTTTGCATATCAATTTTGCCATTTGCATGATTTATAGACCTGGATATACCCTCACACATCTTTTAACCTAAATTTCTTTATCAATAAAATAAATATCACTACATATTTTATATAGTAATGAAATTAAATGTGTAAAACATCTCAATGGAAGGTACACAGAATGGTATCAATATTGAAAAAAATTATAAATATGAATTATAAATCACTGACAATATGATTATGCAAAAGTCCCTTTAGCATATACATTTATTCCATCTTAAATATACAGAGCATTACTGTATTTTACCAAACAAATGAAAAGGAAAAGAAAAACCCAATGCTTGGAACTCATTATTACTTGAAGTTTTGTTCCAAGAAATATGAAAATATAAAATCATTATAAAAAGTATGGAAAACTTGAGACTTTTTCCTTACCTCCAGACTGGCAGGAGCCAGGAGTTGTGCTACTTACTAATGATTCCTGGAGTGACTAGAATAATGAGTGGTGCTCTCATTCCTCCAAATGTAAATTCAAATTGTATGCTGCCTTTTCTGCAACAGCAGAGAACACACATTTATCAACATCAAGCCTAGGAAGTTGTATTTTCTTCATTAGAATATTTCTTCATTAATGTATTTACACACCCATCTAATTTTACTTTACTTATTAATAACTCAATCTTTCAATATATTTTGGATGTGTTATATGCACACACAGGCCTGGAAGTTGTGGGAAAAATAATGAACAGGGAGAGGCAAGATGGTTTCAGTTTAGGAAGGCAGTCATTGACTAGCTCTCTGAAGACTGGCGATTGGGGCAGGGCCCTGCCTGAGGGTCTGTGCTGTGGGTGCACAGAAAGAGACAATTGGGACATATATCTGTAGTGGCATGGATTGCTCAGTGGAGATTCATGAATTTTAACCCTGCCTATGGAGGTTAACACAGACAGCTGAGCCTCACCATCAGGGAAAAATGCTAGTTTGACCTGCGACTCCCGCCTGCAAACCGGTGAGAGAGAGCATACTTGGAGAGTGGGAGAAATCTGGTGGAGGATCGAGAAGGCTTTCCTTGCTGCAGATTTTGCTGCCTGGAACCCCTTGCAGCTTTGGGGAACAAAATAGCTGGCTTGAAGCAGGACCAGGCTGAGAGGAGTGGTGAATCTGCTGAGGAAGTTGACTTACTGAGCTGCCCAGGGAAACGTCACAACTCCCTGCTGGCAAGCCCCTGAGAGGGAGCATTCTTCAAGAGTGGGAGGATTCTAACAGAAGGTGGAAAGGGGGTTTCCTTTCTGTCATTTGGCTGCCTGGACCCCTTGATAGCTTTGGGGAGCAGATAAGGTGGCTGGAAACAGATAGACAAAAAGATAGAAAAAATCCAGCAAGGACTCAAGGATTTAAGCGACAACACAAAATGCAGGAACATACGAATTATGGGCATCCCAGAAGGAGAAGAGAAGGGAAAGGGAACAGGAGGAGTGTTGAAATAAATAATGGCTGATAACTTCCCAATCCTATTGAGAGAGTTGGATGTGCAGATCCAGGAAGCACAGCACACCCGAAAGAGTATAAATCCAAACAGGCCAACTCCAAGACATATACTTGTCAAAATGTCCAATGCTCAAGACAAAGAGAAAATACTCAAGGCAGCAAGAGAAAAGAGAACCATCACATACAAGGGTAACACAATAAGATTAAGTGCTGATTTCTCAACTGAAACCATGGAGACAAGAAGACAGTTTTATGACATAGTCAAAATACTAAAAGAATAAAAAGTTCAGGACATGAATTCTCTATCAAGCAAAACTGGCATTTAAAAATGATGGAGAGCTCAAAATATTCACAGATAAACAGAAAATAAAAGAGTATGCCAATAAGAAACTTGTACTTCAAGAAATACTAAAGGAATTTCTACGAGTTGAAAGGAAAAAAACAATGGAGAGAGAGATGGAGGAGAGCATAAAAACATCTAAAAAGACAAACACAGAAACAAAACAACATATGGTGTACATTAACCCAAAGAAAATATGGCTGAAGTAAGAAATTCTTTGCGAGTAATAACACTGAATGTTAATGGATTAAATTCACCAGTCAGGAGACACAGATTGGCAGAATGTATAAAGAAATATGATCCATCTATATGCTGACTACAAGAAACCCACCTTCTACCCAGGGATTCAAGGAGGCTAAAAGTGAATGGCTGGAAAACAATTTTACAAGCTAACAATAGCCAAAAAAGGGCAGGAGTAGCTATTCTAACATCAGACAAAATAGACTTTAAATGCAAAACTATTGTAAGAGACAAAGATAGACACTATATATTAGTAAAAGGTGTAATCTCTCAAGAATAGAAAACAATCATAAACATTTATGCACCTAATTGGGATCCCTCAAAATACATGAGGCAAACTCTGGAAAAACTAAGTAGAGAAATAAATGCCTCTACAATTATAGTGGGGGACTTTAATATACCATTATCATCATTAGACAGAACATCTAGACAAAGAATCAATAAAGAAACAAAGACTCTGAACAATACATTAGAGTATCTGGACTTAATAGACATATACAGAACACTATACTCAAATACAGCAGCATTTACATTGTTCTTGAGTGCACATGGATCATACTCCAATATAGACCACATTCTAGGCCACAGAACAACTCTCAAAGAATTCAGAAAGATTGAAATTATACAAAGTAATTTCTCAGACCACAATGGAATGAAATTGGAAATCACTAAGGGCCAGAGAATGAAATTGGAAATAACTAAGGGCCAGAGAATCAGAATCAAAGACATGGAAGTTAAACAACACACTCTTAGACAAACAGTGGGTCAAGTAGGAAATCACAAAATAAATCAGTAACTACCTTGAAACTAATGAAAATGAAAACACAACATATCAAAACTGATAGGATGCAGTGAAAGCTGTCCTGAGAGGGAAGTTCATAGCCATAAAGGCATATATTATAATAGAACAAAGAGCTAAAATTGAAGATCTAACTGCACACTTGGAGGAATTGGAAAAACAACAATAAACTAAACCTAAAGCAAGTAGAAAGAAGGAAATAACAAAGATTAGAGCAGAACTAAATGAAATAGGCAATAACAAAGCACAAGAAAAAATAAACAAAACCAAAAGCTGGTTCTTCAAGAAGATCAATAAACCCTTAGCCAGACTAACAAAGAAAAAGAGAGAACAGGTGCAAATACATAAAATAAGGAATGAGCAAGGGGATATCACTACTGATGCCACAGAAATAAAGAATATCATGAGAGGATACTTTGAAAAATTATATGCCAACAAAAACAATAATTTAGAGGAAATGGGCAAGTTTCTAGAAACTCACAAACAGCCTACATTGATGAAAGAAGAAATTGATAAACTCAACAGTCCAATTGCAAGTAAAGAGATAGATTCAATCATCAAAAACTTCCCAACTAAGAAGAGCCCAGGACCAGATAGATGGCTTCACAGCTGAAGTCTACCAAACATTCTGGAAAGAGATAACACCAATTCTGCTTAAGCTCTTCCAAAAAAGAATGAACCTAGATGCTCTAATGAACCTAGATGCTAAAATCCTCAACAAAATACTTGCTAATCACATTCAACAACATATCAAAAGGATTATACACTATGACCAAGTGGGTTTCATCCCAGGTATGCAAGGACCATTCAATACAAGAAAATCAATCAATGTAATACACCACATAAACAGATTGAAAGAAAAAAATCACGTGATCATCTCTACAGATGCAGAAAAAGCATTAGACGAAATACAGCACCCTTTCCTGATAAAAACACTGCAAAAGATAGGAATAGAAGGAAACTTTCTGACTATGATAAAGGGTATATATGAAAAACCCAAAGCTAATATTATCTTCAATGGTGAAATCCTAAAAGCCTTCCCTCTGAGATCAGGAGCAAGACAAAGATGCCCACTATCAACACTCCTATTTAACATTGTCTTAGAAGCACTTGCTCAAGCAATGAGGCAAGAAAAAGATATAAAATGTATCCAAATTGGAAAAGAAGTAAAAATTTCATTATTTACAGATGACATGATCCTCTATGTAGAAAGCCCTAGGAATCTACAAAAAAGCTTGTAGAATTAAAAAGGAGTTCAAAAATGTTGCAGGCTATAAGATCAATGCTCAAAAATCAGTAGCATTTCTGTACACTAATAATGAGCAATCTGAGGAGGAAATCAAGAAAAAAATATCATTTACACTAGTAACTAAAATAATCAAATACCTAGGAGTAAATTTAACTAAAGATGTAAAGGACTTACATACAAAAGACTACATAACACTATTAAAGGAAATCAAAGCAAACTTAAATAAAAGGAAGAACATTCTCTGTTCATGGATAGGAAGACTTAACATCATCAAGATGTCTATCCTACCCAAACTAATCTACAGATTTAATGCAAACCCAATTAAAATCAACACTGTACTTTTTAAGGAACTGGAAAAACTACAAAATATATTTGGGAAGGTAAGAGGCCCAAAATTGCCAAAGACATATTTAAAAAGAAAAATGAAGTTGGAGGTATCACATTACCTGACTTTAAAACATACTACAAAGTTACGGTGCTCAAAACTGCATGGTATTGGCACAAGGATAGACATACTGAACAATGGAACCCGATAGAGAGTTCTGATATAGATCCTTGCATATACAGTCATCTGGTATTCGACAAGGCCACCAAGCCCACTCAGTTTTGAGAGAAGGGCCTCTTTAACAAGTGGTACTTGGAGAACTGGATATCTGTATCCAAAAGAATGAGAGAGGAATACTATCTCACACCTTATACAAAAATCGACTGAAGATGGATCAAAGATCTAAATATAAGAGCCAAAACCATAAGGACCATGGAAGATAATGTAGGGAAGCATCTACAGGACATTGTAATAGGAAATGTTTTCAGGAATTTCATACCCAAACCACGAGCAGCAAGAGAAAAAAGTAGATAAATGGGATCTCCTCAAAATTAAAAACTTCTGCACCTCAAAGGACATTATTAAGAAAATAAAAAGGCAGCCTGCCCAATGGAAGAAAATATTTGGCAACCATATATCTGATAGGAGTCTAATATCCTGCATATATAAAGAAATCCTACACCTTGAAAATTAAAAGACAAACAACCTATTGAAAAAATGGGCAAGTGACCTGACAAGACACTTCTCCAAGGAAGAAATACAAATGGCTAAAAAGCACATGAAAAAATGCTCAACATCGCTAGCAATTAGGGAAATGCAAATCTAAACTACAATGAGATACCATCTTACACCCATCAGAATGGCAACTATTAAAAAAACAGCGGACTATAAGTGTTGGAGAGGATGTGGAGGAATAGGAACCTTCATCCATTGCTGGTGGGATTGTAGAATGGTCCAACCACTGTGGAGGACTGGTTGGTGGTTCCTCAGAAAACTAACAATAGATCTTCCATATGATCCAGGTATTCCACTGCTGGGTATATATCCAGAAGAATTGAAAGCAAAGTCATGAACAGATATATGCACACCAATGTTCATAGCAGCATTGCTCACAAGTACCAAAAGTTGGAATCAGCCCCGATGCCCATGAAGAGATGAATGGATAAACAAAATGTGGTACATACATACAATGGAATATTACTCAGCTGTAAGAAGGAATAAAGTACTAACACACGCAATAACATGGATGAATATTGAAGGCCTTAAGTTGAGTGAAGCAAGCCAGGCATTGAAGGATGAACAGTATATGACCTTACTGATTTGAATTGTGGAAAGTGAGCAGTCTCTAAGAACCATTGTCTGAAAGACAGGATGACAAGGGACAGAAAGAGAAGAAAAGTTGTGAGCCATTACGCATATGGACATAATCTATGGTAAAGTGATAGAGTATAGTTGCATATTGAAGGATAGGACAGGTGGGTAGAGACACTACTGGGTTTGGTGGTGCAGGGTTGACAGGTGGTTAGATTAGGAAGGGCGGGTTAGAATACCCAGGATATTGGAGGGAGAGTTTGGAGGGGGACTAGGTGAACATGGGATTTGTGGGTATGATGTTGAAAGTGCAGGAGTGGGAATGCTCTTATGGCAATATGACAAGGTAATGTCACTGGCTTAGGGTCTAGGTTGGGGGGACATTCAGGAAGGGGAGCATCTGGAGTAGGCTTCTGGGGAATGTGTGAGTGTTCATTCAGTCATAAGGTATTGTGTCGGGGAGTGGAGACCCACACGGTGAGAGGGAAGAAGATGGATACCCATTTTTGGGAGGACCAATTCACCCAGAAACAGACAGGTGTGTGTCTTTAAGGCACAAAGGTGGATCCTAATAGGAGAGGATAATCAGCATGTCAAGACCTCTTGTTGCATGTAACTATGAATCTTGTCATCCAATGAGTTAAGACAGGGGAGTGTCATGTGCCCCAGGGGGATGGGGAGGAAGGAACAGAAAAGATCAAACAGGGAGTATTTAGTGGTCATGGGAAATGTTTTTCATTACCTTACAGTAATGAACACAGGATATCGTAATTATCATGAAAAATTATTAAATTGTACCGTCTAAATTGTAAATTATAATGTAAACCGTTGACAATGTTTAGTAGCTATGCTTCACTATCTGTATAACAGTTATAACAATGCTAACATCCACATAAAAAAGGTTTTAATATGGGGTGAGGAAAGGGGAAGGAGGTTGGGTATATGAGAGTCTCTAGTATTCTGTGTGTGACTTTGCTGTGACCTAAAACTTCTTTGAAAATTAAATGAAAATTCGGGAGAAACTGGGAAGTGAGAGGGGGCAGGTGCCATAGTACAGACTGGACACCCGATAAAACAATGATAAAAGAAAAAGTGTAAAAACAAATATATATATATATATTTTTTTTTCCCATTCATTGAATATCCCAATCCTTTAATTTTATTTTATTTTTAGTGTTTTTTTAAAGTTACCATATATTTTATCTCTTATATTTAAATTTATCTTTATTATTTATTTTTCCTGTTAATTGTATTTGGCTATTATATGGGCTTCATCTTCAAGGAAGGTTTGGATCACAGAAGGGTTACAGAGGGGGCAAGAGAAGATCATTTGTGGGGGGTGACTGGGATAGGGGTTGCATGGGAGGAATTTCACCTGAATATACATGAAAGATATATAAATTTGTTCAAATGATCAAGGGGTGGGGCATGGTCACAGATGGTAGACAATTACTCAATAAATGAGGGAATACTGAATTCCCAGCCAGGAGAGCTATGCCACATTCTCCAAGGGAGCAGCAACAATCCCCTGAGTGCAGGGGCAGTGTCTCGCAAAGGAGGAGGGTCCACTGATGGGTTCTCGTTATAGATGACTAGCCTTATGAGTCTTTGCTCTTGTAGTTGAAACTTAGCCTACTGTTACGGGGTGCCTAAGGGTTGCCACCTGAGACCCTCCTTGTTGCTCAAATGTGCCTCTCTCTAAGCCAAACTCACCATATGAATGCATTACCTTCCCCCAAGCTTGGGACATGACTCCCGGGGATGAGTCTCCCTGGCAATGAGGGATTACTACCAAGTGCCAACTGGCAATATGACTGGAAAAAGACCTTGAATAAAAGGGAGAAAAGGTAAAGAGAAATGAGTTCATGTGGCTAGGAGACTTCAAAGAGAGTTGGGAGGTCATCCCAGAGTTAATGCTTACGCACACCTCAGTAGGATCCCATAGAACACCAAAGTGGATATCATCCCATACAGAGGGGCTCCGGAGTGCTCTGGAGACACCCAGGTCCTATATAAGGGGGGGGTAGCTCCAGAGATTGATGCCTTATCAATGGGCTCTTCTTTGGAGAGAGTGCTCTTGAGAGTGACAGAGTTGGACTCAAATAAATCCTCCCTGCACATTGTCCAACAGTCCCTTCTATTCAAACCTATATGTGATGCTGGAGTTTGTAGGTGTACTTCCAGAGACTGGAGCCTCAGTCCTGCCCATGTGCCAGCTGTGTCTGGAATCTTGGTGGAGCTGCAATTCCTACTCTACAGCTCAATGGACTCACCCAAGTCACCTGGTGAGGAGATGATGATGGGCAACAGCCATCCCAGGTAATGGAGAGAGCCTGCAGCTGCAGGCAGGATAATCCCATCCACCATATATCCATGGGATATAAGCCCCCTCTCACTTGGAGTTGGAGTGGATATCACCATCCCATACTCCTCAGGATTGGGGGAAGAGCTATAGACTAGAGTGGACTTAATGGTATTCTGTTGTAGACATAATGTGATTCAAGCAATGGAAGAAATTACAACAGTGAGGTGGAGCCAGTGGCCACTGGATGCTTTTGGGGCAGAGAAGAGAACAGCAGCTGTAATACAAGTGCTTTTTCAGGACTTGGGAATTATCCTGAGTAACATTACAATGACAGATATAGGGTATTTTACATCAGCATATAACATGCAGAGCTGTGTGGGAGAGAGTGGATTCTACAATGTGAACTATGGTCCATGCTTAGTGGCAAAGTCCCAGGATGTGTATATCCATTGCAGGTGATGAGCCACATTAATGAAAGATGTTTATGTGGGATGTTATGGGAGGTGTGGGAGATAGGGAACATGGGAATCCCTGTAATTTTTGTGTAACATTTATGTAATCTAAGCATCTTATAAATTGTATATATATATTAAAAAAATAAAATAAAATAAAAAATAATGAACAAATGCTTACATGCTTTTTCATTGTATACTCTTACAAAATCCTATAATTATAACTGAAATACAAAGAATTAAAAGATTTGTAAAATTATTATTTGACTGTCAGTACTATGCATGTCATTATTTCCACTTGGTAGATAAGCTCAATCTCCATAACTAAGTTCATTTAATCATAAATGGAAATTAGCCTCCTGCATAATTAAGCTCTGGGCAGCAGGTAGAGATGCCTGCCTTTACCTGCATTGCTGACATAGGTTATGTCCATTGATGATACACAATCACTATTCACTTCCATGGAGTGCTTGCAATTCTCCTAAAAATTCTGGAAGGAAATATTTTAGCACAAAAAAAATAAAAAGAAGACATTGGTCTCTATGTGAATAACTTCCTTATCTACATTTTCTATTACAGTCCTATTAGCAATGTTTCTCAACAAATAAGTTAACGGTGTAGTTAGGAATTGAGGATGATTCATTGACTGAGGTAAAGTAGAAGGAAAGAAAAGAAATAATAACAAAATATATTTATGATAATATTGTCTTCTTATGCCAGATAGGGAAGTCAGGATTTATGGGAATGGTCCAAACCTGTTTAATGCAAACAAGCACAATTGGGCAGAATTATTTGAATTACAGACATCCTGAGAGGAATCATTATGTTTTATAGCAAGTGCCTCCATATTCAGTTCCACATAGCATTAGGGAAATTCCATGAGGGCTCTGTTCTTGGCACCTATAATACACATTATCCCGAGGTAATTTGTGGATAATACTTGAGTCTAGATAATGAGAAAAGTGGACATAAATAAAATCTATGCATGAACACAACTTTCAAATATCAAGAAATATTAGTATATTGAATCTGAGAAATGAATTGGTGAAGAGTAATGGGGCAGTAACTAAAATGGAAATTAAACTGCAATTCTACTAAAATAAGATGATTCCTATGGAGAAGGTTTTGGGGCTCCTAAAGACCAAACAGCAGAGAAACAGAGGCTCAGAATCTGGCTTCACCTCAATCCCAGAAACCAGATGTTTCTGGTTTAATATTTGTAAAATGTTTCCTCAGCTTTCATTCTGAGGAATGAGGTAATTTTCACTAGTCAGGTTATTATCTCAAGACTTATACTAAGTTAAATAACCAAACACTCCTTCTGAAATTGTCCCAAATGTCAATATAAAGTTATTGAAAACTACTGAATACTATTTACTAGCCAAAGACCCAGCATGAGGATGGTGAGCTATGTGAGTCATTTTTCAGCTCTTCCCATCACTTCTTGTATTCGTCAGCCAAAGTGGTGCTAATGTGAAATACCAGAAATGAGTTGGTCTTTATAAAGGGTATTTATTTGGGGCAGAAGTCCACAGTTACCAGACCATAAAGCATAAGTTTCTTCTCTCACCATAGCCCATTGCCATTGTGTTGGTGCAAGACAGCTGCCAACATTTGCCAGGATTCAGGCTTCTTGGGTTCCTCTCTTCCCTGGGCTGTGTTTCTCTCTGGGCTTAGCTCCTCTGTTTCCTCCACAAGGTCAGCTGTAGACTATCAGGCAAATGGCTCACTTCTCTTCTGCTGGGGCCTTCTCTCCAACATCAAAACTTCAAAATCAAAACTCTTCTCAAAAACTGCTCCCTCTGTCCTTTGCCTTGCCTTTTATATTCAATTCCCACACCCACCAAGGGGTGGGGCTCAATGCCCTACTGAGGTGGCCCAGTCAATGCCCTAATCATAACTTAATCATGCCCAGATTAACAGATCGGTTACAAGCATGATCCGATTATATTTTTGGAATTCATAATTACATCAAATTGCCAAACGGCTACACTTCTCTTGTGACTTAGTGTCTTTATTTGTTAAACATGTTGTCAATGGTGTCCACCCTCATAAGTCTGTTGAGGATATGATGCCATGGAAGGTGGAAAGCATTTGGACTAGTACATGGCAATATGTGAATATGCTTTTGCTATTTAGCCATTTTCTTAATAATGATCATTTTGACCATTATAAGATTTTGTCTATTAGAAAAGTAGATATTAGAAGACACTACAATATCTGCTGTTTAGTATCACTTCAATGATATGAGTTGATCAGTTAGATTTTGTTAGTAGAGTGGAAGCTTTCCCTGGTCCTTAGAAGGACTATGAATTTTTTTCATTTTTAAATTCCCATTTAATTATCTATGGTCAGACAATTGATTCTCAGCTATGTAAAACTGCTGACATCTGGTGAATATTCACAAGGCATATGAAATAATGAATATTCTGGATCCTCAGGCATGACACGGTGTATGTGCTAAGTAGGACAAAGTAGTCATTTGTGCTGTGCAAGTCATACATGTCTGAGTTTTCCTCATAATTCATATGTTGAATGAATTGTACTTAGATCTCCAACTGTAATTGTGGCTGTTTAAAGTTTTTTTTGTTGTATAATTTTATGCAGTATATATTTTTAAGAAATGTTAGTAGGTACATACAAATCTGAAACTGTTAGATGGTTCTGTTGCATTGAAACATTTATCATGATAAAATTGATCTTAGCAATTTGTTGTACTTCTTGTGTTATGACCTACAGTCATTGAAAAGGATACGTCCATTCAGGCATACCAGATGTCTTTTGGCTTGTGTTTTCATTATTTAGTTTTTCCATGGTTTTTACATTTTATTTTCAATATATATGTTCCTTTTCCTTTAAATATAATTTCTTATCAAGAAATTATAGTTTTAGATTGTATATATTTTAACTACCGATGATCTTTGTCTTTGATTTGGATATTTTAGCTTATCTGTATTAAATATAATCACACATTCATGTTGAATTTGTTTTCTATCATCCTTTTTTTTTTTTCATTTCCTAACTGCTAAAATATATACCATACAATGGGTTGGCTTAACAACAAGAAATCATTGACTCATGCCTTCAGAGGCTTCAAGATTGGTTTCTTTCCAAGCTTAGTATCTTCTGGCTAGTTAGCAATCTTTGGGGTTCCTTGGTTTTTCTATCACAGTGTACTGTTTTCTCCCTTTTCTTCCAGGTACCATTAAATTCCAGCTTCCAAGTACTCCCACTGTCTTTTACTTTTTGTGGCCTCTGTAAGACACCTAAATGATGAAGACCCACACTAATTCAGGTGGGCTACACATTAACAAATGTAGACTTATCTAAAATTCTTAATCCACAGGAATGGATTAAGATTAAGAACATAATTTTCTGAGGTACATAATTCCATGCCACCTCAATATAATTTTGTTTGATATTTTCCCCATTTTTTCCTAATGGATTAATAAAATATATTTTACTTTATTATTCTTCCCCATCTAGTAGTGATTTAGTCAGAAATCATGTTTCTCATTTTTAGTTATTATCCTAGACATTTCAATAATCATTTTCCACTCATTTCTGTCAGGTTTAATTTAGTCTTAATTTGTTTACGCCTCAAAATCCCCATGATGTATCATTCTTTCACTTTTATTGTTGGTTTCTATGACTACTCTTGAACTATAGAAAAATAAAATTAAAGAGTATGTACTCTCTTGTATCTGACTGCATTTATGAACCATACATCAATCAGATTATTCACTTTGTTGTATCACAGGGTTTATATTTCATTGCTAGGAGTATTTGCATATGTGAATAGTCACTTGCTATTTATCCATTTTCTTAATAATGATCATTTGATTATTACCAGATTTTGGCTATTAAGAAAGTAAATCTCCTGTGAAAGTGTTTCTGTCATTTGTTCAAAATAAGCATGCTTTCTCTTTTGTATGTAGAAGAGAAAATGCAAGATCATAAAACAGATGTATGTTTTGAAAGAGTAAGAGCTAACAAGTTGTTTCCAAAGTGGGAAAGCACCATTTCACACTCTCACTCCCTATATACAGGAATTCCATCCCTTTCATATACAGGTCAAAATTTGTACCCAGATTCCTTAATATATGAGCAAATCTAGTAGGTGTGTAATGGTATCACTCAGAGGTTTCAATCTTCATTTTCAAGATAATTATTCATGCTGAATACATTTCTATAAGCTCACAAGGCAATTAGATATTCTATTTGTGAAATGCTTCTTCAATTATTTTGTTCATTTTATTATTGGATTTGTCATAAGACTTGTTCATATACTGGATAAGAATCAGTTGTCAGATGCATTATTTCTAATTACTTCTAATCCAATCCATGGCTTCTTTTTTATCTCAATAATAGTGTTAGTCAATGAACAGAAGTTCACAGTTTTATTAAATACAATTTCATTTCTTTTTATCTTATTGGTAATGCCTTTATAACTAAGATTCATAAATGCTTGCCTGTTCCAAAGCAGGAAAATTCTCTGTTGAACTCTTATTCACTTTTCATTTGCTTGCTTGTTCTTATATTACTTTTCTCAACAGGCAAAAATATTGTGCTGTCTTCAACATCATATAGATACTTAAGAATTTGAGAAGTATGGAAAAAAAAAATTTTAATCAATTTTTTCCCTCAACACAACTTTGAAGCACACAGGTTGGGGCAGCCATAAGACCAAAGAATGCTCTAGACAAATGGTTAGACATGAATTTTATTGGGACTTACAAACAGGAGACAATACCTGATGGTAGCTGGTCAAAGTATGAATGAAGTTAGTGCTCCACAAGAGATGAGAAAATGACAGATGGCATATAGGTGTTTCAGAACAAGGACATTCCATAAGGTATGAGGAACAGTTTCTGCTAGGGCCACATGAAGCAGACACATGGGGTCTGGTGATGTTTTCTCTACACTCATAGGATAGATATTTACAAAAGACACTTACAGCTTTTGGTAGATTATAGTTTACGATAAGCATCTGTACATTATCTCCCCTCTGGAAGTGTTGTTAACCTTTTAACTTATGTCTAGGTCATGAAGGAAGTTATGTGCTGTGGAATTAGAGGGCCTGGATCCCCACAATCCACCACCATGTATTGGCCTACATTGACCATAGGACAAGCATTGCATCCACATTCCACAGCACCAGTATAAAAGACAACAGCTAAAGCCATTATGTGTCTTACAGTGACAATTGCAGCTCCACCTGGTACAAAAATGGCCAATGGGTAGAACCACAAAGGGGCATGTTTTACTCTATATCTAGCTTTGATAGTAAAATTAAACAACTCAGATGATAACCACCCCACATCAGGGATTCTCTCTTATCACTTCATACAGACAGAGACAATGTGATCTAGGGTGACAAACTCAGCCATTATCCATTCTAAACCATTATATAGAGCACATACTAATAAAAGCCTGGGCTTATTCACCTATTTCCTTACAAGGGAACAATACGAGTCTCATTGAAAGACAGCAGCTGGATATCAGTCTTAAAAGAGAAGGTCTTCTTCCAAGCTTGTTCATGGGTCATATTCTGCCATGCCAGCAAGGTTTTCCACACTGTCCAATTTACAGGAGTTATGGTCCAAGGAAGGTCATTAGCACCCAAGGATGGTAAGTCTGTGCAAACCCAGCATTGGTTTCAATTGTAGGCATGGGTTGCTGCTAAAGCACACTGTACAGAATGTACAGAGGTATTGGGTAGAGCACTATGGATGAAAAGAAAAATGTTTATGGGGAAAAATAAGGAGCAGATCATGCTAGTCTAATGGTATACAATCTGTCCACATAGAGACACATAGTGACCAGCTGTTTTGGCTCTATTCTGACCAGCCACCTTCCCTATTTCATATACAATCATGCCTCAACTCCCCCCTCAGTGATTTCATGCTCTTATTCTTAAGAGGGAGCTGAAGGGCAGTAGTCATTCTTCTGTAGCTGTTTCCTGCTGGTTAAGGGCAGTGGACCATGCCTGATGAGGTTTGAACCTCTCTGTCTATTCTTTGAGTGAAGGTGGGTTCAGCACTGTGATTGCAACTGGATGAAATCCCTGCATGACTAATACCTTGTTCTGGAAGGTGTTGATTCTGGAAGAAATAAATTTAAGTTAGAATTTTGAAGACACATCATCCTACTAAAAGGACCAGCTATACCACCATAAGAAAATAGTGGTAAATGGCCCCAAAATGGTGGCCATCAATGACATATTGGACCATGGGAATGAGAAAGGCCAGGTAGCTCCAGAGGCTACATCCTTTTAAAGCTGATGGGCTTGATCTTGTAGGTTTCAAATGCTATCTGGGAAACTGCCTTTCCCAGTTCCCAAAGTGTGTTTATGCCTAGGACAGCTAGGAGACGTATGAGGAGAGGCACTGTTCTAGATATAAATTAACAAAGACAATATAGGCAACAACAGAATAAGCATACGGCAAGTAAAATTAAGACAATACTTAAGAGAGCCATTCTTTTATCATATAGGAACATTCATTAATTACTTAGAAAATGAATTTAGTTACAGAATTTTAACATGTTCAATATCCTTCTGCATATAATATAGGATAGCAGAGATATTTTATATTTTTCTGGTATATAGGTACAGCACTTAATACTAATCAATGCACCAATCAATGCACAAGTTCCTCTTTGAGTGCAGTTAATAAATCTAAGTTCCAGGTTTGCAATACTGTACATGTCTCTACAGGGAAGCAGGCCATAATGCTAACTGTGACTGTTTTGGTTCTACTCACATTGTTTGGTAATTATTGCTCCACTTGGTATATCCTCCACACAGCCAGCATACTGGAGCATCACTGTTCCTTTTAGGGAAGCTCCAATATTTTACCTGCCTGGTGCATAGTACCCTTCAGCACTATGAAACAGAGCCAGTTTGAAGGCAATGTCCATTGAAAATCTGGACATATCGAGCCATTGCCAGGTGCTGCAAGAGTCTGAAACTGCAAGGTACTTTCCATCAACTTCAGAAACCATGTCCAGATGTGACATATACTTTTATTATTTAGGGGTCATAGTGACTAACCTAACCAACAACTCAAATGGAGAGACACTGTATCGAGTACTGGAGGTCTAGTATGAATGCACAAAAGAGTTTGCCAATACTTAAGTCTATCTCTTAATTTTCATACACTTTCTAAAAACTTCCAATGCAGTTTACAACATATTAAATGGACTAACTATTTTTAGTACTTTACATTTTACTTCTACATCTTTCCAAATTAACAGGTATTTTACTTTAGCAGTATAGGAAAAACTACTTTCTCCATTATTTTATGAAAAGCTAAGATTCCCAATGGAATCAAGATTATCTTCCCCCTACCACCACTCTAATATGCAGATTGAGATGACCTCTGACAAGTTTCCTTGTTATGAAGTTACTTTTTGTTATTAATATCAATTCAGGTTTCTATTTAATAATGACGTTGTGGAACTAGCCAATTAACTACTTCAGTTTAGGCAGTGATTTACAAACTTCTTATAATTAACCATAAATTACTTTTTGTTATTAATATTAACTCCTAGATTTCTATTTAATAATGATTTCTCAGACTCGAACAATTACATTATAATCTTTCAGTTTAGAAAATGCCTTTACACACGTCCTATAACTATCCATAACTATATAAACTACAGTTACTACATCTCAAGAGAAATTTCACTTTTACAAACATAATCCCTTACTTAATGCTACTTGGTACAATACCTTCTACAACTTTTTACATTCATTAAACCTTGTCTTACATAATTCCACCTTGATTTTATGAAAACCAGCCCTCTTAGGACAAAACAATTCCTTAAACAAACTCATCAAGTTTTAGTCAGCATTGATATGAATTCATCTATAATCTTTTACTTTTTTCTATATCCATTTAAGTCTCATATCTGTAATTCTGTTCTGTGAAGTAAAGAACCTATTCATTTCAATTTAGGCAAAACCATTTTATAAAAGATGTTTAAGCAAGCCTTCTAGTCACTGAAATTGTGGGCCAATAAATTCCTTTTGTTATGCCAAAAAATAATATAAAAGAGGTTTGTAATAATTTCATTAGTCAAAAACTTACAATTTTCACCATATTAAAGATTTAACAGATTTAATACTTCCTTATTTTATTAGTATCCATACAAACCTGCGGAGATTACACCCAAGCTAAATAAAATTGAAACCATTATAGTTTATGCAAGAAATGTTCTTTTTTTTTTCTTTCCCCCAGATGAGGATTTAACCTCTTTTCTCCTTAATAAATTTTTAAAATTGTGAATAACCTTAAAAGCATACTGCCTTCCAAGTTGTGGAATATATTATAATTGTTTATTTTGTTTTCATTTTAATTTAGAAAATTATTTTCAGAGTTTTCAAGGATTTTTTCTTTACTTACATAAAAGATTGATTGATTGATTGATTGATTGATTTTCAGACAATCTCCTATGAAGTAACTCTGAAATTTTGTCATTGGATTATTATTGTCATCTTAAAAGCTGTTAAAATTTAATGGGGGAATTACAAGGCAGCCTATGCAAAACAAGTTATATACTGCAATATCCCCTCTGTCCCTATTATAATTTCTAGATCTAGTAAAGAGAATTCTAGGCCAAACTCACATCTCTTCTCTCTTTCCACACCCAGCCCATCACCTTGGTATCCACAACTGGTTTTAATGAGTCATTGGGATTCAGTCAAGGTTAGGAGCTGACCCTAGGGACAGACAGGTTATTTAAAGATTATGGGAGACTTCAGCAAAAACTTTTTAGTTTCTTTCCTTTAAATAGTTTCTTTATTCACATTTTATGTGATTTTTTATCCTGTTTGACTTCTTCAATTTGAGCTTCAGGAGTACTCATTTTCCTATATAAACACCTATTTAATTTTAACAATTTGAATAGAGCTCCTTTAATAATTTCCATTTGTTAATATAATATTAACATCTGGTGGTATGAAAATATACACTCAACAGATAAATGCAAAAAGAATTAAGACACATCAACAGGAAAAAAATCACTAATTTGACTCATAATTCTCACTCCTTTGCTATGGCTGTGTCCACACTCTCCATCATTGCCTATCTCTGACTTTTACTGCATTTAAGGTTACCTCTGGAAATACTGTCACCTGTAATATGCAAGATCATTCTTGGAAACACTTTTATTAATAACCAGCAACCACTTAGGAATGCTTGAGCAGTATAAATGTAGTTAAGCACTAATTTATCAGTTTAGACAGATATACATTTAACAAATATATTCTGGATTACTGTTCAGGAGTACACTTAGACTCAAAGTTCAGGAGTAAGCTACTGACTCAAAACTAAATTTTCTTGTTAACACCTTGATAAAAATTTTGATCAAAATAAAATGTGGATAAAACTTAAAATATTGTCAAAATAACATCCCATTAAACTCTCCCAGTTTATATAGTTTTTCAATATAACTGATCATTAACTTGGTGCAGGTGATTGGTTAAGGAATTTCTGCCTGTGTTAGGTGCATACCCCTTCTAACTTTAACTTTCCTTCTAAGTGACACACATAGGCCTTTGTCACTTCTGCCTTGGTAGCCACCCACCTGTCTCCTAACAGGGGTCATATTATAGCTGCCAATATCTGGCAGTCTCCCTTTCCTGATTTAACTGCAGCTTCTCTGTTATCTGCTGTAGCACAGCCAGCATACCTGCTGAAGATATTTGGGCATCCCTATATTTTCTCAGTGGTCACCATTCATTCTGGAGGGCAGCCACTTCTTCCTGCATGGATGTTATTATCCTCCCAGGAAGGATGTTTACCAAGGTTGTTTACTGCTTTGGGAAGATTATAGTTTATGATAACAGCTATACATTCTATTCCCTCTGGGGAGGGTTGTTAACATTTAATTTATGCCTGGGTAACACAGGCACCTATGTGCTGAGGGCTTGGGGGATGGATCAATTCTGTGCTTTTGATTGGGATATGTCAGTGAGGTGTTACACAGGTTGGCTTTCTGTCCTCCTGCTGGGTCTTATAAAAATGGAGACAGAGAGGAACACAGAAATGGGAGCACTGCCATTTTGACAAAGACATGTAAGAGAGAAGAATCAAGGATTGCTTGCAGCTGAAGCTGAAGCCCAGAGCCACCAAGAAGTTGGACCCATGAAATAGCTTAAAGCTGAAGGGATGATAAGCCTGCAGTGGAAAGCAGAGACTTCAGCAGAGATTGGCCACCATTTTGTTTTGCCACGTGGCAGGACACCAGGATTACTAAAAGTATCTGACTTTGGTGAGACAACATCTCTGGTGGTGCCTTGATTTGGACCTTTTGCAATCTCAGATCTATAAGTTTTTCTCCTATTAAAATTCTTAATATAAAGGCCAACACACTTTTGGTGCTTTGCATAAGCAGCCCTTTGGCAAACTAAGACAAAGGGCTTTGTGAAACATCAGATAGATATATAACAGATTATCTAGAAAGACATATGTAAGTACCAGCCAGGATACATGTTCAGAAAAGACATAAGAATATGCTAAGCTTTCAGCTTGGGTTAATACATAGACTCAAAACACAGGAATTGAAGACTACAGCAGAGTTACAAAAGGCTTGGCTAAGAAATGAAGTAGTGACCCAACCTAGCACTAATTTGAAAAGAAGGGGAGAGCTTTCTCTTTTCTTCTTCTTCTTCTCCTTCTCCTCCTCCTCCTCCTCCACCTCCTCTTTCTCCTCCTCCTACTTCTTTTTCTTTCTTGGCTCTAGTTGTTTAGAGGAATCTCTGGCCAGATACTAGCACACCACAAACAAAAGGAGCTGAGATGTCAAAGACTACACACAACAAATAGAGGACTGATAGATAAAAACACTGAAACTTAATGTAAAGTATGAACTACAATTAATGCTGTTTCATCAATTACTTCTAATATATCACTCCAATGCAAATTGTTAATAATAGTGAAACTTGCATGTGTGAAAGGCAGATAAGTTACTTGATGATTTCTCTGTAAACTTACATCTTCTCTTTAAAAAATGAATTATTGGGCAAATGATGTCATCTAATGCACTGAAAGATACTCTGGTGAATGTCTTGCTTTATAAACAGTGAAAAAGGGCAGAATAAATTTTTTGAAACCAATTTTAGTTATACATCGTAGCTTGTGTGATACAAGGCAGTGGTTTGGTGGCACAAGTCTATTCTAAGGCAGTCTTCTGAGATCTGATTGAACCATAGTGACAGCTTTGGAACCTGCATATCCAGTATGGGTCTTTGAGGGCAGATTGACTCATAGGGGTAGCTGTGTGGTGTGCAAGTATTCCAGTTAGTGTGTTTCAGGATTGAATAGTGATTCACTTAAATGAAAATATTGGATGATTTTGTTAACCAACTTTTCCTGGCTCCATGGGAGACTGACTCAGGACAAAAGTATGAGTCCAACTTGCAAGTTCCATTGGGCAGAAAAGCAATGAATTAAGGGGGTCTTAATTAAGAGAACTCAGAGCATTGAGATTTGGAGTGAAAAGGCAAAGCAGAGAGCAGGGTTTGGAGCTGAGCTGATTGTAGCTAACAGGGAAAAAAGACACTGCAATTAAAATAAAAATATAGGGAGGATCTGAGCAAAATAGCTTTGGTCTAAGTGTGGACTCACCATCTCTCTCTCACACACATACACAAAACAGCTAATTGGGGGCAAGATCCTACCCAAGTGAGCTGTTTTGGGAACCCAGAAAGCAGGAGGCTACAAGGCATTGATGTGGAGGGAGCTGAACAAAGAGATAAATTGCTCAAGGTAAAAGCCTGAGTTTCTTGCCTCTGAAGCTGGAAACTGTGGAACGACAAACCCCCTTTCTCAAGCAAAGCTGCTGCAAGCCCCAAGCCCCAACTCCCACCAGTCACCTAGTGGGAGGGAGCATTCACCAAGAGTGGGAGGATTCTGAAGAAGAGTGGAGAGGGTTTTCCTTTCTGTGGGTTTGGTTGCCTGGACCTCCTTTGAGCTTTGAGGAACATACTAGCTGGTTCAAGATAGCACCAGGAAGAGGGGAGAGGTGAATTTGCTGAGGCAGCCAGAATTACCTGACCTCCCTGGGATAGAGAAATTTGGACTGAGGAGGGTTGAGTCAGGCATTTGACTAAAGCCATGCTGAAAACTTTCAAAATTTCAACTCCTATAAGGTAGACAGGGAGTAGGTAGCACTTAATAAGCTTCCAAGAGCCTATCTAAGGTCCCCTGGGAGAAGAGGGTGGGCTGCAAGAAGGTTGAGAGTCATTTCTCTGCAATGAGTTCAGTCACCAGGGTCCCATTTGAATTTCAAAAGGGAAGTAAACCTGACTGGGAGAGGTGAGGGGGAATCCTGCCACACAGGGTATTCCATCCTGTTGATCTGGGAGAGAAAGCAATAAGAATAGAAAGAGGGCAGGGACAGACTCCTAATCAGCAGGAATTTATCCAACTTCAGTTTCAACCTGCCCAAGGGAAAGTGACTGGAGAGCTTTCTGAAGAGCTAACTGACCCAACAAGAAATTTTAGCTCAGTGGAGGAGTTTCTGACTTGAATATACAAGATCCCTAGTTCAATTCCTGGCTCCTCTTAGAGTAGTGATCCACCAGGATATCAAACATCCAGCTGGAAAAACAAAGTGGAAAAATAGATGCCTCTACAATTATAGTGGGGGAATTTAATACACCACTATCACCATTAAACAGAGCGTCTTGCTAGAGAATCAATAAAGAAAAAAGACTCTGAAAAATACATTAGAGGATCTGGACCTAAAACACATTTACAGAACACTACACCCAAATACAGCAGGACATACATTCTTCTCAAGGATACATGGATCATTCTCCAAAATAGACCACATGTTAGGTCACAGAAAAATTCTCAATGAACTCAGAAAGAATGAAATCATACAAAGTAATTTCTCTGAATACAATGGAATGAAACTATAAATCAGTAATAGCCAGAAAACCAGACTAGTCATAAAGATGGAAGTTAAATAGCACACTCTTAAACAAACAGTGGGTCGATGATGAAATTTCAAAAGAATTCAGTAAGTACCTAGGAATGAATGAAAATGACAACACAACATATGAAAACCTATGGGCTGCAGCAAAAGCTGTACTGAGAGGGAAATTCATAGCCATAAATGCATATATATATATATATATATATATATATATATATATATATATATGGCAGAAAGAGCCAAAACTGAAGACCTAACTGCACACCTGGAGGAATTTAAAAAAAGAACAAGAAACTAACTCCAAGGGAAGTCAAAAGAAGGAAATAACAATGATTAGAGCAGAACTAAATGAAATAGAAAATAAGAAATCACTAGGAAAAATAAAACCAAAAGCTGGTTCTTTAAGAAGATCAATAAAATTGACAAAGCCTTAGCTAGACTAAAATGGAAAAAGAGAGAAGATGCAATTACACAAAATAAATGAGGAAGAGGATATCACAACTGACCCCACAGAAATAAAGAGTATCATAAAAGGATACTTTGAAAAAATTAAATGCCAACAAGAAGGATAATTAAGAGGAAATGGACAAATTCCTAGAAACACACAAGCAGCCTACATTGATGAAAAAAGAATTCATGAACTCAACAGACCAATCACAAGTAACTATATTGAATTTGTCATTAATATCCTCCCAACCAATAGAACACAGGGCATCACAGGTGAATTCTACCAAACATCCCCGAAAGAACTAACACCAATCACACATAAGTTCTTCAAAAAAATATATGTAGAAAGAACATTGCCTAACTCATTCTATGATGACATTATCCTAATACTAAAGCCAAACAAAGATGCCACAAGAAAGGAAAGTCACAGAGCAATCTCTCTAATGAATTTAGATGCTAAAATCCTCAACAAAATACTTGCTAATCATATTCAACAACACATCAAACAAATTATACACCAAGACCAAGTGGGTTTCATCCCAGGTATGCAAAGATGGTTCAGCATAAGAAAATCAATCAATATAATACACAACATAAACAGACAGAAACAAAAACATTACATGATCATCTGTATAGATGCAGAAAAATCATTTTGACAAAATATAGCACACTTTCCTGATAAAAACACTGCAAATGATAGGAAACTTCCTCAACATGATAAAGGGTATATATGAAAAACCCACAGCTAATATTATATACAGTGGGGAAATCCTAAAAGATTTACCTCTAAGATTGGGATCAAGACAAGGATGCCCATTATAACTGCTCCTATTTAACATTGTTAGAAGTACTTGCTCAAGCAAAAAGGCAAGAAAAAGACATAAAAGGGATCCAAAGTGGAAAGGAAGAAGTCAAAATTTCACTATTTGCAGACGACATGATCCTAAATATAAAAAGCCCTGAGAAATCTACAACAAAGTTTTAGAGGTTATAAATGTGTTCAACAATTTTTCAGGTTATAAGATCAAGGTACAAAAATCTGTAGCATTTCTGTACACCAATAATGAGCAATCTAAGAAGGAAAACAAGAAAAAGTCCCATTTACAATAGCAAATAAAAGAATAAAAAACCTAGGAATCAATTTAACTAAAGATAAAAGTGAGTTATACACAGAAAACTACACAACATTGTTAAAGGCAATCAAAGAAGACTTAAATAAATGGAAGAATATTCCCTGATCATGGATGGGAAGACTAAACATCATTAAGATGTCTATCCTACCCAAACTGATCTACAGTTTTAATGAAATTCCAATAAAAATCAAAACAGCATTTTTTACTAAATTATAAAAACTAATTATGAAATTTATTTGGAAGGACAAGAGGCCCTGAATAGCCCAAGACATATTGAAAAGGAACAATGAAATTGGAAGTATCACACTACCTGACTTTAAAACATAGTACAAAGCTACAGTGGTCAAAACAGAGTGATATTGTCACAAGGATAGACATACCGCCTAATGGAACCAAATTGAGAGCTCTGATAAAGATTCTTACATATGCAGTCACCTGATATTTGACAACGCCACCTAGTCTGCTCAACTGGGAGAGAATGGCCTCTTCAAAAAATGGTGCTTGGAGAACTAAATATCCATATTTTAAAAAATGATAAAGGAACATCATCTCACACCTTATATAAAAATCAACTCAAAATGAATCAAAGATCTAAATATAAGACCAAAGACCATAAAGATACTTCAAGATAATGTAGAGAAGCATCTACAGGACCTTGTAATTGGAAATGGTTTCCTGAACTTCACACCTAAAGCATGAGCAGCAAAAGAAAAATTAGATTAATTAGACTTCCACAAAATTAGCTGAATAGCCCAAAGGAGTTTGTCAAGAAAGTGAAAAGACTGTCTACCCAGTGGGAGAAAATACTTGGTAACCATATATCTGATAGAAGCCTAATATCCAGCATATATAAAGAAATCTTATATCTTGAAAATAAAAAGACAGACACCCATTTAAAAAATGGGCAAGATATTTGATCAGACACTTCTCCAAAGAAGAAATGCAAATGGCTAGAAATCACATGAAAAGATGCTCAACATCACTAGCTATTAGGGAAATGCAAATCAAAACTACAATAAGATACCATTTTACATTCATTAGACAGGAAGCCATTAAAAAAAAATAGTAGTACAAGTGATGGAGAGGATATGGAGAAATGGGAACCCTCATCCACTGCTGGTGGGAAAGTAGAATGGTTCAGCCATTGTGGAGGACACTTTGGCAGTTCCTCAAAAAACTAATTATAGATCTGCCATGTGATCCAGCTATTCCACTTCTGGTTATATATCCAGAAGAATTGAAAGCAAGGACACGAATGAATATATGCATGCCAATGTTCATAGTAACATTATTCACTATTGCCAAAAGTTGGAATGAACCCAAATGCTCATCAACAGCTGACTGGATAAACAAAATGTGGTATATACATACAATAGAATATTGCTCATCTTTAAGAAAGAATTCAGTACTAACAAATGGGATAACATGGATGAATATTGAGGACCTTCTGTTGAGTGAAGTAAGCCAGAAATTGAAGGACAAATATTACATGACCTCTATGATATTAATTAAGCAAACAAAGCAGACTCAGGAGAGCTAGAGTCTGGAAGATAGATTTGCAGGAAATTGAAAGGGAGAAGAAACTTGTGAGCCATGCCAACACAGATAAAATCTATGATAAGGTGGAAGTGAGTAGTTGTGCAGTGAAAGGATATGAGAGGGGTGTAGTGATATTATTGGGTTGGGGAGTGCATGTTTGACAGGGATTTTAATAGGAAGGGTGGGTTGAAAGGTCCATGGAATTGGGGGGAGGGTCGGGGCAGGGAGCAGGTGAACACTGGAGATTGGTGGGTATGTAATTGGAACTACAATGTTGGGAAAGCTCTTTTGGCAATATGACAAGGAAGGGATACTGGTTTAGGTTATTGAATGGGGGGGCATTCGAGACAAGTTGCCCTTGGGGCAGTCTTCTAGAGAATGTGCATGTGTTCATTTTGTCATAGTATATTGTATCAGTAGGTGGTGATCCACAAAATGATCGGGAAGGAGTTGGACTCCTACCCTGGGAAGGCCAATAGGTTCTCAATCAGAGGGGTGGGTGTCTCTCAAGAGCATGGGCAGTTTCTAATAGGGGAAGACAGACCAGTGTGTCAAACTCTCAGTGCTGTTGCAAGTAACTATGAATTTTGTCCTTCAAAGAGCGAAGCCTGGTGGTCATCGAGGGCCACGAGGGGAAGAGGAAGGAGGAATAGACTAGATGTCAGAGGGAGTATTTAGGGGACAATGTAAGTGTTCTTCCTGATCTTGCAATGTTGGGTACAGTCCATGTTAAATTGCAGAAAAATTTATAAATTGTACAGTCTAAAATGTAAAGTATAATGTAAACCATTGACCATGGTTAGTAGCTATGTTTAAACTTTTGTGCATCAGTTGTAAAAAATATACCATCCACACATAAAAAGGTTATTAATAGGGGAAGATGGAAAAGGCGAGGTGATGGGTATAAAGGAGTCCCTTATATTCTATATGTGTCTTTACTGTGACCTAAAACTTCTTTGAAGACAAAATGAAACAAAGATACTGGGGAAGAAATGGAAGAAAATATCACTGTACAAACAGGACAACAGATATTACAGTGATGAAAAGCAAAATGTCAAGAAAAAAATTATATTTTTCATTAAATTTTTAATATCCCATTTTTTAATTTTTAGTTTTAGTTTTTCTCTAAATTGTTATGTATTTTATTTCTTATATTTAAACCTATCATTATTATTTCATTTTCCTATTAATTGTATTTGGTGATATTCTTGGCTTCATTTTTTTTTTCCCCTCTCAGGGCAGAGTGCAAACACAGTCCCCCACTACCATAAATTATGGAGTCGCGTTTCCCACATTTGGGGAAATCACAGGAGTCAGCATATCTGGAGTGCAATGGATAAGCCTCGCCCTGGGAAAACCACCTTCATGATCATCGTATCTCCCCTGCCAGGTAAGTTATTGGCTTCCTTTTTAAAGACATTTTGGAACACCAAAGCATTTCAGTTTTGGCAAGGGAGGATCATTTGTGTGGGGTGTCTGTGATGGGGGATACATGGGAGGAAGTTCATCACGGCATACATATAAGTTATTATAAATGTGTTCAAATATTCGTGGGGCATTGTCACAGTGGGTAGGGATTCACACAATAACTTAAAGAGTATTGAATTCCCATCCCGGGGAGCTCTCCCACATTCTCTAATGGAACAGCAACAATGCCCCAAGTACAAGGACAATGACTAGTGAAGATGGATGGTCCATTGATGAGCCCATGATATTGAAGACTATGCCTATGAGCCTTTGCTCTTGAATTGCAACTTAGCTTAATCTTGTAAGGTGCCTATGAGTTACCTCCCGAGAGCCTCCAAGTTGCTCAACTGTGGCCTCTTTCTAAGCCAAACACATCATATAAATGCATTACCTTCCCCCCAGAATGTGACATGACTCCCAGGGATAAGCCTTTCTGGCACTGAGGGATTACTACCAAGCACCAAGTAGCAATACAACTGGAAAAAGATATTGAATAAAAGGGGGAAAAGGTAAAGACAAATGAGTTTATATGGCTAAGAGACTCCAAAGGGAGTTGGGAGGTTATCCCAGAGATAATATTTATGCACTTCTAAGCAGGATCGCATAAACTGCTGAAGTAGTTACTAGTACAAATAGTGGGGCTCCTGAGGGCTCTGGAGTCACCCAGGTCCTACAGTCATGTTAAGTAGCTTCGGAATTTGTTTCCTGGCCAGTGGGCCCTATTTTGGAGTTTGTGCTCTCGAGTGTGACAAAGTAGGACTCAGATGTGACTTCTCCACACATGTCTCTTCTGTCCCTTCTGTCTGAACCTACAATTGGTGCTGTACTTGGTAGGTGTGTGCCCAAAAGACTTGAATCTTTGGGCTGTCCATGTGCCAGCTGGGCCCAGAGCACCAGTGGAGTTGCACCACCTACTCTCCAGTTCATTGGACTCACCCAGGACAACTAACAAGGAGGTGAGGATGAACAATCACCATACCAAGGAACTGAGAGACTACAACTGCAAGAAGAGTCCCACCCATCAGCTGTGTGAGATCAAGGTCCCCTCTCAATTGGAGGTGGAGTGGGAAGCAACATCCTAGAATTCTCTGGTTGGGGAATACCAGGAGAGTAGACTTATTGGTATTCTACTATAAACATTGTAATTTTAGCAATGGAAGAAATTATACCATTTATGTGGTGTCATTGGTGACTGGAGGTGCTGAAGGCAGGGAGAGTGAAAGGGAGGTGTAATATGGGGGTACTTTCAGGACTTGGAATAGTCCTGAAAGACATTACAATGACAGATAGAGGCCATTATATATCCTGCCACAACCTACAGATTTGAGTGGGAAAGAGTGTAAACTAAAAGATAAACTATAATCCATCATTAGTGGCAATGCTCCAAAATGTGTTCATCAACTGCAGTGAATGTATCACACTAATGAAAGAAGTTGTTAATGTGGGGAAAAGTGGGAGGTGTGGGGAGTGGGACATAAGGGACTCCTTTATATTTTTTATGTAATATTTTTGTAATTTAAGTATCTCTTAGAAAAAAATTAATATATTTAAAACAAGAAAAAAATACTACAACAGAAGCTGGCAAATTAATTCAAGCATAAGTAAACTTTAAAAAAACTAAAACATATGGGATACTGTGAGAGCAGTGCTGAGAGTAATATTTATTGTACTTAATACCTTCATTAAAAAAGAAGAAAGAGTTCAAATGAAAGACCAAACTGAATACATCACAGAAATAGGAAAAGAACAGAAAACTAACCCAAAAGTAAGTAGAAAGAAAGAAATAACAAACAGTAGAAGAGACATAAATGAAATTGAGAACAAAAATTTAAAAATTAGAAGTAATCAACAAAACCAAAGATATTTCTTTAAAAAGTTCAACAAAATTGAACCTTAGCTTGACGGACAAAGAAGAAGGAAAAAAAAAAAAAAAAACAGAGACAAGCTGCAAATAAATAAAATAAGAAATGAGAGGAAGTTCATTACTACTGATCCCATTGGAATAAGAGATACCATAAGAAGACAATATAAACAACCATACCAAATTAGACAACATTGATGAAATGGGCAAATTCCTTAGAAAAAACATGAACAAATTACACAGACCCTACAAGAAATAGAGACCTCATGAAACCAATCACAAGTAATGACATTGAAATAGCCATCAAAATCTCCCCAAAATGAAAAGCTCAGTACCAGCTGGCTTCAATCATTCAAAGAAGATTTAACACCAATTTTGTTCAAACCTTTCCAAAAATTTCAACAGGAGGGAATGCTAAAAAACACATTTTATGTAGACAACATCACCCTAATACCAAAATCAGATAAAAGTCCCATGAAAAAAAGAAATTAAAGACCAACTACTTTAATGAATATAGATGAAAGAATCCTTAACAAAATGCTTGCTAACTGAATACAACATCACATTAAAATAAATACACAACATTATCAAAAGGGTTTTATCTCAGTCATGCAAGGCTGGATAAACATAAGAAAATCAATATAGTACACCATGCTAATATATTGAGAAGGAAAAATCACAAGATCATTTTGATTGATGCAGAAAGGCATTTGAACAAAATTCAGCATCCTTTCTTGATAAAAACACTCTGAAAGACAGGAATAGAAGGAAACTTTCTCAACATGACAAAGTGCATATGTGACAAACCCACAGCTTATGTACTCAATGTTGAAAGAGTGAAAGCTTTCCCAATGATATCAGGAACAAGGCAAATATGCTCGCTTCCTCCACTGTCATGCATTATTGTTCTTGCAGATCTAGTTAAGAAATTCCACAAGAAAAAGAAATAGAAATCATCCAAATAAGGAAAGAACAAGTTAAACTTCTGCTTTCCTTTAATGACATGATTCTATACCTAGAAAATCTTGAAAATTTCACAACAGTACCACTGGAGCTAATAAATGAGTACTGCAATGTGATGGGATACAAGATTAATACAAAAAGCCAATCAAGTGTTTGTGTACATTAGTTATGAGCAATCTGAGGACCAAGTCAAGAAAAAGTTCCATTTACAATAGTGACTAAAAAATCAAGTAAATAGGAATAAACTTAACCAAGGACACAAAGGACTTCTGTTCATAAAACTGCAAAACTTTGCTGAAAAACCAAAGATGATCTCCATAAATGGAAGGATGTTCTGCATTCATGGACTAGAAGACTAAGTATTATTAAGATGTTAAGTCTATGAAAATTGATTTTCAGGTTCAACACAATCCCAATAAAACTTCCAAAAACCTTTTTTGCAGAAATGGAAACATCAATGTCAACTTTATTTGGAAAGGTAAGGGACCTACCTGTACAGCCAAAAATGTCTTAAAAAAGAAAATCGAAGTTGGAAGGCTTTCAAGTCCTGACTTTTAGCACATTTTAGCTACAGCGGTAAAACAGTATGGTGCTGTCATGAAGAAACACATGTTCATGAATGGATTTGAATGAAGAGTTCCAAAATAGACCCTCACACATATACTCAAGTGGCTTTTGACAAGGCTGGCAAGCCCTCCTAAATGGGCCGGAACAATCTATTCAACAAATGGTGCTGGGAGAACTGTAGATCCATATCCTAAAGAGTGTGAGAGGACTTCTATTTCACACAATACACAAAAATGAACTCAAAATGGATCAAAGACCTAAGCATAAAAAGTTAGAAACATAGAAATCTTAGATGAAAATGTGGGGAAACATCTTCAAGATCTCATAGGTGGTGGTTTCTTAAACCTTACACCCAAAGCACAAGCAATGGAAAAAAAATAGATAATTGGGACCTCCTCAGAATTAAACACTTTTGCACTTCAAATGACTTTTGCAGGAAGGTTAAAATGCAGACTACTCAATGGAAAGAAAAATTTTGGAACCTACATATCTAAAAACGGTTTGAATTCCATGTGATATATAGAGAACATAAAACTCAATGATAAAAAACAAGCAACCCAATTAAAAAATGGGCTAGACTTGAATAGACATCTTTAAAAGAGGAACTACAAATTGCCAAAAATCATACCATACAATATTCAACATCATTAGCTATTAGGGAAAAGAAGATTTAAACTACAATGGGATAACATTTCACTCTTATAGAAAGACCATTATTTTTTTAAAAAAAAGCTTTCACATAGAGGCCTTGGCGAACATGGAAGCCGGAATGTGTGAACCGGCGGAGGAGTCTGTTCTGCTCAGCCTGCTGGGGATTCAAACTGCGGGGGTCGGCCTAGCACGCAAGGGGGCCATGGGGCGCAAGGGCGGCTGGGAGCGAGTGGCGGTGTGGCTGCGGAGCCTGGCACGAGCTTGGCGAGGCCTTCCACCATGGCCCCCATGGGTGCCTGCTTGTCCCCTCTGGAGGTGGCCACGTCCTGCCTGCTGGGGCTCAGCGTGCTCTACCACCTTTACGCGGGCTTCTTGGCTAGACGCTTCAGCCTCTCCGGCCTGGGCGGAGAGGGGAGCAGCGTAGAGACCCGCAGCTGACAGGGTCGTTGTGGACCCACGCGAGCTGCTGGCCTTGTTCCTGCTGGCGCAGTGGTGGCGACGAGGTGCGGCGAGTCTGCGAGAGCCACGCCCCCCATGAGAAGTCCAAGGGGAAGATGCGGGAGGGCTCTGACAAGATGACCAGCGGCACTATGCTTTCCAACCGCAAGATGTTCTACTTGCTCATGACCGCCCTCGCCAGTGTGCAGATAAATACTGAGGAACATGTGGATGAAGCTGATCAGAAAGTTATCTTACGGGATCAGAATATTCCCAAGGATATCCTGAAGGAACTAACTACCCCTAAAGAGGTGCCAGCAGACAGTGTTACTGTCTGAATTGAGCCACTTGATGCGACACAGGAAGTAGAACCTTTGCCAATATGTCACTACCATGGTGTGTGTGTGGCCTTAAATGGCAGACCTGTACTAGGAGTAATCCATAAGTCATTTTCTGAGTATACAGCATGGGCAACGGTAGACGGTGGTTCAAATGTGAAAGCCCGCATGTTTTACAACGAGAAAACTCCAAACATCATCGTATCTCGCTCCCATTCAGGGATGGTTATGCAGGTTGTTCTTCAGACATTTGGAAACCAGACTACAATTCTACCGGCTGGCGGTGCAGGTTAAGCGCTTTTGGATGTGTGTGACAGAGTCAAGAAAAAGCTGATCTCCATAACCATGTAACATATATCAAGCAGTAGGATATTTGTGCTGGCAACGCCATTTTAAAAGACCTTGAAGGGCATATGACCACTCTGAGTGGTTAAGAAATCAGCTACACCGGTTCCAACGGTGTCGAAGAATGCCTCCTTGCTAGCAACAGAATGACCACCAGACTCTGGTCAGAAAACTCCCGGATATAGAGAAGACAGGACATAAATAAGCAGTACTGGTTTCAGGACACACACTTCTAGAGTTGAAATGAAACTCTGGAGGCTTTACAGGGTCGATAGAAACGATTCATTGTTAAGACCATCCTGAAGTGTTTTGAGTATTTATGAAGCATCAGAAACTTATTTTCCCTGTGATAGGATGCAAGAGGAGGGAAAATGGGTTGCTTCATGACTCCAGGATTGCCTTTATTTTTGAGGCTATGTTGGTACTTTTCATACACACAAGGTACATATTTATATTTGTGAATTAAAATCTATATTTTGAGTTACCATTTTCACACATCAAAATGAGTCTTCACTATTTGTTAATACTTTCAGATAGAATTGGGATGAAGAAAGGATTGGATTTGAATAGAAATTAATGTAACTTTACAATTAAATCTCATTGAAAATAAAGTAATTGGAGATTTGGAACCACTAATTTGCATGGAAAGCACAAGAAGCCACATAGCCATTAATATGCAACAAATGCTCTATTTCTCTGTAACTGAATATTTCTTTTTTTTTTTTTTTTTATTATGGGTAAAAATCAAAATTCTCACAATACATACAAACATTTGTAAAATGATATATAAATATATATGCATATATGTGTATTTGCTTACAAAAATGTTATTTT
>JAKSZT010022231.1:1409141-1439317 GCA_026826555.1 Tolypeutes matacus
TTTCTTGACAAAGTCTTTTGAAGCACAAAAGTGTTTAAAAATGAGAAGGTCCCAATCATCTATTTTTTCTTACTTTGCTCATGCTTTGGGTGTAAGTTTTAAGAAACCACCACCTAAGACAAGATTCCTATACTTTCACTATGTTTTTCCTAGTAGTTTTATGGATGTAGATTTGATATTTAAGTCTTTGATCATCTTGAGTTAATATTTGTAAAAGGTGGAATATACAGGTCCCCCTATTTTCTTTTGGATGTGGATATCCAGTTCTCCAGCACCATTTGTTGAAGAGACTATTAGGCCCACCTGGGTGGGCTTTACATCCTAGTCAAAATTCACTTCCCCTTAAATTTGAGGATTTATTTCTGAAAACTCAATTTTATTCCTTGGTGCATATATCTATCTTTAAAATATATATATATATTTTAAAGGTATTTAGATTACCTAAATGTTACATAAAAATACAAGGGTTTCCCAATGCCTTGCTTCCTACATCTCTCACATTTTCCCACATTAACAGCATCTTTCATTAATGTGATACTTTCATTGCAATTGAAGAAAACATTTTAGAGCATTGCCACTAAGCATGGATTATACTTTATATTGTAGTTTACACTCTCTCCCAGACAACTTTTAGGTTATGGCAAGACATGTAATGGTCTGTATCTGTCATTGAAATATCATTCAGGAACATTCTCAAGTCCCCAAAATGCTCCCATATTTCACATGTATTTCCCCCTCTCTGCCCTCAGAACCTCTAGTGGCCACTACCTGCACATGAATGATATAATTTCCTCTATTGCTAGAATCACGATAAGTCTATAGTAGGATACCAGTAAGTCTACTTTAGTCTATAGTTCTTTCTCCAATCCTGAGGATTCTGGGATGGTGATATCCACTCCACCTCTAACTGGGAGGAGGCTTTGATCCCATGAGGCAGATGGGATCAAAGCAACTCTCTTGCTTGTGGTCATAGACTTTCTTGGTTCTTTGGGATTCTCATTGTCCATCATCTCCTTGTTAGTTGTCCTGGGTGAGTCCAATGAACTGAAAAGAAGGTATCACAACTCCATTGAGATTCAGGGCCCAGCTGGCATATGAACAGCCCAAAGATTCAAGTCTCTTGGATGTTTACCTACTAACTCCAGCACCAATTATAGGTTCAAATAAAAGGACAGGAGAGTCATGTGTAAAGAAGTCAAGTCTGAGTCTAACTCTTTCACACTCAGGAACACAAACTCTAAAATAAGGTCACTGGGAAGACACCAAACTCCGGAGCTATCTGCCATGACCATGGGTCCTGGATGTCTCCAGAGCCCTCAGGATCTCCACTATTTGGGGTAGTATCTAAGTTGGCCATCTATGAGATCCTGCTGAGACATGCATAAATATTACCTCTCTGATGACCTCCTGACTCACTTTGAATTCTCTTAACCATAAACACTCATTTGTCTTTACATTTTCCCCCTTTTATTCAAGGTCATTTTCCAGTTGTATGACCAGCTGGTGCTTGGGAGTAATCTCTCGGTGCCAGGGAGGCTCATCCCCAGGAGTCCTGTCCCTCAGTGGGAGAAGGTATTGCATTTATATGCTGAGTTTGGATTAGAGAGAAGCCACATTTGTGCAACAAGGAGTCTCTCAGGAGGTAACTCTTAGGCATTCTCCAACACTAGGCTAAATTACAAATTCAAGAGTAAAAGTCTCATAAGCGTAACTGTCAATATCAAGGGTCCATCAAAGAACCATCTTTTTTCACTAGTCATTGCCCCTGTACTTATGGGGTTGTTGCTGTTCCATTAGAGAATGTGGCAGAACTCCCAAGGATGGGAATTTAATACTCTTTCAGTTGCTGTGTGAACCTCTACCATCTGTGGCAATGCCCCATGGACACTGGAACATATTTATGTTCCTTATATGTATGCCCAGGTGCACTTCCTCCCATGTATCCCACATCACTGACACCCCACCCTGTTGATCCTCCCCTGCCAGTTTTAACCCTACTGTGATGAAAAACCTCTTCAGAAATGAAGCCAATATTGCCAAATTCGATTAATAGGAAAATAAAATAATAATGATATGTTTAAACATATGAACTAATATGTATAATAATTTACAGAAACTAAAATTAAAATAAAGTAAAAATTTGGTGAAATAAAAAAATGAAAAACATTTAAAAAGTAAAATAAAATAAACGTTTTTTAATGTTTGCCTTTCATCACGGTAATATCAGTTGTCCTGTATGTACTATGGCATTTTCTTACATTTCTTCCCCAGTGTCTTACTTTTTTTTAATATATTGTCTTCAAAGAAATTTTAGGTCGCCATAAGGCTACATACAGAATATAGGGGACTCCCATATACCCAACATCCTCCCCCTTCCCTATTAATAATCTTTTTACATGTAGATGATGTATTTATTACAACTTATGTATAAATATTGAAACATAGCTACCAACCATGGTCAACAGTTTACATTATGGTTTACATTTTAGACCGTGCACGTTTATAATTTTTATATGAAATTTAACATGCCCTGTATCTATCATTGCATGATATGATCATGCAGAACACTTCCATTTCCCCCAAATAACCCCTCTTCAATCCATTCTATTCCTCCCTCCCTATCTTCTTGGGGCCCACTGTGACCACCAGGCTTCACTCCTTGAAAGACAAGGTTCACTGTTACTTGCAACAATGCTGAAGACTGGACACATTAGTCTGTCGTCTCCTATTTGAAACCTCCCACGCTCTCAAGAGACATCCCCTTCTTTTTGAGAACATATCAGTCCTCCCCAGCATGAAAGTCCCATTCCTTCCCACTCAAAATGTGGGTGTCTTCCTACTGATACAGCACACTATGACAAAATGATCACTTGCACATTCTCTAGAAGACTGTCCCAGGTGTGCTCTGTCCCAAATGCCTCCCCCATTCAAATCTCTAAACCTGTAATGCATTCTTGTCATATTGCCAAAATAGTTTTTTCAACATACCCACCTATCTCCAGTGTTCACCTCTTCCATCCCTCAACGCCCCTCCAAATTCTTTGGACCCTCAAACACATCCTCCCCACCCTACCCACCTGTCAAGCTTGCACCGCCCAACCCAATAGTATCCCTACAACCCTGTCATATCTGTTCACTGCACAACTACTCACTTCCAACTTATCATAGATTTCACCCATATGGGCAATAGCTCACAACCTTCTTCTCCCTTCCTACTTCCTGTAAACCTATCTTTCAGACTCTAGCTCTCTAAGTAGGCTCAATTCACTTAATTCATATCAGGGAGGTCATGTAATATTTATCCTCTGATGCCTGGCTTGCTTCACTCAACATAAGGTTGTCAAGATTCATCCATGTTATCCCATGTGTTAGTACTGTGTTCCTTCTTACAGCTGAGTAATATTCCATTGTATGTATATACCACATTTTGTTTATCCATTCATTTGGGTTGATTCCAACTTTTGACAATAGTAAATAATGCCATTATGAACATTGGTGTGCATGTATCTGTTTGTGTCCTTGTTTTCTGTTCTTCTGGGTATAAACCCAGCAGTGGAATTGCTTTGTCATATGGCAGACCTACAGTTAGTTTTTTGACGAACCACCAAACTGTCCTGCACAATGGCTAGACCACTCTACATTCCCACCAGCAATGGATGAGGGATCCCACTCCTGAACATGCTGTCCAACACTTATAGCCGTCTGGTTTTTCAAAGGCCACCATTCTAATGGGTATAAGATGGTATCTCATTGTAGTTTTGATTTGCATTTCTGTAATAGCTAGTGATGTTGAACATTTTTACATGTGCTTTTTAGCCATTTGTATTTCTTCTTTGGAGAAGTGTCTGTTCAAATCACTGCCCATTTTTAAATGGGTTGTTTATCTTTTTATTTTTAAGATATAGGATTTATTTATTTATGTTAGATCTTAGACTCCTATGAGATATTTGGCTAACAAATATTTTCTCCCATTTGGTATGCTGTCTTTTCAATTTTTAATTTTTTTTTTAAAGATACTTAGATTACATAAGTGTTACACAAAAAATATAGGGATTCCGTCTTTTCCCACCTCCCACACTTCCCATAACCTCCCACATAAACATCCTTCATTAGTGTAGCACATTAATTGTAGTTGATAAACACAGCCTGGGGCTTTGCCATAAAACATGAACCAGAGTTCACATTTGTAGGCCATACTCTCTCCCACACAGTATGGCATGTTATATAATGATATAAAATGGCCTATGTCTGTCATTGCAATGTCACTCAGGGCAATTCTCAAGTCCCGAAAAATCCCCTGTATTGCAACTGCTTTGCCCTCTGCCTGCCTCCAGAGTCTCCAGTAGCCACTGGCTCCCCCTCAATTTTGTAATTTCTTCCATTTCTTGAATCACAATATGTCTATAGTAGAATACCAGTAAGTTTACTCTAGTCCATAGCTCTTCCCACCATCCTGTGGAGTCTGAGATGGTGTTGTCCACTCGACTTCCAATTGAGAAGGGCCTTATATCATGTGGGGAAGATGGATGTGATTATCCTGCCTGCAGCTACAGACACTCTCCATTCCCTGGAACAGCTGTTGTCCATCATCATCTCCCTGCCAGTTGTCCTGGGTGAGTCCGATGAGCAGTAGAATAGGATTTGCTGTTCCACCAACGTTCAGGACCCAGCTGGCACGTGGACAGCCCAAAGATTCACATCTCTGGAGATACACCTACAACTGCAGCACCAAGTATAAGTTTGCATAGCAGGGACTGATGAGCCATGTGCAGGGAAGACATAGTTGAGTCCAACTCTGTCACTCTCAGGTGCACAAATTCCAAGTAGGGCCCATTGGCAAGGCAACAAACTCCAGAACTTTCTGCCCTGACATAGGACCCAGGTGTCTCCAGGGCCCTCAGGACCCCCACTATATGGTGTGACATTCACTTTGGAATTCTATGAGATCATACTGAGATGTGCTAAAGCGTGACCTGTGGGATGAACCCCCCAACTCATTTTGAAGTCTCTTAGCCATATAAACTCGTTTCTCTTTACCTTTTACCCCTTTTATTCAAGGTCTTTTGCCAGTCGCATTGCCACTTGGCACATGGTACCAATGTCTCGGGCCAGGGAGGCTCATCCCCAGGAGTCATGTCCTATGCTGGAAGGAAGGTAATGCATTCACATGCTGAGTTTGGCTTAGAGAGAGGCTACATTTGTGCAACAAGGAGGCTTTCAAGCGGCAGCCCTTGGAAATCCTATAACCTTTTACAAGAGCAAAGACACTAAGGGCTATTTATCAATATCAAGGTCCCATCATTGAATCATCCTCTCTCACCAGTCACTCCCCCTGCACTTGGGGGACTGTTGCTGCTCCCTTAAAGAATGTGGCAGAGCTCTTCAAGATGGGAATTAAGTGTTTTCTCATTTATTGAGTGATTCTCCACCCACTGTGACAATGCCCTGAGAGCATTTGAACATTTTTATATACCTTATATTTATGCTCAGGTGAACTTCTTCCCATGCATGCCCCATCCCTGACATCCCACACCAACGATCCTCCCCCACCCCAGTTGTAACCCTTCTGTGATCCAAAACTTCTTCAAAGATGAAGCCATAACAGTAGCTGAATACAATTAATAGGAAAATGAAATAATAATGATAAGTTTAAATATAAGAATAAAATAAATAATTTTTTTAACTAAAACTAAAATTAAATTAAAAGATTGGGATATTTAAAAAATGAAAAATATTTTTAAAAACTTTTTGGACCTTTTGCCTTTCATCACTGCAATATCTGGTGTCCAGTCTGAACCATGGCACATTCCCCCTTTAATTCCCCAGTGTCTCACTATTTTTCATTCTGCTTTCAAAGAAGTTTTAGGTCACAACAAGGTCACTCATGCATACAGAAGACTCTCATATGCCCAACATCCTCCTCCTTTCCTCCCCCCCCATATTTATACCTTTTTATATGTGGATGGTAGCATTGTTATAACTGATATACAAATCGTGAAACATAACTACTAAACATTGTCAAGAGTTTACACTATGGCTTACATTTTAGACCATACACTTTTATAAATTTTAATGATATTTACCATGTGCTGTGTCCATCAATGTAAGGTAATGAAGAACATTTCTACGGACCACTATATACCCCCTGTTAGATTTAATCTTTTCCTCCCACCCCATCCCTCTGGGGCCCATGACAACTCCCTGGCTTGTCTTGTTGAATGACGAGATTCATGGTTACATGCAACAGGAGGTCTTGACACACTGGTTTGTCCTTCCCTATTAGGAATTGCCCTTGCTCTTGAGAGACTCCTGCCTGTCTACTTCTGAACAAATCAGTCATCTCAAAGATGGGAGTCCAACTCCTTCCTGCTCATTATGTAGGTATCCACCCACTTATACAACACATTATGAGAGAATGAACACTCACACACACCCTAGAAGCCTGCTCCAGGTGCTCCCTATCCCTAATACTCCCCCCAACAAACACCCTAAAACAGTGACCCTTCCTTGTCATATTGTCATAAGAGTGCTCCCACCAACCAACACCCTAAACCAGTGACCCTTCCCTGTCCTATTGCCAAAAAGCATTCCCACCTCTGTACTATCTGCCTCATACCCACAAATCCCGAGTGTTTACCTGGTCCCTCTTCCAACCCTCCCCCCAGTATCCTGGACTTTCTAACACACCCTTTCCAATCTACCCACCTATGAACCCTGCACCACCCAAACCAATAGTATCACTACCCTCCTATCTTATCCCTTCAATACGCTACTACATTCTATCACATTACCATAGATTATATCCATATGGGTGATGGCTCACAATCTCCTCTTCTCTTTCTATTTCTTGTAAACCTATCTTGTAGACAATAGGTGTCTGAGACTTCTCAATTTCCTTAATTCATATCAGTAACTTCATGTACTCTTCATTTCTCAATGCCTGGCTTGATTCACTCAACATATGTTCTTCAAGATTCATCCATGTTTTCCCATGTGTTAGCACTTTATTCCTTCTTACAGCTGAGTAATATTATATTGTATGGATATACCACATGATGTTTATCCATTCATCTGTTGATGTGCACCTGGGTTGATTGAAACTTTTGGCAATAGTGAACAATGCAGCTATGAACATTGGTGTGCATAATCAGTTCATGTCTTTGCTTTCATTTCTTCAGGGTATATACCCAGTAGTGGAATTGCCGGATCATATGAAATTTCTATAGTTAGCTTTTTGAAGAACTGCCAAACTGTCCTCCATATTGGCTGGACCATTCTATAATCCCACCAGCAGTGGATGAGGGTTCCCTTTCCTCCACATTCTCTTCGACATTTATAGTCTGCTGTTTTTTTTTAATAATCGCCATTCTAATGGGTGTAAGATGATATATCATTGTAGTTTTGATTTGCATTTCCCTAAGAGCTAGCCATTTCGAACATCTTTTCATGTGCTTTTCAGCCATTTGTATTCCTTCCTTGGAGAAGTGTCTTTTCAGGTCACTTGCCCATTTTTCAAATGGGTTGTTAGTCTTTTTATTTTCAAGGTGTAGGATTTCTTTATATATGCAGGATATTAGACTCCTATCAGATATATGGTTGCCAAATATTTTTTCCCATTAGGTAGGCTGCCTTTTTACTTTCTTGATAACATCCTTTGAGGTGCAGAAGTTTTTAATTTTGATGAGATCCCATTTATCTATTTTTTTCTTTTGCTTCTCATGCTTTGGGTGTGAAGTTCATGAAAACATTTCCTATTACAAAGTCCTGTAGATGCTTCCCTACATTATCTTTCAAGGTCGTTATGTTCTTGGCTCTTATATTTAGATCTTTGATCCATCTTGAGTTGATTTTTGTATAAGGTGTGAGAGGGTGTTCCTCTCTCATTCTTTTGGATATGGATATCCAGTTCTCCAAGCACCAGTTGTTAAAGAGACCATTCTCTCCCAACTGAGTGGGATTAGTGTCCTTGTTGAATATCAGATAACTGTATATGTGAGGATCTATGTCAGAACTCTCAATTCAGTTCCATTGGTCAGCATGTCTATCCTTGTGCCAATACCATGCAGTTTTGACCACTGTAGCTTTGTAGCATGTTTTAAAGTCAGGTAGTGTTATACTTTCAACTTTATTTTTCTTTTTCAATATGTCTTTGGCAATTTGGGGCCTCTTGTCCTTCCAAATAAATTTCATATTTAGTTTTTCCAATTCAGCAAAAAATGCTGTGTTGATTTTTATTGGGATTGCATTAAACTTGTATGTTAGTTTGGGTAGGATAGACATCTTCATGATATTTAGTCTTCCTGTCCATGAACAGGGAATATTCTTTCAGTTGTTTAAGTCTTCTTTGATTTCCTTTTTGAGTGCTGTGTAGTTTACTGTGTATAAGTCATTTATATCTTTATTTAAATTTATTCCTAGGTATTTGATTTTTTTAGTTACTATAGTAAATGAAATTTTCTTCTCAATTTTTCCTCCTCAGATTGTTCATTTATTTGGTGTACTGAAATGCTATTGATATTTGTACATTGATCTTATAAACTTTGACTTTACTCAACTCATTCATAAGCTCTAGAAGCTTTATTGTAGATTTCTCAGGGCTTTCTAGGTATAGGATCATGTTGTCTGCAAATAGTGATATTTTTACTCCTTCTTTTCCAATTTAGATGACTTTTATAACTTTTTCTTGCTCACTGCTCGAGCAAGAACTTCTAACACAATATTAAATAGAAGTAGTGATAGTGGTCATCCTTGTCATGTTCCCAATCCCAAATAGAAAGCTAATAGGATTTCCCTATTGTATATGATATTATCTGTGACTTTTTCATATATACCCTTTATCATGTTCAGAATGTTTCCTTCTATTCCTATGTTTTGCAGTCTTTTTATCAGGGAAGCATGCTGTATTTTGTCAAATGCTTTTTCTTCAACTATAGAGATGATCATGTGATTTTTTTTCTTTTGATCTACTTATGTGATGTATTACATTGATTGTTTTTCTTATGTTGAACCACCTTTGCATACCTGGGATGAAACCCACTTGGTCATGGTATATAATTTGTTCATATGTTGTTGAATACGTTTAGCAAGTATTTTGTTGAGGATTTTAGCATCTAGTTTCATTAGAGAGCTTGATCTATCATTTTCCTTTCTTGTGGCACCTTTGTTTGGCTTTGGTATTAGGGTAATTTTGGCATCATAGAATGAGTTTGGCATTGTTCCTTCTACTTCTATTTTTTGGAAGAGATTAAGAAAGATTGGTGTTATTCTTTCTGTAATGTTTGGTAGAATTAACCTTTGAAGCCATCTGATCCTTAGCTTTTAGTTGGGACATTTTTGATGACTAATTTTTATCTCTTTACTCTTGATTGGTCTGTTGAGATCATCAATTACTTCTTTCATCAATGTTGGCTACTGGATTGTTTCTAGGAATTGCTCATGTCCTGTAAATTTTCCATCTTGTTCGCATATAATCTTTCAAAGCATCTTTTTATGATACTCTTTATTTCTGTGGGGTCAGAGGTGATAGCCACTTCCTCATTTGTTATTTTGTGTATTTGCATCTTCTCTCCTTTTTTCTATGTTAGTCTAGCTAAGGGTTTGTCAATTTTTTTTTATCTGCTCAAAGAACCAGCTTTTGGTTTTGTTTATTTTTTTCTAGTGCTTTATTGTTTTCTATTTCTTTTAGTTCTGCTCTAATCTTTGTTATTTCCTTCATTCTACTTCCTTTTGGGTTGGTTTGTTGTTCTCTTTCTAATTCCTCCAAGTGTGCAGTTACTTCTTCGATTTTTGCTCTTCCTTCTTTTCTGATTTATGAATTTATTGGATGAATTTTCATCTCTGTACAACTTTTGCTACATCTCATAGGTTTTGACATGTTGTGTTGTCATTTTCATTCATTAGAAGGTAATTGATTTCTATTGAAATTTCCTCCTGGACTCACTGTTTTTCTAAGAGTGTGTTGTTTAACTTCCATATCTTTGTGCCTATTCTGATTCTCTGGCCCTTACTGATTTCCAGCTTCATTCCATTGTGGTCAGAGAAATTACTCTGTATAATATCAATCTTTCTGAGTTCAGTGAGAAATTTTCTGTGACCTAGCATGTGGTCTATCTTGGAGAATGGTCCATGTGCCCTTGGGAAGAATGTATATCCTGCTGTATTGGGGTGTAATATTCCGCATATGTCTATTAGGTCCAGATCCTCTAATGTAGTATTCAGAGTCTTTGTTTTTTTTTTTTACTGATTTTCTTTTGAGATGTTCAGTCTAATGGAGATAATGGTGTATTAAAATCCCCCAGTATAATTGTAGAGGCATCTATTTCTCCACTTAGTTTTTCCAGTGTTTACCTTATGTATTTTGAGGCTCCCAGATTAGGTACATAAATGTTTATGATTGTTATTTCTTCTTGAAAGATTACCTTTTTCACTAATATATACTGTCTATCTTTGTCTCTTCCAATAGTTTTGCATTTAAAGTCTATTTTTTCAGATATTGGTGTAACTAATTAAGCTCTTTTTCCTGGTTTTTGTTTGCTTGTAAAATTGTTTTCCATCCATTCACTTTTGGCCTCCTTGAATTCCTGGGTCTAAGGTGGGTATCTTATAGACAACATATGGATGGGTCATATTTCCTTATCCATTCTGCCAATCTGTGTCTCTTGACTGGTGAGTTTAATGCATTAACATTCAGTCTTATTACTCTCAAGGAATTTCTTACATCCACCATATTTTCTTTGGGTTTATGTATGTCATATGTTGTTTTTATTCCTCTTTTTGTCTTTTTAGTTGTTCTTACACACTCCTTCAAATCTCTCTCCTGTTTTTTCCTTTCAACCTGTAGAATTCCCTTTAGTATATCTTGAATGGAAGGTTTCTTATTGGCATACTCTCTTAATTTCTGTTTATCTGTGAATATTTTGAACTCTCCATCCTTTTTGAATGCCAGCTTTGCTAGATACAGAATTCTTGGCTGGAAGTTTTTTTCTTTTAGTACCGTGACTATGTCATACCACTGCCTTCTTTCTTCCATGGTTTCAGATGAGAAACCAGCACTTAATCTTATCGAACTTCCCTTGTATGTGATGGTTTTCTTTTCTCTTGCTGACTTCAGTATTTTCTCTTTGTTTGAGCATTGGACAGCTTGACAAATATATGTTTTGTAGTAGGCCTGTTGGGATTTATACTGTGTGGGGTTCCTGGTTTTCTAACCATGTATATCCATCTCCCTTAATAGTGTTGGGAAGTTTTTAGCCATTCTTTCCTTCAACACTCCTGTTCCCTTTCCCTTCTCTTCTCACTCTGGGATACCTATAATGCATATATTTGTGCATTTTGTGTTGTCTTTCAAATCCCTATGTCCCTGCTGGATTTTTTCTATCTTTTAATCTTTCTGTTCTACTATCTGTTTGATTTCAGATTTACTGTATTCCGCATTGCTAATTCTTTCCTCTGTCTGTTCTGTTATGTGCTTCCAGTGTCTTTTTGATTTCTTGGATTGTGTCATTCGTCACCATCATATCCGTTATCTTTCTATGTATGTTAACAATTTATTCAGTATGTTCTCCCTGTGTCTTCTTAATATCCTTAATCTCTTCTTTCACTTAATTAAGTTGGTCCATGATATTTGTTTGGACAGCTTTGATTAGTTGTTCGATGTTCTGCATCTCTTCTTGTTTTTTTCATTTGTTCATTGGACTAAGACCAATCTTCCTGTTTTTTGTGTGGTTTGTAATTTTTTATTGTTGTCTTGTCATCTTTTTAACTTACTGGGTTTATTCAGTTGATTAGTTTCTTTCTCTATTCTAGAGTCTTATTCAGCTGCTGTTTTGGTGTATGTGTTAAGTTTATCTTTGACACCTTGTTCTTCTTGTTTTATTTCCCTGCTGTACTCTAAGTTCCATTGAAGGAAAAATATTATGGCTAGAGAAAGCAGAAGAGGCGAGAAAAGAAAAAGAATAGTAGTAATAATTATAGTAAAATTTAGAAAAGGGACTTTATATGTCTTAGTAAAATCAATATTTAACTCATGTAAACAATGTAGAGTAATAGGAGTAAAAAAGTATAGTACCTACAATGAAATGGGAAGCTGAATAGAAATAAATATATAGAATGAATTAAAAGGCCAGAATGATGAGGAGAGAGGGAAAAAGGAAAGAAAAGACAAAAAGAAAAGAAACTAATAAAATAAAGAAATCATAAAAGACAAGATAGAAAATAGAAACCAGAAATTTGAGGACTACATAATGGTGGAAAGCGAGAACAGCAAAAGATATTGGAAGATAGAAAGACAAAGGAAGGAAAAGAGTTAGCATTGTAGACAAAATCAGTATACATAGAAAATGGGAAATCAAGGAAGAGGAAGCTCAGCAAAGTAGAAGCAAGCCAGCAGCACCCAATTAAAAAGAGGGGGTGAAGAAAAAAGGACAGAAAAACAAGAAACCAAAAAACAAACAAACCAAAAAACAAACACACAAGAAATCAGTCAAACAAAACCTAGGGAAGAACAGCATTCTGTCTTAGGTCACTCTGGAGCTTCTCAGGCTGTTGGTGTTCATCAATCAGTTACCCTGCAGCCTTCTCTCTGCAGATTTTGAAGTGGGTTTTAGTGAGTCAACTACGTTATTTTTTTTTTAAGAAACCTTTATTTAGGAAAACTAAGGGACTCGAGAAGCTAATACAAAAATAATGTCTATGTTTTCCCTGTCCTAAAGTATCAGCTGGATGTTTGATATCCCTATGGATCACTACTCTAAGAGTAGCTGAGAATCAAACTAGGGTCCTCATATATCCAAGGTGGAAACTACTCCACTGAGATAAACTTTCTCATTGGGCTAGTTAGCTCTTCAGAAAGCTATTCAGTCACTTTCCCTTGGGCAGAGTTTGACTATCCCAGGACAACAGGACTCAATAGGCTGTGTGAGCAGACCCCCCTACCCTCTCCCTATCAGGTTGAGTTCCCTTTTGAAATTCAAATGGGACCCTGGTGGCTGAATTCAGTGCAGGAAAATGACTCTAGACCCCACTTCAACACAACTCCCTCCTCCCAGGGGATCTTAAATAAGCTCTTGGAAGTTTAAGTGCATCCTACTGCCTGCCTCCCTTAGGGGAGTTGAAATTTTGATAGTTTTCAGCATGGGACTAAGCAAGACCTCTCACAGGCCAAGTTTCTCAATCCCAGGGCAGGTAGGTAAATCAGACTTTTTCAACAGATTTGCTTCTTCACTCTGCCTGGTGCCACCTCAAGCCAGCTTGTATGCTCCCCAAAACTCAAAGGGGATCCAGGTAACCAAACCCACAGAAAAGATACCCCTTTCTGCCCTTTTCCAGAACCCTCCCACTCTCAGAAAATGCTTTCTCCTATGGGGTTATTTTGGCTTTTTGCCTTCAGGGTGGGGCTTAGCCATCTGTGGTTTCTAACCACGGGGCTAAAAACTAATGGCTTTATCTTGAGCAATTTATCTTTTTGTCTAGCTCACCCCAGATTGATGCCCCAAAGGCTCCTACTCTGTGGTCTCACAGAAGAGCTCATTCAGACAGGATCCTGTCCACACTCAGCCATTTTTTTGTGAGAGAGATGGTGAGTGCCCACTTAAACCGACACCATCTTGCTTGTGTCTGATATATCTATTTTTATGCCAGCACCACAATGTTTTTATCACTGTAGCTAAGTAATATGCTTTAAATTCAGGAAATGAGAGTCCTCAAACTTTATTCTTCTTTTAAAAGATGTTTTTGGTATTTGGAAACTATTACCCTTCCAAATAACTTTGATAACTGGCCTTTCCAATTCTGTAAAAAAAAAAAAAAATTAAATACTGTTGGAAGTTTTAATGGGATTGTGCAGAATGTGGAGGTAAATTTGGGTAGAATGACATCTTTATCATATTTAGTCTCCAAAAAACGTTTCATGGAATATCATTCCATTTATTTTGGCCTTCTTTGGTTTATTTAAGGAATGTTTTCTAGTTTTCTGAATACAAGTCTTTTATGTCCTTGGTTACATTTATTCCTAAATATTATATTATTTTAACCTTTATTTAAATGGGATTTTTTTCTGACTCCCTCCTCAGATTTCTCATGAGTAATGTATAGAAGTGAAACTGATTTTTGCATATTAATCTTTTATGCTGACAATTTGCTTAACTTGTCTATTTATTCTAGTAGCTTTTTTGAGCATTTTTAATGATTTTCTAGATATAAGATTGTGTCATCAGCCAATACTGAAACTTTTACTTCTTCCTTTCCTATTTGGATGGTTTTCATTTCTCTTTCTTGTCTAATTGCTCTGTCTAGAACTTCTAGCACCATATGGAATAGCAGTGGTGGAAGTGAACATCCTTGTTTTGCTCCCAATAGCAGGAACACTTTCTGTCTTTCTCCCTTGAGTACAGTGTTAGCTGTGGAATTTTCATATGTGCCCTATATCATGTTGAGAAAATATCTTTCTATTCCTAATTTTTAGGGTGTTTTTATCAAGAAAGGATGTTGAATCTTGTCAAAGGCCTTCTCCACAGCAATAAAGATGATCATGTCATTTTTATTCCTCAATTTAGTAATGTGATATATTACAATGATTGATTTTCTTGCATACCTCCAATAAAAGCCACTTGATCATGATGTATAATTCTTTTCATGTGCTTTTGGATTTGATTAGCATGTATTTTGTTGAGGAATTTTGCATCTATATTCATTAGAGAAATTTGTCTATAATTTTCATTTTTCATGTTACCTTTATTGGGCTTTTGTATTAAGCTAATGTTGACTGCATAGAATGAGTTCAGAAATGTTTCTGCCTGTTTTATTTTTTGGAAGATTTTAAGCAACTTTGGTAATAGATCTTCTTTGAGTGATTGGCAGAATTCACTTGTGAAGCCATCTGGTCCTGGGCTTTTCACCTTGGGTAGGTTTTGAGACTATTTCAATCTCCTTACGTGTGATAAGTTTGCTGAAGTCTTCTATTTCTTCTGGCATCAAGGAAACCATACACACAAAACATGATCACTACAAGAAGGAAATAGATAAATGGAATTTCCTCAAAGTTAAAGAATTTTGAGCTTCAAAATACTTTCTCAAGAAGCTAAAAAGGCAGGCTACTCAATGGGAGAAAATATTTGGAAACCATATAACAGACAAGGGTTTGTTATCCATATTATATAAAGTGACCATAGAACTCAATAATAAAAAGACAACCAAATTTAAAAATGTTAAAAGATTTGAATAGATATTTTTCCAAAGAGGAAATATAAATGATCAAAAATCACATGAAAAAAATGTGTAACATCATAGCCATTAGGAAAATGTGGATCAAAATTACAATGAGACATTTCACACTTTATGGGATGCCCATTATTTTAAAACTCAGAAAACTACACATGCTGGAGAAGATTTGGAGAAAGAGGAATACTCCTTCACTATTGGTCAGAATGTAGAATGGTTTAGCCTTTGTGGAAGACAGTTTGGCACTTACTCAGGAGGCTATCTGTAGACCTGGTTTATGATCTGGCAATCCTGCTACTAGGAATATATTCAGGTGAACTAAAAGCAAGGATAAAAACTCATATTTGTACACCAATGTTCATAGTATAATTATTCACAGTATCTAAAAGATGGAAGCAACCCATGTCCATTAACTGTTGAATGGATTAAAAATGTGGTATATATATTCAGTTTTAAGAATAAATGAATTGGTTAAGTATAAGACAGCAGGAATAAACCAAAGGAAATATATTTTATAGTACCACTAACATGAAATAAATACAATTAATAAACTCATGGAGTTATAATCTAGAGTATAGGTTACTCAGAGATAGAATGAGGGTTGTGAAGGGGGAATTGATGCTTAATATATGTACAATATTTAATAAGGTTGACTTTAAAGGTGTGCAAATACATAGAATAGATGGTAGGACATTATAGTGAGTGTAACTATCATTGCTGATTTATAAATTTGTGGTTGAAAGGGTAGGCTGAGGGAAAGAAAGTTAGAGATAAACTAAGTCCTTATAACATAGTGAACTCAGTGGTAGATAAGGATTGTGGTTAATAGCATGTATACAAAAACAATCTTTTATGAATTAAAATAAATGTTTGTATTACAAGGTTTTAGGAAAATGGTGATACATTGGAAAATGCAACTAATATATCTTATGGACTACAGTTAGTAGTAATATTTTAATATACTTGCATCAGTAGCATAGGATGTACTATACCAATGGCAAAGATTAACAATAGGGGAGTATAAATAGTATGGTATTTTTCTGGTTGGTCTGATAAATGTTCTTGAAATAACGCCACAACTCTGTGATGAAACTGAGCCCCTGAGTGTCCACTTTGGATGGATTATTCAAAGCATGGGACTGCATAGCACAGAGAACACAATGGTGGATGATGAAACGTGGTTAATTATACAAATATGAAACCGTTCTCTCATGAATGATAACAAATATACAATACATGGTGTTAATTGTAGGGTTGTTTGAGACCTTAGAAATCCAACCTCACTTTTATGGCCAGCTGATTTTTGACAAGGGACAAAGACCACTCAATTGGTGTAGAAATGTTTCTTAAACAAATAGTGCCAGGAAAATGGCATCTCATTTACAGAAAAAAAGAAATATCTTTACTTTATAAGAATACTTACTTTATAAGAATAAGTCTTTATAAGACTTTATAAGACTTTATAAGAATATCAAGACAAAATGGATCCAAAACTAAATATAAGAGCCAAACTATGAAAGTCCTTTGAGAAGAAAATGTAAGGAAGCATCTCCAAGACATTGGTTTATGTCTAAAGGACAAATAACAAAAGAAAAAAATAGATGAATGGGACCTCATCAAAATTTAAAAATTTTCTGCCTCAAATGACTTTATTTTGAAAATAAAATGACAATCTATACAATGAAAAAAAATATTTGGAAACCATGTATTAACGACATGATAAAGATTAATATACAGATTCTATAAAGAAATTCTATAACTTAACAAAAAGAGAAAAAGTCCAACAAAAAATGGGCACAAACCTTGAGCAGACATCTTTCTAAAGAAAATATACAAATGGCCAGAAAGCACATGAAGACATGTATAACATCATTAGCTATCAAAACCACAATGAGATACCATTTCAGATCCTTTAGAACATCTACCATTTAAAAAAATACAAACTAACCAGAAAATAAAAAGTGGTAGAGAAATATAAATAATCAATTATTGTTGGTAAGGATGTAAAATGGTGCAGCTGCTGGGAACACAATTAGGCAGTTCCTTAGAAAGCTAACTGTAGAATTAAAATATGACCTAGGATTCCTACTACTTGTTACATACTCCAAATAACTGAAAACAGGGACTGGAACAGATATTTCCAAACTCATGTTCAAAGCAGCATTATTCATAATTTCAAAAAGGTTGAAGCAACCCAAGTGTCTATCAACTGATGAATGAGTAAAGAAAATATAGTATATACGTACAATGGAATATTATTCATCTGTAAGAAGCAATGAACTCCTGATACATGTGACAACAGGGATGATCATGGAAGACATCAAGGTTAATGAAATAAGCCAAATACAAAAGGACAAATATTGTGTGATCTCATGGATTTGAACAACCAGAATAAACAAACTCATAGAGACAGAATCTAGTATATAGGCTATTAGGCAATGAGGTAGGCATAAAGAAGGTGACATTAAGGCCTAAAATATACAAGGTAGTTATCTGGAATGAGGGGAAATTTTTGATAATGGATGGTGTTGATAGTAGCACAAAATTGTGAAAGCAATTACCAGCACTGAAATATATACCTAAATTTGATTAAAAGAGAAAATGTTTTAATCTGTTTCCATACACTATATGTATGGTAACAGAATAAAAATGTTTAAAAATCCATGGAAAACTAAAAAAAAAAAAAGAAAAAAAATCCATGGAACTACACTAAACAGTGAACTCTAAATTAAACCATGGACTGCAGTTATTACTACAATTATAAAAATGTGCTATCATCAATTGTAACAAATGTTCTATTCCAATGTAAGGCATTAATATTAGGGTCGTATTTGGGGACCCTGTATTTTATGCATGATTGTTTTGTTAACACACTTCTCTAATAAAGAAAAATAAATAAAAATAAAAAATAGTAAAAAAATCCTTTAAAAAATTTACTAATGTAAAAAAAAATGAATTTCACATGATTGTGTATTTTAGAGAACTAATAACCTCCACATAAGAATGAAAGATTCCCAAGACTTTCCAAGATTTCCTTGGAGCTTCTTAGCTTCTCCCAAATTATGCTTCTTTCCAGATTGGCAATCATTAATGGAAATTTTGGAATAACTCTCACTTGTCCCCATTACTGAAAATGTCTTTTGAGGGGTAAAAATTGACAATCTAAATGCAACCTAACTTTATTGCTCAAACCCCATGTGCGAGGCTCTATTCAATCCAGTTACAGTGATTCTCACTCTGTCTTCTTTGCCCCTCTGTCTTCTCTGTCTTGCCTTCCCCGGTGTCCTGAGTCCCAAAGCAGCCCCAGAGAGTCCTCTAGATATTTTTCTGGAAGAGAATTTAGCCCTCTGCCTCTCTAATTCTCCATTTCTATCTAGGGGATTTAAGCATTCTCAAAATTAACACTAAAACTAAAATCACAATCTCTCTAAGTTTCTGTTGGCTTGTTCACTGTTGCTGATATCAGAATAGGGAACACATTCCATCTGTCAACTGTGACAACATGTTTACCCTCTTCCTCCATCTCATTTGTTGTATGTAACTTATTCACAATACTGTAAATTTTGCCTTTTAATTATGTCTCTGGTATATGGACTACTAGACAGGGATAATTAATTAAATAATTAATTAAGCCTACCCTTTATCATTTCACACATTACCAGGTGCACATAATTTTTAATGCATCATTAAAGAACTTTGCTTGTCTAATTTCCTTCTTTAAAAAATGGGTTCATTTATTCTTTTTTTAAAAAGATTTATTTATTTTTTTATCATGCCCCACACACTTGTTTGTGTTCACTGTCTGTTTCTGTGTGTGTTCATTGTGTGCTCTCTGTGTCTGCCCATCTTCTTTTAGGAGGCACCAGGAACTGAATCCAGGACCTCTCATTGGGAGGGAGGTGCCCAATCCCTTGAGCCACATCCACTTCTTGCTTGTTGTGTCTCTCCTTGTGTCTCCTGTTACATCTCCTTGTTGCTTCATCCCATATAAGCTCACCATGCCAGCCTGTCATGTCAGCTTGCTTTCTTGCTGGTCTTCTTTGGGAGGAACTAGGAACAGAACCCAGGACCCCCCATATGGGAGGCAGGTGCCCAAGGGCTTGAACCACATCCATTCCCCACAGGTTCATTTATTGTTGAGGCACTGGTGACACATATGTGAACAAATGGTAACCATGTCTTAATAGAGTTACATGCTAATGATCCAGCTAAGTTCATTGAAATATTTCCACTATATGATTATATCTATTGTGAAAAAAATAAGAGTCAACTACAAGGGAAACTTCATTTCAACAAATGTCAGATATCTACCTCAGTCTAACTAAAGATTTTTACATTTTTAAAAATTTATTTAATTTTTATACTTTAAAAGATGCTTAGATTACATAAATGTTACACAAAAATTACAGGGATTTCCATGTTACCCATCTCCCACACCTCCCATAACATCCCACATAAACATCTTTCATTAGTGTGGCACATCACTGCAATGTATATACACATCCTGGGGCTTTGCCACTAAGCATGGACCATAGTTCACATTGTAGACCACACTCTCTCCCACACAGTTCTGCATGTTATATGCTGATGTAAAATGGCCTATACCTGTCATTGTAATGTCACTCAGGATAATAGCCAAGTCCTGAAAAAGCACCTGTATTACAACTGCTTTTCCCTTCCCTGCCCCAAAAGCATCTTTAAAAAAAAAAAAATTATTTAGACTTTTGGTACTGAATTGATATTGTTGTAAAGAAACATTATCTAAATAATGAAGCCTCATCTTGAAGAAGGAGGAAATAATTATTTTACTATTTGGTAATAATAAATATATTAATATATGCATAAAAAAGGAAAAAACATACAGGTGAGCTTTAAAGAGTTTGCCAGCTTATATAGGAGTCAAATAATCTTCAGGTGCTTTGATCCATTTTAAGGCCAGAGAGTAAATTTCCTTAAAAGTTATTAGATGAGTCAGAGGATAGATTCACAGGATAAAGCAGGACATGGTTAGAAATGGAGTGCTATCCCTTGTACAGAGAAAGTCACAAAAGTCTCTGAATTCCCATTAAACTGAGAAATGGTAAAGCAGAAAAAATGTTTTCCTTACAATGTAGATTTTGGAAATTCTTGAAAAGTATGAATGAATAATTAGGGAACCATGTGAGAATGGAGCTTATCCTATTTCAAATAACAGAATTTTTACAATTGAGGTACTTTAATATAAGAAAAGAGGAATAGGAATAGAATTATTTATCCAATGTCTGGTCAGAAAAGTAAATGGACCTTTTACAGTAGTGAGAACAGCACACATTACAAGAATGCCTGACATTTGCTATTCACTTAAAATTCAGTCAGTAACTAATTTGATACTCTGGCCAGTTACTCAAGGGATTTATGCATGAGGCTACATATATCCTCATGGTCTATAGACCACTCAATGATACTTTTTCTCTACTGCCTCATGCAGGCATTATCAGAATGAATTTAACTTGCAAGTGTTTGCAAATATGCCATGTTAAGTTGCTGACATCTTTCTGCAAGACAGTAGGTTTCTTTCTTTTTTTTTTTTTTTTTCCATGACCATGTCTCAGTATCCTCTATTATAGACATTTTAATGAGCTACATATTTCCCATAGGGGAAAGATAGTAATTCTCTTACCCATCTGGGGTGTGATGATGCCCCATCAACAAACCATTTTTTTTTCTTTTCTCCTCTGCATAAACCTATGCCTATCTGTCATTGCAATGTCATGCCAAATAATTCAAATGTCTCCAAAATGCCCCATGTTACACCTATTCTTCCCTCTCGCTCCCCTCAGAAGCTCTGGTGACCACTGCCTTTATATCAATATTACAAGTTCTTCCATTACTAGAATAATAATAAATCTATTTTTGTCCGTAGTTGAAAATGCCACTTTTGTTGGTTTGATATTGGACCTCAAAAACAAACAAACAAACCAAAAGAAACAGAACCAAATGCAGAATTTATATTTTATATGAGAAAATATTCTGTCAAATCTAAGACCACATGAAAGGACTAATTTGAAATCAACCACCTGGATTCTCTTTAGTAGCTTTAACATTATATTTTCTCTATATGCAATAAAATATAAAAGGCATAGTTAGTTAGTTGACAAGATGTGTGGGCTCCTGGCTTAGTCTTATCTCTATTTTGTTTGGGTAAAAAGTGGTGTTTAGGATTAGAAAAAAAACTTTAAATTGATGCTTTGTTGTTGGTTTTTGGAAAGTAAAGAAGAGTCTAGCAAAATAGGTGAGATGGGTGAATCATTCATAGCAACATTTGTATACCAAAAAAATATTTTGAGAATAGCAGTTTATTATTATTCAGTACTTGAAGCCCATGAGCTGCAAGCATGTGGTGAAAGAAATGATACACTATTTTCAAAGTGAAAAAATAATCAGTGCTACAGGATGTCACAATATATGGTTTACATAATTTGCTGATTTATGTGGGATTTCTGATGGAGGCAACCAAGAGGAATAACCTGGGGAAGTGGAACTAGAGACAGACTCCCACAAATTAACACAGTCAGAAGTGTTCTAAAAGAGAGAAGAGCACCAAGTGGATGTGTGGAGTTATGAATGGGGTCCAGCACTAGGAAAGATGTGGCTTTGATCAGTGTTCATGATACACTCAGACAGGACAATGTTAGGCATGAAAAGAGCCGGAAGTTTGCAAATACTTTGAGGCAGATATTTAAGGACAGAGTACATGAAGCACTCAGTTTATTATAAGAACCTTGTTATCTGAGTGTGGAATGAATCAGTGTTCCTTAAAAGTGATATGTGACTATGGAGACACAGCAGTATTGCTAAGAATTTAGAAAACCTTAGCCCACAGGATGCTCCAGGGGCCCCGTGGATTGGTTGTGGGAAAAGGTCCAAAAAGTGTCCACGTTAGAAAGTCTTTTCAGCTGCCTAGGCCAAAAGTTTGGGCTATGCCATGGTTTAGGGCCCATGCCCTAGTGTGCACGAGATCCAAGGGAAGGGAAGTTGCACTGAAAAAAGAAAGAGAAATACATACAAGGCATTTGGGAAAACCTGGGTGGGTGGGATATGTTGGCCTTTTGAGGAGGCTCCTTAGGTATTATTGGTGGAAGGGGCAATTATTGGCATGATTGATTGGGTCTCAATTAGACAAACTAATTCTTTCTAAAATGCATTTTTTATAATTAAGGAAATCAATCAAACTATAAAAAGTCTTCTAGTGTAATTTACACTTTTAATGATCATATGTTGTAGTATAGGTATTTTATAGCTTTTTGACTACAAATGAAAACTGATTACATTATAATGTATTAATTACTTGTCTTATATGGAAATCTCTTTATGAAATAAACTCTATTAAAATATTACTTAAATATTTCCAAAATTTACCCTATTTGTAAATTTTCCATTATTATCTTTAAAATAATTTTGAGTTCTTTGTTATTTTGTTGCTGTATCTTTTTTATTTATTTATTTATTTATTTATCCATTTATTTATTTATTTATTTATTTATTTATTTTAGGTATCAGGGGCCAAGGAATGAACCGGAGACCTTGTATGTGGGGAGCCAGTACTTAACCACTGAGCTTCATCAGCAATTATGTTTTTCTTTGTTTCTTTGTTTTGTTTGCTGTTGTTGTTGCTGTTGTTGTTTTCAAAGGCACCGGGAACCAAACAAGGGACCTCCCATGTGGGAAGCAGGTATACAACCACTTGAGCCACATCTATTCCTCATATCTTTTATATATGAATTATTTTTCAATATTCACATTGCTTTTGTTATTTTTAATTAAAATTAAAATTGATTTTTAATCATTTTGTGTCTCATAAGATTTATTTTGTGGTATTTTTCTAACTTCTTTAACTTACTTATTTCCTTATTTTATGTTGTTTAATGAGAAGTTTAGAACTGTGAATATTCTTATGTTTTGATATTCAGGTTCCTTTTGAATCATCTATTCTAATATTTTATAGTTGAAATTTTAGCATCTACTAACTTTTTGTTATTAATTTGAGTTTTACCAGTGATGAGTTTGAAAATACAAAGATCAAAAATTCTACTCTACATATAATCAATGTTTTCATTAAAACCTGACCAATGACAGAAACCTTATATCACCTGCATGTTTGCTTTAAATCATTTTATTATACTTTATGCATGAAAACTAATCAGTGATGTCTTTGGTGTGAATTGTGTAATAAATGCTTATAAACTAACTGAAAAAATTACTGCTTTATGAGCAGATACCACCATGTGCCTTGCCATGTGACAGATGAGTCCAAGATCCCCCAGTAGCCAGTCTTCAGGAAGAAAGTATCTCCTGACGATAACTTGATTTGGACATCACTATGGATGGTGATAAGCTTTTTCCAGATTAGTTTTATGAATAAGTATGATGTTCTGGCAATTACTATCCCTGCATCATTTCAGATATTCATAAGTCCATGCTCACCTAGAAGTAATAGGATGAATACTGTGGGAAGTTGGCTTGCATTGACACCACTTTCAACGAGGTTGATCTTTTTGTGGCCAGTGTCCTCTTCCTTGTAGTGCCTGTCTCATTCATCCCAGTCTCTTATGGCTACATTGCCCAGGCTGTTTTGAGGATCAAGTCAACCACTGGGAAACAGAAAGCATTTGGGACTTGTTTTTGTCACCTGTTGGTGATCATCACCTTCTATGGAACCATCAACTTCATATATCTACAGCCAGCCAAGAGTAAATACAAAGACCAGGGAAAGTTTAGTTCTCTCTTCTACACTGTGGTGACACCTATGTTAAACCCTCTTACTTATACTCTGAAGAACAAAAAGTTTAAAGGGGCTCTTAAGAAAGTTCTAGGGAATATTCTGTATATAAATTTTACATGATTCTCAAAGTTTTCCTAAAAGTGATATTGTGAAGAAAATCTTCCAGAAGGATCATAAATTGGACCTTTTATTCTCTTTTTTTAAATTAGTTGTTTACTCAATTTTTAACATTCTAAAAACACTATGAAATATATGCACCTAGTCCTGACTTTGATAGGACCCAGAAGCAGCATATGGTGAAATGTTTACTTAGTTAATGCTTCAATGTATTTTCCTCAGAATGTATTAATTAACTAGCAAATATGAGATCTCTTTTAAATGATAAAACCTTTAAAAGATTATGGTAAACACACAAACATTCAAGGCATTCATAAGGACATTTTTCCTATCATTCATTTACTAACAGTGCAATTGTTCAGTCTTGCAGCATCCCCATAACTATAGATGTACAAGGACCTTAATTCTTTCCAAAGTTTCAGAACTGGATGTGGTTAGGATGGTTGTACCTTGAGCAAAATGTCATAAAGCAAAAGACTTATTTCACCCTATATTCCATCTGCTTAGAATTCAGAAGAGATGTGTTGATGGGCAAAAACACCATGAAAACTAAAGCCATACATTAAAAGTGGTGGACAAAGCTGCTAGAGGGAGTCTGACTCTCTAATTAAATAGTTGAATATATAATTGAGTCAATGAGCCAGTTCTAACCAACTAACTGTGAATTAAATTTCCTGAGATGAATTACAGCTCTAGAATATTTTATGCCTTGAAAACACATTTAATAATATTTATTATTGTTATTATAACCTATATTTTATATATGAAACATTTTCTGTTCACTTTGAATTTTGTTTTATGGATATAATCTCAATCAAATATCTTTAACTATTTATTATTAAACACTGATAATCATTTCTCATGATTTCACTCTAAATAGTCTTTTCATGTATATTCTTTTTCTGAAAATGAAGAACATTTGCATATTAATTTTGGGAAATTTTGTGTGAATATATGAGTTTACATTCTACTTTCTTGCTTGATAACAAGTACTTGGCTGTATGGATAATTTTAGGCAAAAATGGTGGGTTCAAACATACATCAAAATAAAGAAACATTTTAGTGAGATGAGAAAGATATTCTCATCTCACTAAAGTGGGAAGGTCTTTTAGGTACAAGTGTGTTAATCATTTCATTTAAAGAGTAAGCAAGTCAAGGAATGACTGACTCATCACTTATAACTTCTAAGAATCAGAGAAAGAAGTTATCACAGAGATACCAGAAGGTTGTAAAAGTTTAAGTCAACTAAAGAAGAGTTTTTAAAAGTCATATATGTAGAAAGATTAGAATTTTTAAATAACTGAAGTCAGTTAAAATTATGAAAATATTAAAGCAACAAAATAAAATGTAGCATGGCTCAACAAAAGATTTATAGTTGAGATGAAAAGAAAAAAAAAACTGTCTGAATTGGTTAAGTAATGAAGGGCCCTATATGCTAGATAAGGCATTGGAACAGTACCAAATGGAAAGCAGAAATCTTGGGGTAGTTAGTTAGATTTTTATTGTAGAAGTATGAATTTGGATAATGTTTTCATTCATCAAACCTGCCCCTTCTATTACTGTCAGGGCTGGGGACTGCAGCTGAGTAACTTCCTTTCATGGGGATCACTAGGTTACCTACATCTCATGTCATGCCCAAACTTTGAAAAATTAACTGGACATAAGAGTTCCTGATAACTGTTTTATGACTTCTCTTGGATGCATGTTGTGAAGAAAGCAGAGGTAATAATTTGAAGATAATCTAAGAATTATGATAATACATTTTTGTTAAAAATTTGAAATGCCAAACTTATTGAAGGAATTTTTAAAAAGTGTTCTATGGTGATTTTTATTCCCAATCAATAGTACCACAAGCCACTCTGTTATATCTCATATTAGACAATGTACTAGTCAGCCAAAGTGTTTCTGATGCAAAGTACCAGAACTCTGTTGGCTTTTATAAAAGGTGTTTCTTTTGGGTAGAAGCATACAGTCACAAGGGCCTAAAGAGTACAACTCAAGGTATCATAAGAGGTATATTCTCACCCGAAGTAATTTGCCACAGGTTGAAGCAAAACGGTGGGTGATGCCTGTGAGGGTTCAGCCTTCCTTCTGCTTCTTAAGGCTCCATGGTCACAGCTTCTTCTGATCTCATCTGTAGACTGGCATAAGGCTCATCTCTTTCCTTGGGGCTTGTTTCATACTTGGCTCAGTTGTTCTCTTCTCTTCATAAGGCCAGTTGTAGACTATCAGACTCATCTCTCTTCCCAGGACCTCTGCTGTGTCTAATGAGCTGTCTTTCTTCCTCTATTGTGTTTCTTCCTGTGTGAGTGTCTGCCCACCAAGACGGTGGGAATTCAACACCCTACTGACATGACAGAATCAAAGTTCTAATCTTAATTTAATCAACTAAATGTAACTTTTAATGTAATACAATCAAAGAGTATCATGCGCAGAAGAACTGACCAGTTTACAAAGACAATCTATATCTCTTTTTAGAGTTCATAAATAATATCAAAATGCCTCAGGTAATATAAAAATTAAAAAAAACAGACTATGTCTTCAGAGTTGAGAAAGTTCAAGGAAAGCTAAACCAATACAGGGCTAATGTAAGGACCTGGATATTGAAGGAGGTATAGAATTTAGACTTATAAAAGGTCTACATTATTTCAACTTATCAACTAGTGTTGATGTAGTGAAAAGGATAACAGAGAGGTGGAGTCCTGGCTTTTAGTACTAATGTTTCTTATAACAAGTACAAATTCCTACACATATTTTTGACTCATTTTACCCTTTACTTAATTAGAGAACAGCAATAGAATATAAGATATTTTCTTCCTGCTTAAAACTTGCAACTACCATTGTATATTGAAGAGTTAATAAAGTGTGAGCATATTTGAGAAATATTTAGGTGTTATTTGTAATTTTCGATACTTGATAGGAAGGATAAAAAAGATAAACTTATTGATGGTCACATCGATGATGGAACTAATTTTCTACCTTGCATAAATTGGGCTGATGATGATGCCATTCATTTTTAGAAGAAACATAATAGTGAAATCATGGGCTTAGATTTGAACAAAGTGCAATAGGGGTGTTTCCTCAAGTGGAGATGTCCATTTGAATGACGAATATGAGGATCTAGTCCTCACTAGATGAATGTATTAATAATTAATTTAGTGATTAGCATATGGGTTCACTTAGGGAGAAATTAAATTGTGGTAAGAGATGAGGATGCTGGATTGATGTTTGAGTAATCCAACATAAAGGTTTGGGGGAGAAGAATAAGATTATAAAAGAAACAGTAAATATAAACATACCTCCAGACGATTTTACTATGAAATTTCTTTGCACTAAGTAATAAAGATGTTGCTAGTTATAAGGAGCTATATGATGCAGATAATCCAAGTTACAGGAGGAAGTATTAGCTTTAAAGGGGATGAGAGAGATGTTCTTTATTGTCACTGGAGGGAAGGAGGAAGGAGGCAACACAGACAAGCTGTTTATTTTTTATGTTGGGAAGTCTGATGGCTTCCTTTACAAAGTAGGAAGTCCCAGAATGATGTTGTATCAAAAAAGGAATACTCCACATTAGGGAAATATGTATATGCATTCTTCCTGGTTGAGCCCCTGAAGTTAGTTACTTCCTCTGCTAATTGCCTTCTGGGGACACAAGTTACCCCAGCAGATTTAGTAAATGTGAATAAACATGAGCTTGCCATAAAGGGATCCTGCTCACTTTAGATACCCCTCTCTCCCAAATCTCATTATAACTAAAACAGTATCTTCAGGCTTTTTTCCTGTGAGAAATATGAATCTTCAACAGACATTGTTCTGAAGCTAAGTTGCTTGGTGGGTCATGATCAGTTTGACACAGAAACACATTATATATAATGTGCTTTCTGAAGATGTAGAAAATACCAACACATTTCTATAGCCTTGGTATTAAGACTTCATTGAATTTAGCATTACTTGAATGCACTTATGTCTTGAATGGTTTTATAAAAGTTTTTTAGGTAGCAGCCTTAAGGTTTCTATCACTGCTGGACTTGATTTGTCATTAATGTAACATGAAACGATTCATGAGAAACTTAAACTATTTGGATTTCAGGGTTTTTTTTCCCCTCAATTATGGGGATGTGACAATTTTCTGTTGCCATTCCTAAGTGCAAGGTAGTGTCTTGCAAGTAATTAGTATAAGTGATTGATATTTTCAATTTAAGTCATCTCTTACAGGAAAAACAGAGATAGATGATAGATAGATAGATAGATAGATAGATAGATAGATAGATAGATAGATAGATAGATAGAAGGTAGGTAAGTGGGTGGGTAGATAGATAGATAGATAGATAGATAGATAGATAGATAGATAGATAGATAGATAGATATGGAAACCTAGATACACAAAGGACAGATGATAGATACATAGATACTTAAAAAGTTACATAGATATTTACATAAAGAGATACATAAGTAGATGCAACCAACATCCTAGAGTACTTAATTCAATGTGAAATCAGTCTTCTGTAAAAAAATTATTTTGAGAATTATCATACAATTATACAACTCAAGCTGTATGTCCTTGCAAGCCTTTGGACTCTGGACTCTCTGAAATCTCAAATAGAGGAATAGTATAAGTACAATGTCACTAAAATGAATTATTAGTTTTGGTTTTATTGAGAAAGAATAAAATGTTTGCAGGAGGATCATTCATTATTGACTTCATTAAGATTGTGGTCTCATTTGTCAGTTTCCTCAGAGAGATATGATTGCATTTTATTGATGCTTACAAGGTCAGCAAGTTGAGGGATGGGATAGTATACATCAGAATGTGCACTGGAGAGGACAGTTGCTTATATATCAAATCAGGCCTTTCTCTGCTCAGGTGGGTAACTTTAAAACACATGAGCAGATACTGAGAACTCTGAAACCAACAGTCTTTTACTTTCACCAAAAGGCAAGATAGACATGAAGGAACAACACATCTGGGAAATGGAGTAGACCAAAGAAACATCAGTCTTATATTGGATCTCTTCCAATTGAGATAGGACATGGTTATGGATTTTCACCTTGTTCCAAGGCTTTTGACAGGCAAGCAACTTGAGTACTGAGCAAGGCTGGAGTGTCACAAAAGCAAAGGTAACACTTATTCTATCCAGAAAGACCCAAGAGAGAGTCTGGCTGTGAAAAATAGGGCAACTAAAATGCATTACTTTACTCAGCAAATATTTATCATTTACTATGCTTTAGACTCCATGCAAATTACATAATACAAAATCTGTAAAACATGACCCTTCATTTTAAGAAGAAGCCTATGATTTATTAGAAATATATAAGTGTAAAAATTTAGGTCAGTAGTATCTAATAGTTTCTATGATAGAAGTAGTTTCAGGATGAAGGATGGATTTATAAGATAAGAATTGGTAAATCCTACCTGGATGCGGTGTGGGGCATGTGATGGCTGATCAGAGTCAAGAAAGGCTTTATACAAAAGTGACAAGCATGGTCTCTTGAAAAGGGAGGAGATGAATTTCATGTGATGGGAGTTGTGGAAGAACAGCCTTTCATAGGGAGAACCCTAAGGAAATGCTTGAATGAGTGAAAGGGCAAGTAAGGGGAGTGCAAACCACTCAGAATTGCAGCATGATAAGTTAGATGTGTGGGAGAGAGTGGTGGATGTAGGGAGGGCATAAACCACCACAAGAAGGGTGTTGAATGCTTTGTGGATAGTGCACATTTTTCTTGTAAATACCTGGAGTATTCAAAAGGAAATGTCATATTTGAGAGACAAAGAAAATTCTGGCTGCTGTGTGAGGCTTAATTACAATGAGCCAATGAGCGGTAGAGACAAAGAACATGGACTTCATGACATCACACCTTGATCCTTACTTTTTTTGCCCTCCCTCCCACCTTCCCTCCTTCTCTCCCTTCTTCCTTCCTCCCTTCCTTCCTTCCTTCCTTCCTTCCTTCCTTCCTTCCTTCCTTCCTTCCTTCCTTCCTTCCTTCCTTCCTTCCTTCCTTTCTTTTCTTTCTTTCTTTCTTTCTTTCTTTCTTTCTTTCTTTCTTTCTTTCTTTCTTTCTTTCTTTCTTTCTTTCTTTCTTT